>JACEVL010000809.1:541928-624428 GCA_020284085.1 Aporrectodea caliginosa
TAGCTCCCTTTGCACCAACCAGGAAGATCAAACTGAGTATCAAGAACTCCTCGTAGTCTTTTCTCTGATGTGACCCTTCAAGAGCTGCCTTGCAGAATTTCGCCATTTTTTCTTCTCGAAGAGCAGAAGTGTGTGCATCAAAGATGTCGTCGGAAGGCACTTCATTTGTCGCCTGGACAATGTGTGGCCAGCTTTGCTGGAACTTCCTGAGCATAGTAATGGCAGACCCTCCAGTAGGTCCAGATAAAGAGCCGAAAACAGCAAGAGGAAGTTCCATGACATGATGGCGGCAAGCCATCCAGGTTAATTCTTGCTAATTTGAATTCTCAATAAAAGTGCAGGCACCATTCTTCAGGCGAGTATTGCTGGCAGTGATGTAATAGACTATATACCACGAACTAGACTCCGAAGTCCGAAGAGCCCAGTCATCCAGAGTCCTCAGGCAGGCTTCAGCTTATTCGTCATCAGTTCTGCAGCCAATTTTTGGAACTCACAGTATATATCTCTTTCCGTCACCTATGACTAGTACTGCATGCTGTCACCTGTTCCTCGTGGTTCTTGTAGCATGATCGTCGGATGGAACCTCTGTTGGGAGATGGGACCCAGACAGTTTTTTCTGTACCCTTCTCTATCAGCCAAACTTCAGCACTGCTATTTGTCTTTGCCATTATTGTGTTCATGAGCTATGTCAAAAACTCTACAGTCAACTCTCTTCAATTCGTAAAATTCACCAGTGTACTAATAAATCTGACTAAGTACAAATGTTTACAGTTCTTAAAAGCAATTTAAAAAATTCCAACATTTGCATTCTACATCAAAGAATAGTTAATAATGTTAGATTGGTATTTCTAAGCTTCAGTTTAAAAGAATGTCAGTTCAAAATTAAGTAGCAAACGGTTCTAATAATATTTTTTGAGTAGATAACAGTCAATGATTTCCACTATGCCATGGTATTATCAAGAGAATGTTTGGCGACCTTGAGCGACCTCTAAAAATGCTCCAATCTGCTTCAGATTTGGTCCACATCTCACTTAGGAGAGGTAGAACAGATTTAGACTTGTGGAGCACAGTTCTGCTAAAGATGAAATTTTACCATTGTGTCGTGGAACACCATAATATATATTCATTCATTCATTCCGAGAATGAATATACATACAATGTAAAGTGTGAGTTACACAGCCTGCCTGAAGCCTTCGAAAGCGAACGTACCAATTCCTCGACCGAAGTTTATTCCACCGATTTCTTCGAATTCGTTGTGACTGAGATCCAACGTTTCAAGTCTCAAGTTCACCTACATAGAAATAGTTAAATCGTATAATTTCAATTTAGGAACTCCATCGATTAACGATATTCAGTATCATTAGTGGGTGTTTGCAAACAGCGCGTGGTGTAGGATAATTAGTGCCTGCAGTCATTAGTTGCGGGTTCGAATCCACCTCCAGCCGCCGCGTAGGGACCCTGGGCAAGTTCACTCGCAATTGCTCATGAAACTCCGATTCAGTGTCCGCGTTGTAGTCGGGATCTAGAAATCTTGAAGGGGCGCTATAACAATCTCATACATACATGATGATGATGATGCATGTCATTTTTTAGCAAACTATGCGGCAACGAAAGCAGATCTGGTACTATTGATGATGATGATGATGATGATGACGACGACGACGACGATGACGACGATGATGTGTTCTCATCCAGAAGGCAGGACCATTGGCTTTTATGCCAACCGGGGTTGAGGTAAGTGAGGTGGTTTCCCGTTGCCTTCCTCACAGACAAATCTGAGTGAGCAACTTGTCCATGGTCGCTACGCAATGGCTTGAGGCAGATTCGAACCTGCTACCCTCCGGTTTACAGACACAGAACATACCGCTACACCACTGCGCGTCCCACTGGTCGCTTCTAATCTGTGTTATCTCGTCGTCTTGCATACAAGCATACACGCTTAACTGTTTAATTAATCGTTTGTCTTTAATTCCAATTATTTAAGTAACTCTCTCTTCTCTCTTCTCTGTCTCTCTGTCTCTCTGTCTCTCTGTCTCTGTCTCTGTCTCTGTATCTATCTATCTATATATATATATATATATATATATATATATATATTATAATCAATTGGTTTTAATAGCATATTCTCCTACCATCATGCCATTAGCCAGGTGACCCGCGTCGGTGTCTTTGAAGTGGTTACCTGTGAAGAACAACAGCTGCCGATTCCATTCAAAGGTGGGTCAAAGATTGATCATATGTCACTGTAGGCATATGCATTGTAGGCCATATATCTGGTGCAATTTGTGAGCAAATACCTCTAAAGTTCTGAATAAAGGTCTTACTTTAACTTACCTTACTTACTTTAACCTTACTTACTTTATCTTGAGTTACTTCATCTGGTCTTACCTTATGATACCTTTCGCTATTTTACCTTACATTGCGAAAACTCTTTCTTTCAAAATACAGTAAATTACTAAATTACAGCAAATTTTGCAGTAACATTATTTTACGCTTTTCAAAACTGATTTAACAGTTAGCTAAACTACAGTGAAAGGCGAAGGAGCTACTGAGAAAGTCACATAAATTATATCAAACTGTCCAATAGTTTGGCGTAATACCACCTACTGCACCTACCTCCTAATGCAATTTATCTCGTATCACACTCAAATCTCCTTTACCTCATCTTTCGTGATGTGATAACCATACCATACCTCACCTGACGTTGCCTCATACCTTAACCTTACCACACCTTGCTATTCGAAGTGTGGGGCGTATATTCAGCATAGGTAAATAGGTATGTACCTGATAGAAGCAGTGTAATCAATGTTTTACTATATCGAAGTATTTCGCCAATGACGATGGCACCGTTTGGAATGCTACCCATGTTATTCTCCGATAAATCCTGAAATATATGAGTGGATGCTGTTAACTGAAAACTACAAATAAATATGTTTATCTCTAACACAACCGCAATAACATTGTCTTGCAGTTCTTCTTTACAAATTTCCTCGAAATCTTGATATGTAACTGAATATGTGGCCTGTTTAAATTGTTTTTGTTTAATTATTCATTTGTTGTTTTTGTCTTGCGAGATATATATTTAAAAGTCAAAAATGTGGAGCTAGAATAAAACCGAAATATTCTCACTAACTAAATGAATAACGTTAAACAGGTGAATTATACTAATGAAGTGTGTAATAGGGAAGAGTGCCTAAGATGTCGTGGTTCCCAGTATTGGACCCATGGTGCTACGATGAGCAGATTTAGAGATGCCGACACTTTTTATATTCGATATCAATAAGTTAATTTTAATGTCACAGGACAGTTACTTTTTACTTATTCACGAGCATGGGCGTATTTGAGGGGTGAGGGTTTACGGGTTCAAACCCCCGAAATAAATGACCGAAATTTTTTATATGCTTCTATATGCGAAATACAAAAAACTTAACTTTGCGCTATGTCCAATGGCTGTTTCCTGTATCTACTGTCCATGAGCATTGCCTTCATTACAATTTCAATATACTGTGTAATTAATTTCGCAGCCAATTCTAGTCGGCCCCTATCAACTTGTATCGCCTTACGCACATTTACCGCAACCAGGTAGGCCTAAGCAATACAAACCAGGTAAGTAATGGTTGGATTGACTGCCAGTGCCGTTCGAATGAGCACTGCACCTTCTCCTCTTAAATCATTTCCTCTCAGATCGACAACATCCGCAGATGACTTCTACAGCATCAATCAATTGCATACAATATTATGACATGATTGCATGTTAGCCTTATTATAAGATGACACGGTAACCGACTATACAACTCTCATGATGGCGAGCGTAGCCATTTTAGGTTCTTAGAAACAGTCCGGGGAATAACAAATATTCGGGAACTAACGAGCCTAGTCCCACTTAAGTCCTCAAACGTGCTTCTGAAAGCCACGGCGTTATATATCGTTGACTGCAGATAGAAAGGCGCTGGAAAGGTGGATTTTCTCAAGCGGCTGCCGGAAATTGAAGATATACGGCGGTCCACCTGAACGATAAAATAAAGGCCTCGGACCGATTGATTGGTCCAAGCGATTCAAAAGCAATGGACACAAACGTGTGTGATGAAGGGAGGCCTGAATATTTTGCTGTTTACGAACGGCGGCCAGCTCAGTAACACTCCCGGCCATCATTGATGTCCTATGGACCTATGATGCTGCGCTGTGTATGTTCAAATCCTTTTCTGAATTCTACAGGAAGCCAATGCAGCTGACAGAGCAGAATTAGGATACCCACTGCTCACACTCTAGTAGTGCCAGTCACAGACTGGATGAAGAAGGAGGGCAACGCTAATCTTCTTTGTAGTGATGCAGTCAGCAACTAACCAATTTTACACATACAGACATAACTAGGATTATCGTCATGCAACCAATTTTATACATACAGACATAACTAAACTCATATTGTCATGGAAGGCACAATGCGTACCGTCAGAGCTACTGCGAGTGATGCCATGTCTTTGGTGCCAAGACTTCTGTGCGGGATTCTGAGTTCGCTCTTCTCAAGTCCATTCCTAATCGACGTCTGTGGAGGTGTTGAATATCTGGCGCACATCGAATCGTAGAGACGAACTGATGGCGCTACATCATCGCTGCTTCGTTTTTTACTTTTCTCTGCTGTAAATAATTTATTCACTAAACTGCATAGATCGAAACAATATTTTTCATAGTTTTGTTGAATGCGACTTGCATAAAGGTAAAGAATAACTTATGATATACTATACTACTACTACTACTTCTACTTCTACTACTACTACTGCTGCTGCTGCTGCTGCTGCTACTACTACTACTACTACTAATAATAATAATAATAGTATAATAGCAACACTGATGATATATTTAATATTGGCAGTAACGGATATGTATGTATGTTTAGCATATCTTATACATACAAAATATGCAGTTTTGTGGCAGACCACTGTGGAATCCCAGCATGAGCTTCTTGTTCTGTTTCTTCTGTGCTTCTATCACTTGTTCGATCGTAGTCTTATATTTTCATGTCGGAAACAACTTAGCGGACTTTTTGAAAAGGCGCTATATAAATGTGCACTTATGATTACGATTACAAAAGAAATGAACAGAGAGAAGAACGCAGTGTCCTATGTAGACATACGAACACTGTATATCTATAGAGATCTCGAGATTACGATTACGTTTACCTGTTTCGTCGTTATCTAGGTCCGTATCGTAATCATCGCTGCTGTCACGATCATCATCATCATCACCTGGTGATCTATTTGATCCCCGATCAACAAACGATGCATTCGGATCATGATTCGGATCGTTGTGAGTGAAAGTGAAATCGTTCAATGGATTTGGATACGATCGATAGGTGGACCAGTTTTCCGGAGTATCACTCATATTTCTAAGTAACGCTTCAGTTCTGATGACATCTACAGAATAGGATACAGATACCACTGCGTAAAAGAGGTATGGTAGGGTAACTGTCTAAGTATTAAATCAGCAATCCGAATTAGATCTAATCGTTATCAATAAGATACAAAATTACGATAATCTTGATGATCATTTATGAATCATCATTAGATCAGATGAGCAGGTGAATCATGGGCTTCTACTGAAACGCTCAAACGACAATGCATTTCCCACCAACAGGACAATCATTCTCTACCAGATACAGGTTTTGACGACGAACTATTCAATTTCTCATGACGTACCTGGCTTCGAATCTCGAGCGCAGAGGTTTAGTCAAAAACATGACCAATCTCTTATCGTAACACAACGCAAAAAAACTTCTTACAGACATACATACACGCCATAGGAATTTTTGATTGACGTTAAGAAGGATAATTTTCTGCGCAGCTCGCGCGCTAAGCCTATGAAGCAGACTGCATTGATTTCTGTTCCGTTGCTTACGGCCATTCTATTGTCGCGTTCGCAGGATTAGTCCCGTCTTTGAAGAAATTGCTGACGATGTACAGAGCAGAGACTGATGTTCCTTAGAAGCATGGGCCGACGACAGATAGGCCTGGTTTTCAGCTGCTATTGCACTAAGAGCACCCCTTGATTTGAAGGATTTGAAAAATGTTTACTTTACGGATTAAATTACAGATCCGTGAAAATCTTGTTGCAGTGCGAAACATAAAACGTTAATGTAAAGTAATGAAATGTAACTAAAAAATTTGGAGTTGATGTAAGACAATTTTGTAAGGAAATAAAACCAAAATAATCGGAAATGGAACCACTGGCGGATTCTCGCACACACGTAGCACCCAACCAGCGTAGTATCAGTTGACAGACGCGATGGTCAGGATCAAGCCCGAGCGAATACATTGAACAATATTATTTCTAAGCACAAACGCTGAATATATCTGCTCCAAACAGACATTAATTCTAGGAAACAAATCTTGTGGCCAGAGATCGTTTTAAGCGTTCCAGAATAGGCAAAGTATCTTAACTGGGACTTACAAATTAAAGCCTTCTAAAACTTTTTCTTCTTATTCGCTCAACTTATTATTTCTTTATTCGTGACATTGCGCGTACAGTCATTCCTATATTAACGATAATGAAACCGATTCAGATTAAAATATAATGCAATGCTGATTTTTTTACCGATTCCTCGCCGACTTTTACCGATTCCTCGCCGACTTCTCTCGAAGGTCGTCCTTTCTTTGCATCACCAATATGAACAGCAGCAGTAGCAGCAGGAGCTTGGCCGACAGTGGGAGAGAATTGCATGTAGGGTGGGAGCGGCAGGTCGATAGTATATCGACGCAGCAGTGGTTGGACACGCTCCGACTCAGCTGAATGGAGACGGAGTCTGGTGACGGTCGGTCGAGACAATTGGTTGCTAGGGACTCTCTCAGAATAGCGCGTCATGACTACGAAGCGTAACTGGCGCAGAATAAATGACAGTGCATTCGCCTCGAAATAGTCTATAAGCTTAGTGTGTGCTTGGCAAAGGAGTGGCCCTCTTCAGTTGTTCGTTTGACAGTTCTTGACTTGAATACAGATGATCTGTCTCTGTGTCCTACGGCCTCTAGCTGTCTATGTCTGTCTATGTCTGTCTTTGTCTGTATACGGCTGTGTGTCTTTGTGCATTTGTTTCCTCTCTGTGTGTCACTCCTTTGGTACGTCTTTGTATTTCTGTCCATGGCTGTAATGCGCTGTATATAATAAAAGTCTGTACAAAGACCGGTTTCAAAAACATCAGCGGGTATAACTTCCACTGCTTATTAATTTCTGCTGCTATACGTATTATACCGGGTGGCGCATTAAAAACGTTCCCAAACTTTGTTAACCTGGCAATTAAACAATTTTAAAGTAAATTGAATCATAGTATATCAAACTAATCACAATTCATATTTGTACAACAGAGCCAAAATGTAGGGCAAAATACTCAACAGTTTGAGAGAAATTGTTGTTAGAACTGTATGACCCATGGTCAAAATTTTGCACAATTGTTTTATGATGACGCTTTACGCGAACACATGTTTAATTGATCCTCCGCCTTCTCTTGTAACGACCCTTAAACACTGTTTCCACTGTCCTACTGACTTCTGTAATTGTGTGTCGTCTAAAAGAGACCATTTTGCTTCAATGACCTGCTTAAGTTCGTGAGTATTTAGAAACGGCCAGCTGGTGTATGCGACCAGCATACATCAGCTCCTTTAGGGCGTTCCATTCATAGTAGTCCAGAGGATTTAGATCGGGAGAGTTTGGTGGCCAGGCATCACTGTGGATAAAATCAGGGGTGTTTGCTTGAAGAAATTGCTGAGCCAATCTGCAACGATGTGAAGGAGCACTGTCTTGTTGAAAGATGTAATTGTCGTCAGGATAGAGTCTACGACATTAGAGAATGAGCTTATCGCGTAACAAGCCGACGTAATGCTCTCCATTGACTTTGGTTTTCTGAGGATCAATGAAGATGATGTCTGTTTTACCGTGCATCGAAACTCCAGCAGATACCATTAATTTTTTAGAGAAACGACTAGTCTCATGATAAAGTCTTTCTGGCGCAATTGAAGATTTTCGTTCATTGCTAGAGCCGTAAACGCGGCTATTCTGACTCGGTTTATGCTTTGTCTTGACCATTTTTTACGCGGATTTTCCTGAACGATTCGCTTGCCTCGCCAACCCTTCTCCTCAAATGATATCTTAATAACAGCGAGATCATCATTTGAAAACACCACGTTTTAATGTTTACTACTTCGAGGACTAGTTTAATCGAGATACTCTCGTTACTGCGCGGCGAAATAAATGACGTAGTTTTGTGCAAAATTTATAGACAGGTATGACGTCATAACCTTGCCGCAGGGTGTGACTTACTAAACGTACTCTCTTGAAATTTGACATTTGTGCACAGAAATAATTGCTTAACATTTTGGTGTAAATTAAAAGTTGATATCTCTGAAATTAGATCTTTGCCAGGTTAGCAAAGTTTGGG
Source organism: Aporrectodea caliginosa (assembly GCA_020284085.1). Taxonomy (NCBI): domain Eukaryota; kingdom Metazoa; phylum Annelida; class Clitellata; order Crassiclitellata; family Lumbricidae; genus Aporrectodea; species Aporrectodea caliginosa. The sequence continues at coordinate 550,351 of JACEVL010000809.1, forward strand.
AACGTTTTTTATGCGCCACCCGTATATATATATATATATATATATATATATATATATATATATATAAATATACAATTATAGATTGTAGACTACATATATTAATATATAAAATTTACCTCATTTAGTGTATATATCACCGGGTTGTCTGTCTATGTATAGGGCCATATATATATGTGCGCGTTTATATCTGCAGCTTTTTACCGAGGAGATTAAAAGTTAACGTCTACCAATACTGAGAAATCGGCGTCGCCTGCAGCATTTACCTACAGTTGAACTACACGTTGGTCATAGATAAAAGACGTAAAAGTCTCTACAGAGACATCATGTACGTTTACTTAAAGACTAATCTCTCTATTCGTCACCTGCCTTTAAAAGCAGATTGACAAGGTCGTACAGCTGATGACTGATGTTGTCATTCACTTAAAATGTCACGAGATCCTTTTGTAGTAGTAGTAGTAGTAGTTTCAGTTTAACGACACTGTGTGATAACAAAGATCATTAGCGTCGCCCTCCTCCTTTATCCAGGCCTAAGACTGGCACTGCCAGAGTGCTTTTGTGGAGCGATGGGGTGATGTCATCGGGGTTGTCTGCCGAACCCGCCAAAAAGAGATCTTCTTTAACTTCATTTTTAAGTTTAATTTTTATTCATTTCGGTTATTAATATTATTAGTATATTTTACTCGAGGTAAGTGTAATCCCCCAGGCGAAAAAAATTGTCTGGAGACTTATTATGTCATTGTCTAGCCAAACTTGCAGTGTCGCTAGACAAAACAGGTTGTCAGATTTCTATTGACTAACTATAGATTGTCATTTCCAGTTGCGCTACAGACGGCGACAGAAAATATCGAACGAAAAATGATGAATTGTTGGAATTTTCCGGTGACGCATGTGCTGCCAACCATATCGATTCTTTTCCACGCATGGACGACCGAATCTACCGCCATTTATATGGCGCTAGTAGACAATAAAGCCGGATTCGGACGCTGAATGGAATTCGATCGCGGATTGCTGTGGCAACGGGTCCGCGTGAAACAAGGAGGAATAATTATTGTTAGCATTGGCGACTGAAATATGCACTGGACATTGATTCACCGTACAGGAACAATAACTGAGGACCCAAGGCGCCGACAACAGCGTTTCCCTGCTATTGTTAGTCTTTGCTGTTCACTATTAGTGGTGGAATGGAAATAATAATAATATTCTTTATTAATTCAAATCGACAAAAGCAGTATGATTACAATTCAGTATGAACGGATGATTGCAAGTTATTACAGGAGTCGAATTTAACTGTAGGCCTATACGAGAGCCATGCAAGGCGACCATCACGTCCTACATCTCATTCAACCAACGCGCCATCTCGCGAATGATAGGCTGAGTGGCTTCCTACTGCTCTTCACGCCAGTGATGCACCCACTACTCTATGGACCCCGTATGACGTCATATGAACGATTCTGGGCGATATCTCTGGTCTTTGGAAAATAGAAAAGGCATAAGAGTATGTATGTATGTATGTAAGCATGTATGTGTGTATGTATGTATGTATGTATGTATGTATGTATGTATGTATGTATGTATGTATGTATGTATGTAAGTTCTAGTAGTTAAGTCATTCTAATTTTTGTTTAATTCCTGTCTCCGAAAGCAAGCTTGCTGTCATGTGTTATCGAGACTTTTTATTTCATTACCTGGGTGGCCCTATTTAGCGGGATAATCCATCCCTTCAGGGTCCTCCACTTGGTAACCGGTACGTCGTTGAATTATCACTGCCATAATTGTAAATATGTTGACGGTTACAGGAAAAATAAATTGAATTGAATTGAATTGAATGTATGTATGTATGTATGTATGTATGTATGTATGTATGTATGTATGTATGTATGTATGTATGTATGTATGTATGTATGTATGTATGTATGTATGTATGTATGTATGTATATATGTATGTATGTATGTATATATGTATGTATGTATACATATGTATGTATGTATGTAAGTATGTATATATCTATATATTGACAATAGTCAATGCGTTATCTAAATATGGTTATTCATTGTTATACCACAATTAGTTAAGTGACCTAGTTAAGTGTTGTTAGTTAAGCCAGTTATTCTCATTTTTCTGACAATGCTATTTGTGTAGACTAAGCTTATACTCAACTGTCATCCCTCTGCTAACATGGTACACGAGTATCCTTAACTTAGCGGGACTTTAGTGAAGTTTAGTCCCTTCTGGGAACCCGATTGTTTCCCTTAAACGTTAACAAGATAATCATGTGATCTGTCTGTTTTAATTTCTAAACTTATGATCGTTGATTATGATTATTCTGGTCACTGCTTGTAAACTATTCTATGGAACCAATAAAAGGATTGATTGATTGATTGATTGATCTATATACGTATGTATGTATCTGTATAGATGTGATGTTATGAATGCATTTATGGATTTATGTATGTCTGTATTTATGTGTGCATTGATGGATCGATTGATCGATGAATGGATCGATGGGTCATTGGATCGAAGAATGAAAGAATGACTGCATGAATGTGGCGCTTCTCGTGAATTAAATCATGACATAACACAATCTCATTAGAACAATATCTTTTCAATATAAATATCAGTTAACGATAATTATTGAAAGAGCAACGAATTGAATAATCAATTTTGGCATCCACTAGATATGACATATTTTTATATTCTGAAGGGCCAACTGTCTATCACGTAGATTCTTGAGCACACGAGACTGCCAAAAGTTCAGTTTAAACTTTATTTATATGATTAAAATAATTACTGAGATCAACATTTCTAGAACAACATAACAGGAAAGAGACTATAGTTGCTGGAATCGGCCTGTATGAGCCGTAAACAAGAATCATGAGCTGGTTATAAATATCTAGCATTTTTTCATTGAATCGTTGTTTAGTTTGCTGATTAAAAAGTGTCTTGGTCCTCTTGGAGCAAAATCTAAAAATCAGACTTAGTTTAGACCGCGATGTGAGAGTGATGCAGTTAGCAAAACAGTGGATCGAAAGTATATGCGCTAGAATGCATTCAAGGTATAATTAGGCCTGTTGCTAAGATTAACACAACACGCTCTGTTTAATTCAGCTACAGATTGGGACGAAGAGAGGAATGTAGTTAACAAAACCCAGTAGACTTTACTTAATTTATCAGTAGGTTAGAATGGGGAGAGGAATGTATAGTTAACACAACAGAATCTGTTTAATTTAACAGTAGATTGGGATGGGACGGAAGCTGTAATGCGGCCATGTTTCGATGATAGCGTAGAGATAATCTCCAGGACACGCTGTGCAACTTCCATCTCTGTGGCCAAATAGTTCATAGTCCGGAAGAGTATAACCCTAAAACATTCAAAAGAATTCTTGAAAAAGAGTCAGACCCGTAATTGGATAAAGCAAAGTCCACATTTGGTCTCTCCCACTGTTTCTCTGTCTGTCAGCCTTTCTGTCGGTTTGTCTGTTTGACTGCATGAAAGCTGATATATATATATGAAAGAATCTGGCTAGGTTGCAAAGACCCTGGCAGCACAATTAAGGCCGAACTGAAGCTGATAAAATACTAAAATGTGAAAGGTCTTCCAGGACTTAATTGCAGTAGTCCAGACATATCACGATCAAAGTGACGGCACCTTCGTGCAGCAGATTACGCCGTATGACTGAGCTGACGCAGTTCCTTAAAGCAGGTCCTACAGAGTGAACTGACGTGGTCGGCCTTTGTCAGCTCCTCCTCGTTCAGAAGAACGCCCAGATCGCGAACGAGGAGCAGCGGATACAATAATATAATACAGCTTCCGTCCCAAAAGAGTGTCTGTAATGAAGTAAGCATTCCTGTAACGCGAGATCCAATGTAGCCGGATGATTACCAGCCACTATGGGAGACATCTGTCTCTGCCTGTCTGTCTGACTATAGTTGCTGGAATCGGCCTGTATGAGCCGTAAACATGAATCATGGGATGGGTATGAATACTTCGCATCTTTTACACTGCATCATTGCTTAGGCTGCTGATTAAAAAGTATCTTGGAGCAAAATCTCAGTTTAGACTGCGGTGTGAGAGCGAAGCAGTTATCAAGACAGTGGATCAAAAGTATTTGCGCTAGAATAGGCCTACACTTAATTTTCAATTAGGTTTGTTGCTATGATCAAAACAACACGCTCTGTTTAATTCAGCTTTATATTGGGATGGACAGAGGAATGTAGTTAACAAAACAGTAGACTTTGTTTAATTAATCATTAGATTAGAATGGGGAGGAGAATGTAGTTGACATAACATACTCTGTTTAATTAATCAGTAGATTAGAATGGGGAGAGGAATGTAGTTGACATAACATACTCTGTTTAATTAATCAGTAGATTAGAATGGGGAGAGGAATGTAGTTGACATAACATACTCTGTTTAATTAATCAGTAGATTAGAATGGGGAGAGGAATGCAGTTGACATAACATACTCTGTTTAATTAATCAGTAGATTAGAATGGGGAGAGGAATGTAGTTGACATAACATACTCTGTTTAATTAATCAGTAGATTAGAATGGGGAGAGGAATGTAGTTGACATAACATACTCTGTTTAATTAATCAGTAGATTAGAATGGGGAGAGGAATGTAGTTGACATAACATACTCTGTTTAATTAATCAGTAGATTAGAATGGGGAGAGGAATGTAGTTGACATAACATACTCTGTTTAATTAATCAGTAGATTAGAATGGGGAGAGGAATGTAGTTAACATAAAAGACTCTGTTTAATTAATCAGTAGGCCTAGATTAGAATGGGGAGGAATGTATATTTAACAAAACAGACTCTGTTTAATTTAACAGTAGATTGGGATGGGACGGAAGCTGTAATTCGGCCATGTTTGGATGATGGCGTAGAGATAATCTCCAGGACATGACGTGCATCTTCCGTCTCTGTGGCCAAATAGTTCGTAATCCGGAAGAGTATAACCCTAAACATCCAAAAAGCGAGTCTGACCATAAAGCAAATAAACCCAACATAAGAAAGTCCACATTTGGTCTCTCCTTCTGTTTCTGAGTCTGTCTGTGTGTCTGTCTGTTTGTCTGTCTATTTGGCTGTCTGTTTGTCTGTCTGTGTGTCTGTCTAATCTAATAAAACTAATTTAAACTGCTCTAGTGTGGTCTGCTTTGTTTCTCAGTCTATCTGTGTGTCTATCTGTTTGTCTGTCTGTTTGTCTGTCTGTCTGTGTGTCTGTCTAATTCCTGTCTAATCTAATAAAACTAATTTAAACTGCTCTAGTCTGGTCTGCTTTGATAGGCATATGACAGACACATGTTAATTATCGTTGGCTATAGTAGTCACTGCTAGAAAATCCGGAATTTGTGAAAGTATGAACGGTTAAAAACTGTTTTTAATAACTAGTTGAAAGTCGTGATGCCTACTTCACATAACAACTGTGCGTTATGGAAGCAGACTCACACACAAGTTAATGTCCTATTATAAGATTGCGTTAGACTACATCTGACTATTGGCGAGGCGGATGTACACTGTGTCCACGATAGTGTAGAACACTAGACTTTGTGAAATATCTTGGTCAATTGCACCTATATAGGTACTAAATTTGGTGCACATGAACTTCAGTCTATTCTATCTATACCCTGCAAATTATTTAACAAAGTCTAGTGTTCTACTTTATCGTGGACACAGTGTATATAAAGTTCACTGCATGTACGAGAACGGGGAGTTGGACTATAAACATGCTGTAGATGTGATTGCATAGGCCAATTTTAATAATCAAACTTGCCATAGTTCACATGATAGGCCTAGGCCTATATAATAATTATCATTCTACATAAATTATACTTCCTATTACAGTAATCAAGCTTTGCCTTTAAGCCGCTGTAGGGTTTTCGTTTGTCGGATTTAAATAAAGAATTGTACTATTCTACATGAATGAATGAATTGGTTTATTGCACAGTACACAAGTTTTAGGTTACAATCATGAAACAACAAGTACAGTGCAACAGGAGCCAAGAAAAGCTAATGGCTTATACTAAGCTTGACCCCTCTTTCTTGATTATTTTTCATAAATGTATTTGATACTTAATTAGGACTTAAATAGGACTTAAATAATAGTAATAGTAACAACAGTAATAATAATAACAATAACAGTAGTACAGCAACACAATAATACCAATAGCAATAATGACTTAATAATAAAAAAAAATTAGAAGATTGGTAAGGTAATGCGGCGGTCGGAACAACTGGGAACCGGTGTTACGAGCTCCGAGATGCAGTATACAGTGCCGAGCCAGCGATAGGAAACCCGGCTCATGAGAAGCAGTTTAAACTGATCAATGTCTGATAGCCTGCGTTGAGATCCGAACCAAATGAACTGCGTTTCTGCAGGGTTTTGCCGACGTCGATTGGAAGACATGCAGTTCTTAATGTCAGCAATCACCTCCAGAATCCTCGAAACCCAATGGAGGGCGTCAGATAGGTGGGAGGCAGGTCGCTTAAATCTGCATGTCGTCATAATGAAGAACCACCAAGAGCCACGATGACCTGGGTCGGGTCCGCGGTGTACAGGAAGTATAGGAGCCGGCCTAAACGGAACCCTGAGATACATCGCACAGAACCCGGATCCAGGCTGATATGTCTCAGCCAATCTCGCCTCTCATTGTCCACCCGTCTAGGAAGGAGTGCATCCAGTCAAGCCGCTGACCAGCAAAGCCATAGGAGAAGGCCAGAAGGGTCAGACGGACGGTGTGATCGATGGTGTCTAAGGCGGTGCTGACATGAGTATAGAGCGCGAGTGGCGTGACTCTTTCGGCGTCAATAGCATCATAGATGACGGGGACGAGTCGAAGAAGAAGCGTTTCACTCGAGTGACCTTTCCGAAACCGGACTGAAGCTTTTGCACGAGATGCTGCGTGTTTTGATATGACGCGATTGTTTTCTCGATGATCTTAGAGAGAAGCGAGAGGTTGAAGACTGGGCGATAGTTACTTATGTCATTAGGATCAAGTCCAGTACTGCCCAGGCTTCGTGAGATAAGGTTGTACGATGACCCGCTTGTGGCTGCATTGCAACTGTCCTTCAGAAAGTGAGGTATTGTAAAGCAGCAACAGGAATGGGAGCAACTCATCGACGAACTCCCGAAGGAGAAAGGTCGGGACCAATCATGAAGAAGCAACTCTAACGGTGGCTTATTAGATCATTTGCTTGCTAAAGAAAATTAGTCATCATCGGCTTTGTCGATTCAAAAAGATAGACCTACTTCCTAACTGATAACTAAGTAAACAAATACCCATCAATTGACAGGTCCAAAGAAACTGTTTAGATTATACTCTGTATTTTTATTGAAACTGCTTTAAGCTTATATAAATTCGTTAACATTTTACAAGTTTATCACACACAGTTATTCGGAAAACCAGTTTTACGATATAATTACACTTAACTACCATGCGCAGAAATAATCTAACATTAAACGGTTGCATTACACTTGAAATCTAGCGTGATCCTGTAATTATGTTTTTATTAGCGAAATTGCAGCCTTCTCATAAATGTAGGCCTACCATACACATTGGATACAATAAACAGTTATCTAAAAGGTTCGACAGATCTGGTATTTGTATAATCACATTTCTAAAATACAGTGTAAAGAAATACGTTTTTTTTATAATTGAAGTCACTGTGTCTCAAGTTAATTGATCATCGCTCAATCGCTGTGTTCATAATTGCTCAATTAATTACCAATAAATGGCCTCCAGAGGGGGGAGACTGTCCCCTCCCAAAGTTTTGACTAGCACCTATCTGTCCCTCCCCAAAACTCCGGTCCCCGAAAACATCTGTCCCCCAAAGTAATGTAGAGATTTTCGCTTCTACATTCATCGCAAACGCAAGGGCCGGAGAGTAGGGAAAGAGCTCCGCCCCTACACTCCACAGGGGTTTTGGGAACCTTACTTTTATGAAATATCGCTAGGGAGTCGTAGTTCATTATGGCTCTCTAGAGGAGCCACTACTCTAAAGCACTACCTAACGCGTCCCGGTATTTGGTCCAGGAACAAGTCTTATTCAAATGTTCTCCAGTATCAAAAATCCCTACACTACTCAGATCTACTACAGAGAATAAAGCGTCATAAAGAGTATGAAAAATGCTGAGAGCCAGGATTCGAACCCCATCCACGCCGAGGCCGCAGCTACACCTTTCGATGTGCCTTTGCCGCCACTGCAGTAGATTGGTATGGGACGGAAGCTGTAATTCGGCCATTTTTGGATGATGGCGTAGAGATAATCTCCAGGACACTCTGTACATCTTCCGTCTTTGTGGCCAAATAGTTCGTATTTCGGACGAGTGTAATTCTAAAACATCCAAAGGAATTCCTGAGAATGTGGAAAGCCACATATAGACACAACATAACAGAGAACAAAACACTACATGTACACTGGTTTAGTAAGCAGTAGACTGGAATGTGGTGGGAAGCTGCAATGCAGCCACGCACAGCCATGGAATATCCGTAGGAATTCTTGAAAATGAGTCCGATCAAAACGTACATAAACGCTGTGGACTGGCTGCAGACATTCGTATCGTAAAAATAGTAATCTGGAGACGTCTACAGCGCCCAAAAAAGCGAAGTCGTGGGAACCAGCTTATTCACAGGCGTTAGTCAAAACAAAATCGACAGGCAGGTAGGGTCAAAATCGGTTCAAGGTCAAGATCCTTCAGACAGTGAGGTATTGCAAAGCAGCAACAGGAATGGGAGCAACTCATCGACGAACTCCCGAAGGAGAAAGGTCGGGACCAATCATGAAGAAGCAACTGTAAAGGTGGCTTATTAGATCATTTGTTTGCTAAAAAGTTCATCATCGGCTCTGTCGATTCAAAACGATAGATCTACTTCCTAACTGATTACACAGTAAACAAATATCTATCAATTGGGTCAGGCAGGCAGGCTACGGTGGATGGGGGCTTAGAATTGAAACGGGGAGCGGTAAGAGGGAGAGGTGGAATCGGGATAGGATTTGTGAAAGAGCAGTGTTTACAGTTTTGAGTGAAAGACCTGTGGAGAGGTAGCAAGAGCTGAGGTTATGGTGAGTTGGTATACGGTGGAATCCATCGTATAATCAGTGGCGTAACTAGGGGTTCGTGCGCCCGGGGGCAAGAATTTCCTGTGATTTGAGGACAGGAGTGATGTGATATGTTTAAGGACTTTAGTGACAGCACGAGCGAGGGCATTCTGGCTGGCTTGAAGGCAGTTTTTTGAGTGTTGTCTATATTCCGGAAGAACGAGTTGAAATAGTCACGTTTAGCATGGACAACAGACAGCAGCAGCAGTTTTGAAGTAAAGGGATTTAAAGACGAGCCACATTTGTTGTGGCATAACAAAGTCTACAATATCGTCTAATCTAGTCTGGTCTTTTCAGGTCAGCTATGACCATAATCGTCAGCACCAAATATCTAGAGCATTGAAAGCTAAGCTTATTTGCGAACGCTACGTCGAGTCAGAGTTATTAGGGTGGGCCAAGTTATACCGAGGCTGACCGGGGCTATGACCCAATCCGGTCTGCTCTCTAATCTTGTCATATAAGACAAATCTAACCTCAGCCCAACATGACTTAATCTAATCAAGTCTAGTATAACTTAGTCTATAATTCTTAATGTTCAAAACACTAGGATACACGAGTGCTTGCAAATAGGATACATAATTATATGTATGCTATATCCTAGTGTTTTGGACATTAACACAAAATGTCATGGGTAATTCCGTCAATTTGTTTGATTACGGATGTAGCAAATGTGAAAAATGAATATAGACTGTTCCCATGCATGCGAGTTTAAAGATAATCGTTGGAAACAGCTACGACTAGAAAAGCCTATAGTAGAACCAGGAACCTTTCGAAACACCTACATTTATTTACAGAGAATTCGTGATGCCTAAATTACACGACTGTAAATTATGTATGCAGCAAACTCGCGACTTATAGGCCTACACGAGTCAGTATTTTAGCATAAAGAGTCATCAGTCCACATTCTGTATAATGCCTCACTACCTGCGGAGCGGATCTGAGAACGAGGTGACTGCGGGTATGAGGAGGCGGATGAGACCATGAATGCCTTAGCGTATAATTATTAAATAGTTTAATAGCAGCTGCTGTCACTGGATAGAGTGCAGACTTAATTTACTAGTCGCATTATCTTGCACTAATTTGTGTTGATCTATAATCACCAGGTTTATGCACGTAACGGAACTGTAATCTGGTATTATTATTATTATTGCAATTATTGTAATTATCATTATTATTAGTATTATTAGTCATCGTGATCAATAAAGCCTGCGAATTGAATCATCATCATCATCATCATCATCATCATCATCATCATCATCATCATCATCATCATCATCATCATCATCATCATCATCATCATCATCATCATCATCATCATCATCATCATCATCATCATCATCATCATCATCATCATCATCATCATCATCATCATCATCATCATCATCATCATCATCATCATCATCATCATCATCATCATCATCATCATCATCATCATCATCATCATCATCATCATCATCATCATCATCATCATCATCATCATCATCATCATCATCATCATCATCATCATCATCATCATCATCATCATCATCATCATCGTTATTATCCTTATAATTATTATCATTATCGTAATCGTTAATCCTACGCATGTATATATCGTTGTTATCTAAAGACCAAGTATAAAATCTATGGCGTTGAGCAACTGTGAGTGAAGGACTTGCTCAGGGTCCCTGCATAGTAACCGTATCAGAGGAGGCACAAAACTGTACGCTCCACGTTACAAGGTGAGCACTCTAACCAATAGGCCACTGCGTCCCACGCAGTAGGCCTACAGGTCTTCCCCGAGACGGTTTCTGTGTAGGTTCCTTGAGCAAGAGTATGCATGTGTGTGTATGTAAGTAAGTAAGTTATTGTATCCTTTAATATACCAATTATTGCTAACCGCGTTTTGGTTTACAAAGCAGTCACTTTTGTGGTTTAGGGAAGCCTAACATACCATAAAAGTCGAAATAAGCCAACTATCCCTGGCGTTAAATTACATCGTAAATCATCCGCATTATGAATGTTTTCCGAGCCAAACTGTCAGAATGCGGTTTTACTCGATTGTGGGCTCTTCGACGCAGTGAGTACGGAGTCTGTTTAATCCGGGGTAATAGCCCGTATAATACGTGCGCGGGGTTGCTGATAACAGCTTTGAAGAGGCGGTCGTCTGCTTTATGTATGTATGCTTGTATGTATGTACGTATGTACGTAAGTTCGTACGTATGTATGTATGTATGTATATATGTATGAATCTATGTTTGTATGTACATGTATGTATGTATGTATGTATGTATGAATTAATGAGAAAATTGTGCATGGAACGAGCCAATTTATTCAAATGAGCGAGAGACAGACGACGGCCATGTTGGGCGCGGCAGAGTATATATGCTCAGGAGCTGCAAGACCACTTGAAGACCATAATTATAATTGGCAATTCCATTTAGCCTATTATAGTGCATCGACTACCAGTTGATATTTCTTGATTAAGGCATGCTATTTCTGCCAAATGCAATTATCTTATCATTTATTTTATCAGGATATCTTTTAATTCATTATTATCTACTATTTTATCAGTATATCTTTTAATTTATTATTATTTACTATTATTTTAATATTGCTATTATTACTCGTTATTAATTATTTCTGTTATTCTGTTATTCCACCACACTGTGTGTTTTAACTGTGCTAATTACAGGTCGTAGTCACGTTATCTACATGTATCATTTTCCAGTTGCAATAACCTGTGAGAAACAAGTTAATGTTGTTTTATTGCTCTGTTCCGCTTACCAGTTGTATTTATCCTTTAGGAGAGCCATACTTACCAGTTGCATAACCTCTTTTAAATGCAACACACCAGCCATCTGTATATTTCTTGTTGGAGTGTCACATTTATCAATTTTATACATGTACTTTGTCAGAATATCATACTTACCGGCGGTAATTGCCTCGTTGGCACGTCTCATTTACCAGTTGTATTTACCTCATTAGTGTACTCGTCAAGAAGTGTTGCATTTACCAGCTGTATTTACCTTTTTAGAGTACTCATGAAGAAATACAGCATTTACCAGTTGTATTTTACCTCATTACAGTAGTCGTCATGAAGTGTTGCATTTACCAGTTGTATTTACCTCATTAGAGTACTCGTCAAGCGAAAGTGTTGCATTTACCAGTTGCATTTACCTCATTAAAGTACTTGTCAAGAAATACTGCATTTACCAGTACTGTTGTATTTACCTCATTCGAGTACTCGCCAAGGAGTGTTGCAAACGACTTAACGGTATTCTGAGAAAATTCGTTCAGGCTTACTCCCTGCCGATTTTCCTAGTTTCGACAAACACTGTTCTAGAGCTGATTCTACTCTTTTCCGTTCAATTCTCTCAAACCCTTGTCACGTCCTTCACGACCTCCTCCCTCCCCGTAAGGTCACTCCATACAATACGCGACCCAGACCACATGATCTCACCTCTAGAATTGATGCCTTTGCTAAAATAAGTTTTATTATGAGAATGTTATATGACTTTGCATAAATGTTTGTATTATTTATTTTTCTGTAAGCTACTGTGCGTTTGCTGGTAGTCAAATAAAGAATATTCTTACTTACTTACTTATTTACCAGTTGTAGTTACCTCATTAGAGTACTCGTAAAGGAGTATCACACTTACCAGTTGTACTCCGCAGTCAATGATCTTTTGGGTGGTATTGAGAGCCAGGTCATTCGGTGGCCTGGTCATAAAGTTTCCGATGACACAGAACCCGTATGCAACGCTGTTGTATTTGTACGTATGAGCCCCGACGACGTTCCAACCCCTACCCTCGTACACTCGGCCATCTTCTCCTATCAGGAAACTATATCCGATGTCAGACCAACCTATACAACACACATAATAATAATAATAATATCTTTTCTTTAATGAAGCGCCTGACAAACGCACTGCGCTGTACATTTACATGTTTTGACAATTAAACAATTCACAAGAACACAAATGACAGAAGACAAATCTTAACTACTAACAGAACAGACAGCCTGCAATACACGGCGTTAATAGCAGTCCACAAAGCATGTCCGCCTACGGAACTCGATCTCGGTACCTCTCGCTCTCTATGCCATGGCAGTATGTAATCCAATGCGCTATCGGGCCCCCCAAGGTTAGGTTAGAGTTAGGTTAAATAATTAAATTAAGTATATCATTTATTGAACCAATTGCCAACTGCACCTTGATGTACATACAGTATGAAGCATATAATCACGAATAAATCATCCTAATAATAAATGTTTTTCGTGCAAAACTGTCTGCAACAGGTAGAATTATCTCATGTTCACGTGAACGTGGCGCGTATACTAGTTTTAATTGGGGGCAGTAGGTCATGTAGAACATGTTCTGGATCTGCACGAACAGCCCCGAAGCGGCGGTTGTCAGCTCTCTGGCATAGTTCTTCGAAACTTGGGTTGTTTTCGGGCAGGTATCGCATCCGGACCAGACGCCGCAGCAGCGCCTGTAGACGTGTCCGCCCCTTCTGACCCACAAACCCCCACCAAGCCGGAGAGGCATACAACATCCTGGTAGGAGTAGTCGCACTGACAACGTCGTGGAGTGATAACCCGGTAACCCGTGGGCAGCAAGAACACGGAGAGCATAAAGTGACTGCCTAGCCCTCCTACATAATTATGCGCAATGATAACGATAATGTTATGATAACGATAATCTTATGATAACGATAATGATAGTGATAATGATAATGCGATAACGATGATGATAATGATGACGATAATGATCACAATAATGATAGCGGTAATGATAGTGTTAATACTGCGATTTAGTGGTGAATGATCTCTTAAATTGTCAGCACCTCCGTATACCTTGTGTTCTTTATCATGCGTATGCTCAATTTAAGATAACCCAGATTAAGGATCGTTTACCTTGATCGATTGATTGATTGATTTATATGACCAATATTAAAAAAGAGTATATATAAGTCGGCTCGTGACACAGTCACCAGTCTTGACCGTAGCTGTATGCATATATATATATATATAATATATATATATATATATATATATATGCATATATATATATATATATAATATATATCGAATGAACATATACTAGGAACGTTACATGCATAATAATTATGATGACAAGGATAGGTAAGGTAAGATAAGATAAGGTAAGTTATGAGATAAGGTGAGTTAGGATAAGGTAAGTTAGATAAGGTAAGGTAATTGTTCATATATGACGCGTCTCTATCACTGGTGTTGAGCAGATGAGGTATGAGTCGGTCTAAGAAAGGTTATGTACATAAATATTATACATAATAAATGTAGTATTATGAAGTGTAATTTATATGAAATAATATTGTATACAGTACATTATGAAGACGTCTTCAAGTATACTTGGCGTATGTATTCGACGGTGTTTTTAAGCATATGTTTGGATGCCTACTGTTGTTATCCATGTGTAGATTCTGGATGTCCTGGACCATGAGGATACACGTCTCCTTGTCAAAGCATTCCCATGTTCCGGCTGTGTGATGGACAAAGGACATATTGACGGTCGTGTTGATGTACTGAATCTCTTTCGGCGGACGGGCGTTCCATTCTGCTCGCGTCACTATCTCCACCTCTTCACACGGTCCACCTGATACACGAACAAAACAGGTGGTAGGGTATGGTCCGGTAGGGTAGCATAGTATGAGGCAGAGTAGAATGGGGTATGGTAGCGTAGCGTACAATACAATACAGCTGTATTGGATATTGCCCTCATTCCAAAGTTCAGAAGTGCACACGACCATACGACAGAACGTCGATGACGCAGAGCAATTGTAAGTGAAGGACTTGTCCAAATGTCCAAGGTCCCTACACAGTAACTGCCTCGGGTGAGGTTCGAACCCTGTACTCTCAGCGTTACAGGCCGAGCGCTCTAACCAATCGGCCACCGTGGGTAGGTCGGAGGTCCACATGGCACATGAACAGCAGATAGTAGGGTTTGGTCGGATAGGATAATGGTAGAATAGATTAGTGTAGGGTGGGGTAGAGTAGATTAGGGTAGGGTCACGCATGATAGGTCCATCTGGTACATGGACAAACAGGTGATGGTATGGTCGGGCAGGGCTAGCGTAGGGAGGGGTCGACTAGTTTTAGGTAGGGTAGCACTTGGCAGTTCCATCTGGCACATTAACCAACATTAACAATGCCATCAGATCGGTGATTTCTTATAGTCGCTGGTCATGAAATGCAATAAGTAGGCAAAGTAGGGTTAGGGTATATGGTAGGATACGGTAATGCATGGCAGCACAGGGTAGAGTGTGTGTGTGTGTGTAATGTGGGGTAGGGAGGGAGGAGAGGATGGGGTAGGCTACCATCGTATGAAAGTGGGAGGGTGAGGTAAGGTGGATGAGGTATGGTAGGGTGTGCCATGGTAGGATAAGATGAACTGGAGAAGGGGAGGGCAATGTCGGGTAGGGTAGGTCCTGATAGGGTAAGGCATACTGTAGGGTAATGTACAGTGTTGTACGGAAGGATAATGTAAACGTAGCGTAGGGTAGAGTTCTTAACACTGCGCATAAGATACGGTCTGGTAGCGCAGGGGGCAGGGTCAGTGGCGTAACGAAGGGTTTCAGCGCCCAGGGGCAAGAGTTGTTGACTGCGCTCTTTTCATTTTCTTGTTGACTTTTAATCGTTCTTGTCATAGTACTGTGTACTGTGTACCACTGAACCCCACTTGTGCTGCGCCCAGGGGCTATTTTTGCAGGGCCCCTCGTTACGCCACTGCTAGAGTAGAGTAGAGCAGGAGCGTAGCCAGACTTAAATTCAAGAGGAAGCAACTTCACAGACCATTGGCAAAATAGAAGTTCCAGTACATAAAGAAAGCAAGAGGAGGCAACTGCCTCCTCGTGTATGTAGCTATGGGGTAGAGTAGGGTAGGTATGGTAGGGTAGACCAAGTTAGGGTAGAGTATGGTAGGGTATGGTAGGGTAGACCAGGTTAGGGTAGAATAGAGTAGTGTAGGCAATGCATAGTAGGACAGGATTTGGTAGAGTTGGGTAATATAAGCCATGGTACTGTAGAGTAGAGCAGGATGTGGAAGTGGGTTAGGCTATATTATTGTACAGTTCTTAATAATGCGCCTGCATTTGCTCTTTCCATCGTTTTATTCATTTTCGCGGTTGAAGTCAGAATTCTCTGAACGGTTCCGAAACTCCTCAACACATTTTGGAGTCGTTTATGCAGCAGTAAACTTTAAGCAAAGGTTCAGAGAATATTTAGTATTTACTTATACATAAAGGAATCCTTACCTTTTGTTGGTAGAATGGTGGCTAAAAGCACAAATCCTAAAAGGAGTTTTTTCAACGCCATCGTTTTCTCGTAGTTAGTCTTCACGTTGATTCTTGATACAACAGAAAGCATCAGCGACCCACATAAATTCTATTCGGTGAAGTAGCTATAGGCCTATCGCACGGCAAAGTCTGTTAATCGGTTTACGTAAGAGAACGTGGCCATATGACGTTTAATTCGTGACACAAAGCAGGAAGTTAAAACGAATTTATCATCTTGATTATATAACTCGTCAGATGCTACTTTCACACAGGACGTAAACTTAACGATGAAGTCTTATCGCAAACGATGTTGTGTGTTTTCTCGGGCGCTTGAAGGTCAATGAAGGCCTATGCCACAAGTGTTACCTTTCGGCTCATTTTCATGCAACTGGGTCAACAGGCTATGCACTATGCCCAGGCCTACTGCTTTTGATAATAGCCGGCGGATGTGTGTAGTTAAAAAACCGCTTGGACGAGACCCAGACACTCGCTACAATTAACGAAATGAGGAAATTCGAGCAAGAAAAAACGTCGGGTCTCACTCCACGTTATATTGATATGAGATGGAATGACCCGAAATGTTTTCTTTCATGCTCAATATCAATATGGTTTATCCAAGTCAGATGATGGTGTCTCAGAGTACTCTAGAAATTCGTCACTGATTATAGGTCGATTTGGGTCAAATGATGCCTTGTTTATTAGACGCTAGAGAGGCTAATTAGTTTTAGCATTATTATCATTTTCACAATTATCATCATCATCATCACCACCGCTACCACAATCATCGTCGTCGTCGACGTCATCATCATCATCATAATCATCATCATCATCATCATCATAATCATCATCATCATCATCATCATCATCATCATCATCATGAATCACGTCAACTATCATATAGACCCCTAATCATCGTAGTCATCATCAGAGTCATAATCAGATTCATCATCAGAGTCATCATTATCATCGTCGTCGTCGTCATGTAGGGTAGAGTAGAATGTGGGGTAGGGAAGAACAGGGTACGCAGTGTAATGTGCAATTACGGTTATCATTATTATTTCCAGGCATTACTGACAAAAGATGACCACATGTGTTCTCTAAGGTTCTCGTACCATGGATGTTAAGTGTTCTCAATCCTGTCTATAGGCATAAACTTATTATTATTCATTACTTTCATTATTTCATGTAAACAAGTTGCGGTATTCAACTTTGTATCTTAATAATAACGAAATATTATTATTATTATTATTATTATCATATCATATTATCATCATTCATCATCATTATCATCATCATCATTCATCATATTATTATCATCATCATCATTATCATCACCATATCATCATTATTCATTATCATCATTCATCATATTATTCATTATTATTATTATTATTATTATTTATTATTATTATTATTATCATAGTTCATTATTATCGTCATTAGAGTAGAATGTGGGGTAGTGTAATGTGCAATTACGGTTATCATTATTATTTCCAGGCATTACTGACATTAGAGGACATGTGTTGTTCTGGAATGGCTAGTGTTCGCAGGTCGTTTTATTATTATTATTATTATTATTATTATTATTAGTAGTAGTAGTAGTAGTAGTAGTAGTAGTAGTATTAGTAGCAGTAGTAGTAGTAGTAGTAGTAGTAGTAGGCAGTAGGCAGTGGCAGTGGCAGTGGTAGTGGTGGCAGTGGCAGTGCAGGCAGTAGCAGTAGTAGCAGTAGTAGTAGTAGTAGTAGTAGTGGCAGTAGTATGCAATTTAAATGCAAGATATCATATGTGCGGCACAATAGCTTATTTTGTTAGCTCGCTTGGTCTAACTCCAGCGATTGTGGGTTCTATCCTGCTGAGCTGTCTCTGTGTAAGCACCATGGACAAAGCTATTCGCTCATGCTTATCTCGATCATCACGCAGTCAGCATAATTTGGTATTGGAGGTAAACGACAAGGAGTCCTGCGATACATTGGCCCCGTGGCCGGTCGGTTCGGATTCGTCAACTGTCGGTTCAAAGGCCGAAATGAACGTAATGAAGGAAGTGAGAATCTCCCTACTTTTTACGATATGGGATCACTTGTTTAAAACAGGGCTAATGCACAACAACTTTTCTAGCGCTCTTCACAATGAATACACAAACATACAAACACACACACAATATTACATATTCACAGGGGTCCTACATATTTATGACTAATAAACTGTATATATGTATATATATATATATATAACATACATATATATATATATAATTATAATATGCTTTTTCAGTTTTTTATACATAACTCCATTGCTCAATACAAGTTACATAAGCTGCTTGCCGATCTTTGTGTAGGCCTATAGTTGAGCCAAGATGAATAATGAACAAGCCAGTTGAACACACCCAGAATGTTTGCACACGCTGTATTTAAAGAAGACCCATGCAATTCAACAAAGAAAATTCCGAGAGCAGCAATTCATTGAAACACGTTCAACCCAAGCTTTGTACAGCGACAGACAATCCGTTAATTAATTTAAGAAGACAGCGATAATCAATTTTGTTTCTGGTTCCAATATAATGAGTTCTCAGGAAAATTAAGCATCATAATTATGGTGTTCTCTCATTGGTGTATTTGCTTAGCGTTTCATCACAGTGGGCACATTTTGGGTAATTAATGGGCGCCAGTGAGTGTCAAATGAGTAGACTAGTAATGGATGTCCAGTGGGTAACCAGTGGGTTAACTCCGCCACTGTTTGTACTCTGATAGTGCCAGTCCCAAGCCTGGATAAAGGAGGAGGGCGACGCTAATGATCGTTGTTATCACACAGTGTCGTTAAACTGAAACTATACTACCAGTGGGTGTTTAATGGGTGTTAAATGGGTAGAAATAGGTGTTCAGTGTTTGTACATTGGGTGTTCAGTTAGTATCAATGAACGTCCAATTGGCTGTCGATTGTTTGTCCCTTAAACGTTTCCTATTCTGTAGACATCGGGACCATTATAACTTACGAATAAACATGGAAAACGACTCAATAAATAAAGCCGTGGTCATAGGAAGTTGCAAACAGCTCAGATGAAAGTCAACTGGTTGCTCCGTAGCTGTTCAGTTGGTATCCATTGAGAATCTAGGAGCAGTGGTGAAGGCGATGGTTACAACAGAAGCTTCTAGAACGCAGAGAGTTCAGCAAAGGTGGCGTCTAGGTCGATGTTGACGGCCTTGTATTTGTCCTGCTCGACGCACAGTTGTTCTGCAAGACATAGACATTGATTTTCAATCATCTAGGTCATAATCGCTGCCTAAATTTTAGAACTATGTCCATTCATTTTTGTTCGAACAGACTGTCATTTCGGTCGCAACTTAAGACTTACCTCTGTCAGTTGACTTAACTTAACCACAGGCTGCCTCTCTGCCTCATTAGATTGATTTCTTGAGTATTGACCTGATGATAACTATTGCGGACTTGATTTGGCATAGCACAGGTGAATAAGCTGGTCTCTCTGACGTGGCTTTCGTGTGGCGCTGATAAATTTCGAAGATTTGCATTACTGTACATTACATTGAGTTGCTATGCCATCAGCTTATGAATTAGATACCGGTGTCACAATTAGACCTATAGGTTATTATTTAATAATAATTGCCAACATCGTTATTAATAATACTGACGGAGAGAATAAGACTGTCACATTGATGAGCACGAGTATATCATCACAACGATGTTGACGATGATGATTATTATTTATTAATAATATTATTATTTAAGAAACACATGACAACAAAGTAAAGAGTGAGATTCGCAACAGATGTTTTGGTATCGCGTGATACTGGCAGTAGTATGGCTAATTGCACGTAATTAAGGCATTGTTTGTTTGTTCTCTTTGTAACATTACAATTATGTGAAGTGCGCTACAGTTGTCCATTTGAAGGAATCTGTTATACCACTCCTTACCTTCCAATTTGTCGACTGCCAGTTGCAGTTTGTTTACCATTTTCTCGGCTTCTGTTAATCGATTTTCAGCCTAAACAAAACAGTTTTTTAATAGAATTAATCACAGAGTTTGTGCCTCCTGTGAACCAGTTCTAAGGGACTTTTGAGAAACCATTCGCGCACATTTGCTAAAAGCTAAAGACTGACGCCTGATGATCGCTGGCGCCAGATTGATATTGAAATTAAATAAAATCGGTTTAAAACCATGATTAATTTCTTTCACCAACATCCTTGCAGAATGTCTCAACATGGCGTATACTTAAATTTAGGCCTAAAGATTTTCAAATCACATTAAACAGTTTTCCAATCACATTCAATCGTACGTTTTGAGATTTATTAGACGGCCTATTTCACCGCGTTTGTAACGTTTTTGAGAGCTATATATATATTCTTCATCCCTCCTGGGTCTCCCTTGAGTTACCACTATTAATGTAAATTACTAAGTCTACTGCCATAATTGATTCAGGAAATAACTGCATTGAATTGAATACATACGTACGTAGTGTGCATGAGGCAGAAAAACAGCCTGAAGATCTTCGAGAGCGTGTGGTATTGACTGGTTCTTATTAGAGATCGTTAGAGCATAACAGATGTTTTGCCAAAATGTTTTGCCCAAAGACAGTGCACTACATGCAAGATTCGACAGAGAGTTAAATAAAGGAAATCCACAGACCATAAAAACTAAGGTATAGCAGAACTCCGACTAAACAGGAGAAAAGCACTGGATTTGACAAATTACCGAAAAGGATGGAATAATTTATTCGCAGATATATGGCTGGCTTTCAACGATTGATGATGTTGTTGATCATGATGATTATATTTATTATTTTACTAAAAGTTTAACGCGCGCACGGTCACACAGAATTGCTAATGTGAGGCGCGGTTAGTCAGTCAGTCGCCAGGTGAAGAGCAGGTAGATATCCAAGTGTTTGAAAGCCAGTGGGAAACCTCAATGTTTCCCACTTTTGATGCGTTTCTTAACGGATAAGAAAGAGTTCGAGCATGATACAAGTATTCTGCTTTCACAGTTTCAATTACACTAATTACCGTATTTAATACAATAAGTATTTGATACAATACTCATTTAATACAATACTCATTTAATAGGCCTACAATACTTATTTAATACAATACTTATCTAATACAATAGTATTTAGGCCTAACAAATTAATTATTTGATACAATTATTCACCTATTATTTAGCAAATTACTTATTTATTACAATACTTATTTAATACAAAAACTTGTTTAATGCAATAGTTATTTAATACAATACTTATTCAATACAGTACTTAATTAATACAATACTTATCGAGACGCTTACATCGTTTAGCCGGAGCGTTAGATCTCGTATCTGTTCCTCGTGGGTTTCCTCTCTTTGCGCTGCCTGCAAAAAGCAAATCAGCAACTTAAGAAAACAGATAGGCTAACTTAAACATTTGAAAGTAAACGATCAATGAGCACAGGTTAAATTTTTTAAAGCATTCAATATAAGATGATAATTGTAGCAACTACTATAGTCATTGTAGTCAAAAGACACCTGACAACACAAACCATGAGCGAGGAAGATTGTTTTCAAGTGTTTTTGGAATACAGGGCAAAGACAAACCAAGGAGCTCCTGAACGTCGCAGGCATTTTCGCATTATTAGGCAACTGATTCCAGACAGCCTATCTCACTGCACTGAAGACTGATTATTATTAATCTGCTCACCTCCTGTTCCGAAATTTCTAGAGATTTCTTGTTGTTTCCGACGACCTTCAGTTCTTCTTCCAGTTCTAGAATTTTCCTGAAATAAGTTTTGACAATATAAAGGCAATCGTTATCGTAGGTGTGTACTCACATAGCGCTCTCCAAGAAAACTCATCTGAGGTGCTCCCAAACTAATAAGAAGAGGAAGAGAAGAAGAAGAGCAGACCCTTAAGCTAGTTCTGAGGTAGCCACGGGTATGAAATGTTAGCGACTTCATTTTCTTAGCCTTGGCATATGGGGCAGTCCTCACCCTCACCGTCCCATCTTCCCACCGACAGCCCAACACGCTGACCACGATCAAGCACAGCCGACACTATCGAGCACAGTCGATAAGAATGTTTCCAACCGCTGGCGCACTATAAACAGGGAAAGGACAAGAAGCTCATGTCACGGGTAGATTTGGCTTAGATTTAGATTTGGTTTGTACTTTTCATTAACATCCACTCCTGAAACGGAAAGAAGTTTCTCAGGAAATAAAGAAGAAGTGAAGATGGATGGAGTGTAGAATACATGGGTAGAACTTGAACGATGGAGTGATAAAAGAAAGTGGTAAAAGTAGGCCTGCTTGAAGTTTTGAAAGAGCAAAAGAACGAAAGAGAAGAAAGAGGAAAGTGTTGAAGAATAGGAGAAGAACGAGAAGAAAAACTATAAAGTAAAAGAGTTAAATAAAGACAAAGAAACTAATGATTCATTTGTAGGATGAACAGTTTAGGATTAAACGATGCAAAAGGAATTAATTGAAATTGGTTAATTAATTAAAATCTAAGGCGTGAAGCACTATGATCTCAGTAAGCTTTGTAATTTTCCAGCCTGTTCTGATAAGCTCATGAGAATAATTCTGTTGCGATTTTGCCTTTAACCGCCATTCATTGTATGTGCGTGATAAGTGCAAACAATGCACTTTCAAGTTCCAGTAATATTATAATAATAATTATTATCATCATGATCATGATCATGATCATGATCATGATCATCATCATGATCATCATGAGCATCATGAGCATCATCATGATCATCATCATCATCATCATCATCATCATCATCACCCGTGTCAGACCTTACTTTGCCAATCGGCATATTATTTGATGGGCATCCAGTAAAAGAGTCTCTAATTTCTATAGCACTAAAATGTTATCATGTAACCGTCCGCTGCCATTCCAATCATGCCAATGCGTTAACTATCACAGCGCAGAAAGCTATAAACATGTATGGAAAGCTATATAGGGGGCCTAGTAACTGATGCCGCCACTGCAGCATTCGAAGAATGTAAAGTTTGTGCAGAATGAGGCAGCAACAGATGACCAAAAAACGTTCAGCTAGACGAAGATTTACGATTCGGAGAAGTTGCTGTTTAGCTAAGCCATAATACGATAATAATTATGTGATATAAACACTCTTTAAAATACTCTTTACAGTGCTTCTGCGAGGTACTTTAAAATGCGCTATATTAAGTGCCCTGATACATATACACATACATGCATTGCTCTTACCATACAATACAATACAATGTAATACTTACGCTTCCGCTGCTTCGAGTCTGGCCTCTCCTCTTTCGAGGTCGACCTCCGTCATTGCCAACTGACGCGCTGTCTGAAAGTTGAAGAGGATAATGAAACTGTCAGACACAGTCATTGGATTCTGGTCGGTTGTGTATCGAAAATAGCCGTATTGTGCAAAAATTGTCGTTGATAAGTTTTCAGAATTGGCGCTATATGAATAGCCAATTACGTCACACTACTTCACTGTGAACTAATTTAAGCACCAATAGTTGTTGATAACAGGATGCGACCGTACGTATTATACGTATTTTATTTTGGACGATAAAATACGTATAATACGCGTACGGTAAAACTTTGCGTGCCGTACGTTACAATACGTTGTACCCTATAATTGTAAAATTGAACACGAAACGTTGCAACATAGTTAACTAAGTTACTAAAAGGCATAGCTGCCAAAGACAAACTTAACAAAGTTTACTGTAAGGTATCTACTGCGCGTATACTTCTGAAACATCAACAAATTCTCGTATGGCACACCATTGAACATTAAATTGTTTCTAAGTCAACGTATTTTTACGTATAATACGCGTATTTTACATTCGGGGATAAAAATTCGTATGATACGCGTATTTTATTATGGGACTCAACGTACGGTCGCACCCTGGTTGATAAGCAAGAAAAAGTATAATTGTAGTAAAAGATATGTTTAGCGCTTCCGAGAGAGAGAGAGAGAGACAGACAGACAGACAGACAGACAGACAGAGACACAGAGAGACAGAGACAGAGCGAGAGAGAGAGAGAGACAGAGAGACAGAGGCAGAGACAGAGACAGAGAGAAAGACAGAGACAGAGTCAGAGACAGAGACAGAGACGGACAGACAGAGCGACAGACAGACAGACAGAGAGGCAGACAGGCAGACAGGCAGACAGACAGACAGAGACAGACAGACAGACAGAGACACACACACAGAGAGAGACAGAGACAGAGCGAGAAAGAGAGACAGAGAGAGAGAGACAGAGACAAAGACAGAGACAGAGACAGAGACAGAGTCAGAGCGAGAGAGAGACAGAGAGAGAGAGGCAGAGACAGAGACAAAGACAGAGACAGAGTCAGAGACAGAGACGGACAGACAGAGAGACAGACAGACAGACAGAGAGACAGACAGGCAGACAGACAGACAAACAAACAAACAGAGACAGAGACTGAGACAAACAGACAGACAGAGAGGGAGAGAGGGAGACAGACAGACAGAGAAAGAGAGAAAGAGACAGACAGAGACAGAGACGGAGACAGAAACTCGTCAGAGGCGTGCATAATACAATGTAAATGCATACGCTTTTACACAGCGACCGCATAGAAGCGCATACACCTGTATTGCTCTAATGCATGGGACGTAAGCTCCAACCAATGTAGCTTAGAATGCGCTATAATACATTGTCTAGATATCTGACCAGCTAACTAACCAGTGCTTTTTTTCAGCCGGAACGGTCCGGAACGGCGTTCCAGTACCTTTTTTCAGCTATTAAAAATAATTTACTTATTTAAATTTTTAATAACAATTATTTAAAATTACTTAGATACTTTAATTTAATTTTATTGCTTTCAGTGTTTATTGATATTGATATATATCAAATAGAAATATGCATGGGCGTAGCCATAAAAACTTTTCTGAGAGGTTTTAAGATTTCGGGGGTTTTCCATTGAAGATGGTCGCAAAAATTAAGGTTTTCTGCTATTTCACATGTAAAAGTATGTAAAAAAATTTCTGACACTTATTTCGGGGGGTTTGAACCCGGAAAACCCCCTAAATACGCTCATGGAAATAAGCTTATTAGCATAAAATATGCCCCTATAATTGTTCCTGAGTTGTTGAGTTCCGGAACCTTTTTTCTAGAAAAAAAGCACTGTAACTAACTAAAACTATTTTGTATTGCCTATCAACAGCAAATAGTTCAACATCACATTTACAACAGAAGTATGAATGTGTCATAATTTGTATCATTGTAATGTGCCCGATTCGCTTGAAGAACGCTGGTGTCATCATGTTAATCATCATGATGATTCTCATTCGCGTCATCATTATCATGTATGGAAGATTGTTTATGCGATTACCATTCACTCCAACGCACGCAGTTCGAATCCAGGTGCGCCATTTGAAACTGGCAATTTACTCCTAAGCCACGTACCCATCTGGAAAGGTTTTCCACTCGTGGGATTGTTACCATCGTGATTGCGCTAAAGCCAAAATTTTCTTATAATTGCAATTGTAAATACGACGATTTCTATAGTAACGTCGGTAGCTAGCTACTTCCATAATGCTTTACAAAACTGTCTATACAGTCAGCGCAAATGCTAATGCTCCGAGTTCTGCAGCGAGAGCATTTTGAACTTTATTCTTCAACCACCCTTTTGAGGATTGCTGTTTATTGAGGCATTAGGAATCGATTAGGAACATCTTACATTGCCTCATGATCAAGGTAATCAATAGCAGTGTCCCCATTATCATCTAGGTAGTGCAGCCGTGGAAGTTGGAGTAAACATGCTTCTTACGATGATCTGATAGAAGAAGCCTTAATATGCAGCTGGAGGAGGAGGAGGGGGTGAAGAGAAGGAGAAGGAGGAGGACGAGGAGAAGAAGAAGGAGGACGAGGACGAGGAGAAGGAGAAGGAGGAGAAGGAGAAGGAGAAGGAGAAGAAGGAAAAGGAGAAGAAGGAAGAGGAGGAGGAGGAAGTGAAGTAGAAGAAGAATGAGAAGAAGAAAGAGGAGGAGGTGAAGAGAATGAGAAGGAGGAGAAGGAGAAAGAGGAGGAGGAGGTGGAGGAGGAGGAGTAAAAGACTAAGAAGAATAAAACGAAGAAGAAGGTGCAGGTACTTTGATAAGAAGCGCGAAGAGAGAAGTTGGAAGTCAGATAGTCGACGCGAAGCACTTGAGATGAGAATGCAGGCGAAGAGTGCTTGCTACAGCTTATCGGCGTCTTGCTTCGAAGCTATTTCTACACCAACGCATTCGAAGCCCTGGACACTTAAACGAATCTGCTTTTAATGGGCTTTTATTGAAATAAAAATGGTTCAAACAGAACCGCAGAAATAAAGTCAACAAAAACATTTAGAAAAATGGCGCCTTTAAAGCTGTTCAAAGAGATAAGGTGACCTTATTAAAAAGATAAGCTGACCCTATTAAATAGATAAGGTGACCCTATTAAATAGATAAGGTGACCCTATTAAATAGATAAGGTGACCCTATTAAATAGATAAGGTGACCCTATTAAATAGATAAAGTGACCCTATTAAATAGATAAGGTGACCCTATTAAATAGATAAAGTTACCCTATTAAATAGATAAGGTGACCCTATTAAATAGGTAAAGTGACCCTATAAAACGAGACTTGTGGTCCTCAGATGCCTGCAAATCCTTTTTTATTTGAATGACTGTTTATCAATAATATTGTTATTTGGTGTTAAACGCCAAATCAAGCCATGCTCTTTGGCTCCCATTCTATCCCTCAGTGTATGTAAGTCTCTTATGTATGCAAGCATGTATGCATTCGTGTATATATATATGTATGCATGTTTGTTTGTATGTATGTATGTATGTATGAATGGATGTATGTATGTATGCATGCATGTATGTATGTCTGTATGTATGTATGTATGTATGTATGTATGTACGTGTGTATGTATGTATGTATGTATGTATGTATGTATGTATGTATGTATGTATGTATGTATGTATGTATGTATGTATGTATGTATGTATGTATGTATGTATGTATGTACGTATGTATGTATGTATGTATGTATGTATGTATGTATGTATGTATGTATGTATGTATGTATGTATGTATGTATGTATGTATGCATGTATGTATGTATGTATGTATGTATGTATGTAACAATGTATGCATGCATGCATGCATGTATGTAGGTATGTATGTGTGTTTGACTCACGACAATTTTCAATCAAACTGTGTGGAATACCTGTTGGGAATAATCTTCCCACGACATCCGTAGACTATTTAATTGTCATCATTTAAAAAATCAACGAGTATTACCTAATTCATCAAAAATAGATAATTACTATATGATTTCCTGCTCTACTAGTTAAGGCTTTTTGTCTATCTTTTACATAGTACAGTAATTGTTCGATTCTGGTTCTGGTTATACTTCATAGTCAAGCATACGACTAATATTAGGATAGTCATTTGTCATTCTACTTTTATTTCTTTGTACATGGTAGAGAGTGACGCGTGGAGACAATTTCGTCCCCACACCCGCCCCGCGACATGTAAGTCTTCCCATCCCCGCCTCAATTCCGGAATGTTTTGTCCCCATCCCTGCAGGTTTCTCCCCATCACCACCCCATTCCCGCAGGACAAAATCACATTCCCCGCAAACAGTTTCACCAATTAAAATAAAAAAGAATTTTTAGCTTACAAAGCTATCTGTATTGCTGATTGCATTATAGGACCTAATAAAACATATGAAAAAACACGAATTATCTTATCGACAGTTTGCATTAGCCAAGCCCTGATTATTTCTGACTAGTAAGCTCCAGGAAATTATAAATATTATCGAGTTTTCAACATCAATTTGGACTGATTTGAGATTGTACTTGTAGCTCTAACAATGACAAGTGACTACTACGTTACAAATTAATTCAGCAACATAGAAAAGCTGATAAAACGGCCAAATATCACTTTAGTTTTAGTTGAACTATACAATTACTTTTAAAACAAATTCGGTCGCTTTTTCGCTTTGTTAGTAATACGCAGTGTATGTATGTTTGTTATGGCTATGTATGTTGGTATGGTCATGGTTATGGTTATGTATGTATAACTATAGCCAAAGCCATCAATTTATTGGTACAAAAGTTAACACAGTAATATCTCGCCATACTAAGAACAAGCATTCTATTGATCACAAAAGAGAACCCAGAAGGGACCCGAGTCCCGCTGGTTAGGGCCACCTATAGTCTATAGCTAGATGGTTAACAGAGGTTATTTACCTCAGTACATTCATATTACACGTATCTTCATACATGTACAAAAACATAAAAGTATAAAGCATTAAATCTTAACTAAGAGAAAGTAAAGCAAATGGGTAAGAACCCGACTACTCTTTCTGATAAATTATCCAGCGTAACTGATGTTTAAATAACTTTAGATCTGAGATGCTGCTAAGGTCTTGGGGTATTCTATTCCATTCATCCTTTGCCAGCACATCTGATCGAGAATTATATGCGAGAGTTTGTATGAGCAAACTCGCTTCTGGATGAAGCAGGTTTCTTGTGGTGTATGAGTGATTGTCCGAGGCTAGGTTACAGAAGTTGGCGTGCGGGAGCTAGGCAATGCGTCGTTTGTAAGCGTATCGATGCAGGAATTCACTAATCTGTAGTTGTTTGATCTGGGCAACTTTTAGTATCCCGTGCTATATGAATAACTGCTCTGTGTGAGAGTTATAAGGGGAGCCAGCTATTAATCTAACGACTTTTTGCAAGACATTTATTCTACGGAGCCCATAATTATAGTTTGATGCCCAGATCATGTTACAATAGGCTACGTGCGGATAAATCACAAAGCAGTACAAAGTGAGCAGAATGTTTGTAGGTAATAGATAAGAAATTCGTGTGAGTATTCCTACCTTTCTGGCTATTTTAGTGCTATTTGTTCCATGTGTTCGTTCCAGGTAATATGTTGGTCTACGAATAGACTCCAAGGAATCTTACAGATTTTATTGTGGAATGTCAATATTGTCTTTGGACTCTTCCCTTCTGTTGTGGAGTTGTGTTCCCATGAGAGCAGAAGAGAATGTAATTAGTTTTTGTCAAATTAAGAGATAATTTGTTTGCTTTGAACCAGTCCGACAATAATAAAAGTACTTGGTTAAGGATTCGGATTATGGTTATGTATGTATGTGTGCAGCTGTGTATGTATGTGTGAAACTGTGCATGAAAGCTTGGGTACACGCATACATGCATGTATTTTGGTGTGTATGTATGTATGTATGTATGTATGTATGTATGTATGTATGTATGTATGTATGTATGTATGTATGTATGTATGAGCACTTGTAGCGCCCCTTCAAGATTTCTACTCAGAGGCGCTCCCGACTACAGCGCGGACGTGTGTGTGTGTGTGTGTGTGTGTGTGTGTGACACTGTGTGCATATAAATCTTTATTTACTTATTGTTTTGAATTTATTTGATTAAATTATGCAAACCTAGATGTATGCATTTCTGTCGATCTGCATGTTTGTCTGCCTGTCAGCCTCTGTATGTGTGTATGTGTGTGTGTGTTTGTTTGTCGACATAATAGGCCTACTAGAGCTATTTCTGTGATACTACCATTTATGCTGCTTAATAAAATCTTCTACAAGGCTCTTTGGTTCCCCAGCTTTTCTTAGATACCTGTTCCCAGGCCCAACTGCACTCTTTATCCGCGGAACAAAGCAGGGACACGAGTGACTTTATGTCGGTCATCTTTTTTGGTGAGAAGGTCAGGCGCCTATCTGCCGTTATCGGCAGCACCAAAGTAGCTGCTTCTGCTGCTGCTACTGATGCTGCTGTTTCTGTCGCTGTAGCATTCGAAGAATGTAAAGTTTGCGCTGAATGAGGCAGTAACTGATTACCAAAACGTTCTGTTAGACGAAGATTTACGATTCGGAGAAGTTGCGGTTTCGCTAAGGCATTCATTTTGATTCTTATCTGCCACACACGATCTAAGTAAGGACTATAGATCTGTCTCTATAAGAAACTACTCCGTCTCTCTCTGTGTGTGTCTGTCTGTCTGTCTGTATGTCTGTCTCTGTCTCTGTCTCTGTCTCTGTCTGTCTCTCTCTCTGTCTCTGTCTCTGTCTCTGTCTCTGTCTCTGTCTCTGTCTCTCCCTCTGTCTCTGTCTCTGTCTCTGTCTCTGTCTATGTCTCTGTCTCTGTCTCTGTCTCTCTGTCTGTCTCTGTCTCTGTCTCTGTCTCTGTCTCTCTGTCTGTCTGTCTCTCTCTCTCTCTCTCTCTCTGTTTGTATTTTTGTTAGTCTTCGGTCGTCTGATTTCTCTACATGTCTCTGACGCTCTTTCCCTCGTTGGTTCTCCGTCACTCGGTCTTTCGTTCTCACCTCTGTCGTGCGTGCTTTATATTTTTTTTATCATCAATTCTTTCCTTGGCTTATTCTTCTCACTTTCGGCCTTTCACTCTGCTCTTTCTTCTATTCGACCTCTTCCGTACCTTTCTCTTGATCTCTGTTTGTCACTTTTCTCTCTCTGGCTAATCCACTTTTCATTACCTCTCACTCTCTCCGTTTTCTTCCTTTTCTGTTTCTTTCTCACTGTATCTCTCTGCCTGTCTGTCTCTCTGACTCTACCTGTGCTTTCTCTGTCGTCGCGAGGCTTATCTCCCGCTCTTCACCCCTTGGAATCTGAACCTGCATTTCATGGAAAGATTCCGACGCGCATAAATACTGCCATAGCAGGTTGATGGACGCATTTGGGGAAAACGGAATAAACTGGAGTGGAATCCGTAAATCTATGAACTGCCTCTGTCGTAATCGCTGAAGGCAGATAAACGTAACCTATGGTCGTCAGGGGTCACGGTCAGAACGCGAATAGAATTAAGGAGGAATGAAAGGATGAAGGAATGAGGGAATAACGCAGGTAAGACCCATTGGGTTGAGTCATGAAGGATGTGATGAATGAAGCACTCTGATGAGAGGACAGAAGGAAAGTGAGGAAAAATAAAGGAAAAAAGGAAAGTAAAGAAAGAAGGATGAAAGTAAAAAGAAAGAAAAATAAAGGAAGAGTAGGAAAGTAAGGAAAAAGGAAAGAAAGGAAAGAAGGAAGGAATCAGGATGATGGAGGAAGGGAGGGAAGAAGGAAATAAGGCAGAACGAAGAAAAAGGATCGAAAATGCAAGACGAGGGGAAGAAAGGAATAGAAAGAAAGGAAGAATAAAGAAACGAAGAGAGGCAGTAAACAGGGAAGGAAGGACGACTAAATAAAAGAAGTGTGAAAAATGAAGGGTGGGTAGAAGGTAGCCAGGTAATCAGAGCAACTACAACGTGTCAGTATGTCATTATGTGGCGATAATATGTCAACGTTTCATTAATTTATTATTCCATTATGTGGTGATGACAGGTGATTATGCCCTATTAAATAATACATTTAGAAAAATTATTAGATTATACGTTAGACACATGATGATAAATTTATTCATAAATATGAACGTATTTGTATGTTCTCTACCTCTTCATACTTGCGGTCGGAATTTTCGCCGAGAAGGATCGTCGTCTCCAGTTCTTTCTCGAGCTGAGCAATTCTCTCTATTTCCGTTAAATTTCGATTCTCTAAAACTTTTCGTACTCTACCAAAAAATTCAACGGTGCAGTTAAAATATCACAGTCAATTACACGGATCACGTGTTTTGCGTCTTAGCGTCTTAAAAAGATTTTACGACACACTGTATATTTACAGGCTAATATCAAACCGATAATCGTACTTAGCTTAGTGACTTTTATAGCGCCGTTATCGTAATGCCAGGGACATCAATCATGGGCGTCCGCAGCAATTTCTGTAGGGTGAGTGAGCAAAGCTTAAAATTATTGGCACGGGGACTAACGAGGTTGCCGAAAGCAACCTATCGCATCACCCTCACTCAGTATCCTACTCGCTCCCGATTTCATTATAATACCAGAAATTTACTTACCAGTTCGAGTACAATTCGACAGTTTGAGGAAGAGTGCGCAGTTGACATTTACGAATATATTACGCACTGGGGAGTCAAGTCAAGTCATTTGTTGATCCATAGAAGTACGGTATACGTTTAACAAAGATAAGGCGTTCGATTACTTGATTCGAGGCTATAGCAATATGGCTCTCAAGTGTATTTTGCGATGAATAGATAGCTGTGGGAAACTGATTTTCAAGTAGGGTGATGGCTTTGAGACGTACCTTTCACTTTCGTCTGCTGCCTTGGTCGCCAGATCGAGTTTCTCATTGGCCGTCTGAAGACGACTGTCTGTCTGTTCGAATTCCTCTTCCAACGATCGAACCCTCTTCGTCAGCGTCTGTACCTCACCCTCAGCCTGTAACAATCCATCACACCATATCATCACACCACAATCCAAACACACCATAATCATTGATCTATTTGCCGATCTATTAATCCATCCAATTATCCACCCGTCTGTCTATTCGCCTGTGTATATTTATATGTATGAGCACTTGTTATAGCGCTCCTTCAAGATTTCTACTCAGAGGCGCTCCTGACTACAGCGCGGACACTGAATCGAGAGTTTCACGCCGAAGCGCATGAGCAATTGCGAGTGAAGGACTTGCCCAGGGTCGAACCCGCGGCGGCGTCTGAGGTGGATTCGAGCCCGCAACAATCCTCCGGCTGCAAGGCACCGAACATACCCCAATTACCACCGCGCCCCTGTCTATATCCAGTTATGTATTTATAAGTGAATGAATGTGTGTCGAGTCAGCTGGGTCAGCGTTCAACGGCCATGGAGATATGCAGGTGCCACGCTATCGCACTTCAATTCGAGCCCATCGTCCTCATAGAACACTCTGCCAATGCACATAGGCCTTCGTACTGTTGCCTTTGACTTTGTGCTGAATAGTGTATACATTTGTTAACTGTCTTTAAAAGGCACTAAGTCTTGTTTAGATCTGGTAGACAGTCATAGGTACAGCGCCTTCGTGAGTTAGGCCACTGAAAATGCGCTATATTAAGTGTTCTCATACATACAAACATACATATAAGTTGGCATGTAGGTGGAGTTTAAGGTAGGTATGTAGACAATTAGATAGGTGTAGGTAGAAATACAATAATGTAATCTATTGTAGTGTAAACCAAAAACAATTTCTAAGCGTCACACAAAAGCTGCACCAGACATATCAACCCCGGCGCTATATAAACAATCAATTCCGCAAGATCATCCGATAGGTAGGTAGTTTGGTAGGTAATAGTTAATTAGGTATATATGTATCGCCATGCGTATTTGCGCATGCATTTTGTGTTGGCATGCGCACAAGACAGTGTGTTTCCTATTATAGACCAAGAAGAAGAGCAGCTGAGGCAGCCATGGGTATGAAGTGTTAGCGACTTTATTTTCTTAGCTTCGGCATACGAGGGCGGGTGGCCACAGGCCAATCCTCTCCCTCACCGTCTCATCTTCCCACCGACAGTGTACAGTCAATGTACTCATCATAGCTGAGTTGGTTACCGGTGCAAGTGCAGCAGAAGTCTTGAAAATGAAATCTGCCCTGGCAGGATTTGAACTCTCGTCCTCTCGATTTACAGACCACTGAGACCAGCACGCTAACCACCACACTATCGAGCACCCCCCCCCCATGGTCCTAACACGTGATTTAATCGTAGAAGGCAATTAAATCTCAGGCGTCTGCTTTAGCATAAACAATCCGTCCACTTGTGTTTGTCCTGTGAATCTGTCTTAAATAAACTCCTCCTCGCCTTAAAGCTACGACGTTTACAGAATCCAAAGCGCATCGATAAACATTCTGCGCGTCGTATACGTTCTTCCGGCCAAAGCGGCTGCTGCAAGTGATTCGGCAATTGCCATAGCAACCGTTGGAACCTGTGTTGTTCAGCAGTCTCTTATTGCTCGCAGGTCTTTTATGGAGTAAATGACAAATTAACTGAGACTCAGTGCGCATCTTATTTGCCACTGCATGCATTCATTCACGAGGATCGAGAAAGAATATACTAAACAGATTCCAGATGTATACATTTTGCACCGCCTGTTATTTAATCTTCAGTGGCGAAAATCTGTACAAAACTTTGGGGGCTAGATTTTTCGGGGGCCAGACTTTTGCATTTTGGGGACAGATAGGCCCCAGTCAAAACTTTTTGGGGACAGTCCCCTCTGTCCCACCCCGTGATTCACGCCACTGCTAATCTTCAAGATGTATATATTTTGCACCACCTGTTATCTAATCTTCCAGATGTATATATTTTTGCACCTCCTTTCATCTACTCTTCCAGCTGTATATATTTTGCACCTTCTGTTATCTAATCTATTCGGGAAGCTTGTGTAGCAATTATCCTAATGTATAATAAGTAAGTAAGTAAGTAAGTAATGCATCAGTCGATGGTCGCTTTTATGGAGAAACAGAATTTGGAAAACAAAATCACTGTATTACTAGCACTTTAATTTCATTTTAGTCACCAATCTTTCGGAAATTCTAGTTTCTGGGTGGCCTTTGTTGACTTACAGTTTGCATTGGAATGATGCGAGACAAACTAACAAACTAACCTGGTGGTCCCATTCGCCGGTTCTGCGACAATGCAGAGCCAATCCTTCTATGTGGTTGGTCCAACAACCTTGAAGGGGCTTCCCCTAGCTTTACCACACCTCCCAAACTGTTCTCAGTTTCACCAATTGTCGAAGACTGCTTTTTCCGCATGGCCTTGGTCTGGAGGGATCTTGAAAAGGTGCAATATAAAATGTGATTGATTGCCAAATGTTTGCTGGTGAAATTTAGTTTATTATGGGTGCTCAAGCATAATACTATCAGTTGCCAACTGCCTACTGGTTAGTCCAGTTCGTCATTGAGTGTTAAAAGTAATACTAACATTTGCCAACTGCTTGTTGGTCAATTCCAGTTTGTTAGTGGCTTCCAGTAGCTGAGTCTTGGCTGATTCTACGTCTGACTGGAGCTGTGCGATTCTCTTTTGTAGTGCTGTGATTTCTTCGTCTTGCTACACGAAACCAACGGAGAATCGTTAGCAGGTCATTTTAGTGTATTATTTATCATGAATATAGAACCTTATAGAATAGATGTATGTAATGATGTACGTATGATGTACGGTTGTACGGGTGTAACTAGGTACGTATGTACATGTATGCATGCATTAATGTATGCATGAATGTATGTATGCATATGTATTGTGTGTGTATGTGCGTGTGTGTGTGTGTTTGTGTGTGTGAGCATGTATGCATATCTGAATGCATACACGTAAGTATGCAAGATGCATGTATGTGTACTATGTACGTATACTATATATATGCATTTATGTATATATATGCACGTATGCATGCATGCAATTATGTATGTATATATATGTATGTATGTATAACTTGTAAGTACTAAAGCGTCGTAAAGCAAAATACACTAATTGCTGTATATCGCAATCGATTGGAAAGACCCAGTCGTGATAAAGATACAACGATGAAGGATAAGCAATTCACAAATGAAGAGACTATGACCTATGATGACTTAAATGACATCACAGAATATGCAGAGCTAATAGAATCTTACGCCAGCCACCGAGAAAGAACGGGAACCCATTACCGTTCTACTGTGACTCAAAGAGTCAAAGCATCTAAACCAAATGAGCAAATAAATAAAGTAAATTCAATAGCTCACTGTGAGCCAGTCGAACCTTTTCGTGAATAGTCTTCTGCTCATTAAGTTTCTGTTCCAGTTGATCGGCTTTGTCAAAGGCATTCTCCTTCTCCACTTTTATCGCTAGCAGTTTCTTCTTGAGCGCATCCATCGTGTTCGCCGCCATCGTTTTCTCTCCCTCGGCAGTTGATTCTCGGCGACTCGACAGTTTCGAGTTTAGTCGTGGCTAGGGGTGAATTAAATCCAATCCTCGATACGAACAGGTGTCCCTGAATTTCGGCGCGCTCAGAGGATCATTTGCTGGAAGCGACGAACAAAAGGATTTCCCAATATTCCCTAGAGTAAACGAATTTCCAGTTTTGCCGAAGGCGATTGTCGGATGCAAGGGAAGGGAATGAGTGGGAGAGGGCTTCAGTTTACGCTAGATACAAGTTGCAATTGGCCGCTGGCTGAGAGAAACGGCCAGAGGCGTAGAGATACAGAGAGTTGGCACTTCTCTCGATTTTTGTTAACATTGTCGAGAATAATCTCGTTATGTGAAGGGTTAGAGGCGGGCAAAGTTAAATCACATCATATGGAGTCTTGCTAATAATCCGCGCTTTGGTTGGAATGGTTTTGATGTCGCAGAGCAATGGTTTTCATGTAGCGACGGAATCTTACACAAAGACTCATTTACTCATGGAACCCAGCGCGTTTAACCCGTCAAATTTCTAAAGAATTAAATGTATTTGTTACTTGTAATGTTTGGATAATTACATAAAACTGTTAAAATTATGCTCTTTGTTCATCCGTTTGTGAATTCAGTTATTTTTTAAACCGCTGTCGTAGAGGAATGGAAATTCTTATCCGACCGAGTGCGGTTTAGCTTGTTCTGGTCGGGCGGAGTTGGTCTGAAGGACATGATTTAAAGTCTACGAATGTTGTGTCAGTGTTAGAGGCTTTTTTGCTACTGATGTTGCTACTAATGTTTCTGTTGCTAACGCTGCTGCTTTTGTTACTAACTTTGTTACTACTGCATGATGCTGCACTGCTGTAGCTACTGCTGTTGCTACTAATGCTTCTGTTGCTAACTCTGCTACTCTTGTTGCTAACTTTGTTGCACTGCTGTTCTCTTGTTTCTCATACTATTGCTGCTTTTAGTTTATTAATGCTACAATTGATGTTGTTGTTGCTGTTGCTGCTCGCGTTGCAGTTGCTGTTGTTAATTATATTTCTACTTATGTTGCTATCGCTGTTGCACTTGTTGCAACGGCTGTTACTATCGTAATTGCCGAGATTGTGTTGTTGAAAAACAGATCAAATCTCCAACTAAAGAAAGACTTTTTAGGACGCTAATTTTTTTCTTACAGCAACGATATCGATTGACTTTAATTAAGATGAAGTATGTATACTTGGATCAGTAATTCTAGTTTGGATAGTAGAGGAAAGATAAAATTAGATGGAGCAGTTCGAAATGCAGTAGAGTCACGAGGTTAATTTATGCCATGAAAAAGTAATTAACGTCAGAGAAAATCCAGCAACGTGGTCGTATGCTCGCCTTGTTTCGCTCAGTGTGTACTTTCAAAATACCCTTCCGTTCCGATACCTTATAATCTTACGTGGCTGCCCCGCCCTGCTCTGTACTACCATATCTTCCCCATTTCCGCTAATATAACCTAAGACACCTAAAACACCAAACTCATCTCAACGTACCATCACTTATCAAAACACAAACAACACAGCATAGCACACCATACCATAACAATAGGACCTGGCATACTACACTGTGTCCGGATAAAAAGGGACCCCTTTTGTTATCATGAAAATAAACTAGTAAATATTCATCGATTTTTAAAATTCCAAAACCATTTTAATCCTGAGATAATTTGCTAACATGGTTAAAATGTAAAATTTCCTGTCATCAAATAATTACGTCATAATGACGTCATTTGCATCAAAATTTAAGTATGACAAAAAATTGTTGCGTCGGATGATCGGATCGTCGTAAAACGGAAATCCATTTAACAGAACCAGGCGGGAAAATAAGTGGAACTTTTCCCCGTGATTGTTTGCTGTCGGAAAAATTGTTGTTTGATATCCAGGGTATATTCGGATTATTACACATTCCAACAAGATGGCGCTCCAGCTCACTGAGCTCGTGAAACTGTTGAACTGCAGACAAAGGAGACTCTGGATTTCATGCCTCCTAATCTTTGACTGCCAAACAGCCCGAACTTTAATCCCGTTGATTACAAGATTTGGGGACTAATGCAATAGAAGGTTTACAGGACAAAGATCAGAGACATTGAAGAACTCCGTGCGCGTATTGTTAATGCATGGGATGAATTTGATCAGCTGGTTATCGCTGCTGCCTGTGGCGCGCTCGTCTTGAAGCTTGTGTTGAGGCAGAAGGTGGACACTTTGAGCACGCCTTGTAGTCTAATATTATTCAAATGTAAAAATTAAATTAAACTAAAATTTATAATTGATGAATGACAGTTTAAAATAATATTGAAAATTTTAGATGATTTTTGTGCCGTCCTTGACACTTGAATTTTGATGAAAATGACGTCATTATGACGTCATTATTAAATAACGAAAACTTTTATACTTTATCCAGTATTTAGCAAATTATGTCAGGATTAAAATGGTCTTGGAATTTTAAAAATCGATGAATATTTACTAGTTTATTTTCATGATAACAAAATGGGTCCCTTTTTATCCAGACACAGTGTATATATGGGACTAGCACAATGTTACATAATATAACATTAAATAACATGTCAAAATATGACACGACGTTGTCTCGCACATCATCGTATCATGTCGTATCACCCAAGGCCGTAGCCAGGATACGGCCTTGGTATCACCATATCAGTTTGAACAGTAGATATACGAAACTCGTCAAGGTTCGGACTTTAAGTAGCAAGAACAGTACAAAATATCGCGACCCATTCCAACGCCTATTCATTCATTCATTTCAGATATATATATAGCGCGGTTATTTAGCGCCCCTTCAAGATTTCTACTCAGAGGCGCTCCCGACTACAGCGCGGACACTGAATCGGAG
Source organism: Aporrectodea caliginosa (assembly GCA_020284085.1). NCBI lineage: Eukaryota > Metazoa > Annelida > Clitellata > Crassiclitellata > Lumbricidae > Aporrectodea > Aporrectodea caliginosa. The sequence goes on from JACEVL010000809.1 coordinate 589,373, forward strand.
TTTCACGCCGAAGCGCATCAGCAATTGCGAGTGAAGGACTTGCCCAGGGTCTCTACGCGGCGGCTTGAGGTGGATTCGAACCCGCAACCCTACGGCTGCAAGGCACCAAATATACCCCTTGAGGTGGATTCGAACCTGCAACCCTCCGGCTGCAAGGCAACGAACATACCCCTACACCACCGCGCCCCTTCTCTGCTTCTCTCTACCTTTCTCTTCTCTCTGTCTCTCTCTCTGTGCCTATGGTATTGGTATATGCACCATGCAGCGGCCTTTCTCTGTATCTGTCTATCTCTGTCTCACTGTCTCTCTCTGTCTCTCTGTCTCTGTCTCTGTTTCTGTCTCTGTCTCTGTCTGTCTGTCTGTCTCTCTCTCTCTGTCTCCCCTGTCTCTATGTCTGTCGCTGTCTGTCTCTCTTTTTTCTCTATCTGTCTCTCTGTCTCGGTCTGTCTCTCTCCCCTCTCTCTCCCCCTCTCTCCATGCCTCTCTTGTCTCTCTATCTCTCTCTGTCACTCGTTCCCTCTCCCTTTCTCTCTGCCTCTCTCTGTCTTCTCTGCTTCTCTCTACCTTTCTCTTCTCTCTGTCTCTCTCTCTGTATCTCTTCATATCTCTCTCTTTCTCTCTAGCTCTGTACGGAGCCGATGCAATTTCGTCCTCACATTCGTCAACGCAGTAATTATCAAGAGCGACAATTTTCCAATAATCGCTGCAGTTAAAACTCCTCGACGCAGCGCATCGTGTGAAATATAACATAACCCAGAATCACGACACCTATGTGCATGGTAAAAGATAGCACACTCGTATGTAGGGCCTTGGAGGCCTATTCCACGAGAGTACATTTTCATAAATTCTGTGCTGTGCATTGATCTATTCGGTAGCGTGCCGCGTATGAAATCAACGGTTGTCGGTTCGAATCTTCTGAGGAACGGACTTTCGTATTGACCATGGACAATTTATTCACGCCCACTTGTCTCACGCCTCAGATATACGTTTACTGAACTTGAGTATGTAGTAGTTGAATTGCGTGAATAGAAAAAAAATACAGCGACATATGTAGGCTATGAGATTTACGATCAGGGACGTTTTGGCGGATGATTAAGTATTGGGTTGACTTGACGTCCTTGTTTATATTGAAGCGTACTTTAAACCTCTGAGTTTTTACGGAGACATCTCCTACTGGCGTAAGCAGTCCACGGAGGTTCTGAATCCAGAGGCCTGCCGCACGAAAATCTAGGTTAACCAGATGCGACGATATCTTCGACGCTGTCGACATAAACCTGTTCGTATATTCGTTCAATGCTTTAAAGTACTGCGACAATCGCACTCGTTCACATCATTTCTCGTCTGGTAAAACTTTGGCCTACAGACAGTCACCGTTGTACGGTTTCTATTAAACCGCGAACGTGCAGCTGGATGTGATAAGCTGGTTCCCGCGACCTCGCTTTTTGGTGCGCTGTAGATATCTCGACATTACGCTTACAGAAGTCTTAGGACGGTCTGGCTACACTGGTGCCTGGCAAGAAACGTTGCCAAATCGGGTGGAGAGTCCTGAGAGTGTTGATCGAAGGTTCGCTGAACTCGGAGCGTTGAGAGTCCTTCGGAAACATGGATATCGACGAGGCACTGAATTTTGTCGGCGGATACAGAAGATGGCACGTCGGGATGTTCATTGCGCTTGGCATCAGTCTCTTCCTTCCGCTGGCTTGGCAAGGACTGTCTGGAGTGTTCATCGGTAAGACCATTTGAAACATAACTATGTGGAAGTAAAGTGACCAAGTATCCTAATACAACGTAACAGGAACGCTCAGCTCTATTTGATCTACAGGACAGGTAGGTTCAGCGATTTCGCATAAGTCAGTGTTCATTGAAGACTCATCTCTGGAATTATTTCTCCTACGGTGGAACTCGGTAACCATCTACATGTAGTTAGAGCGGTCGCCTTGTAACTCGAGGAGTATGTACAGGTTCGAGCCTTCTCTGAGACGGTTACTGTTTATGGACCTTCAGGAAGTCTTTCGTTAACAATCGCTCAATGCCATCGATTGAGGGTTTGTCATTAGATAGTTCTGTAATGTTTCATAAATGCATAATAACGATGATGATTATAATGAAAATAATAGCAATAATAAAGGAATAAACTTAATTATGGTGATGATGATGATGAAGATGACGATTGTGGTGATGGTGATGGTGATGGTGATGGTGATGGTGATGATGATGATGATGATGATGATGATGATGATGATTATGATGATGATAATCTTATCTCTAACCTTTTTCGTAGTTCTTAAACCTCGTTGTTCTCGACTGGATTTCTCCAATGTATTGTGATTTTGGAATGCGCATGTAGATTATTATAACGGCGCTATAGAAGTTCTAATTATTTTAGATAAGATAAGATTAGCTACAATTGGATTAACTATGATTAGCCTTGGGTGCGTCCGAGGTCTTAAACAGACCTTGAGATTTTGATCCTTGTCCTAAATATCGCTCGCTATTTACTGAACTTGGAAGACACTATTATTATAATCAGAACCGGTCATTATTTTCGGTTTTTAACCTGTAGGGCGTGTTGCAATGTATGCAGCTGCATGGGTCCTTCCTTGACAGGGGACCCCTATTGGAATCAGAATTTTGCTGAACAGTTGATGAAGTAGGACTGAGGAGCTTGTGGGACACGCAGCACCACGCGAGCTAAGGAATTTTGGATGCATTGCAGCCTGTTGAGTTCGAGGTCTGAGATACCCACAAAAAACGAATTGACATAATCAAGGCGAGGAGAATAAGGAGATACAAGTGAACAGGCTATGGTTTGAGACATATTGCCTCAGACTCGTCTGGGTTTGTGGCCATACCATTGAAACAGAATCACCCATACATAGATGAGAGACACTCCTCAAGTTTTAGTTTACAAGACTGATCAGTGTGTGACAGTGCAATATGGGGTTGAGTATCATCCGCGTATACTGTTGTAATTGGAATCCAAAGTGCTTAGCCATACGACTGATCTGGGAGGTAAAGACTGTAAGTAATAAAGGGCCATGCTTTGCGCTGCTGAGATTCCAGCAGTGCAAAGCATGGGCTCAGACCGAGCGGTGCCGATGCCCACCTGCTGATTACGGTCACTAAGGTAAGAAGCTAACCAGTTTAAAGCTATCTCAGAGACACCAAAGCTTTGACGAATCTTGGAAGGAGTAGCTGGTGGTCTACGATGTCGAAGGCTGCACTGAAGTCAAGGCATACTGAGAGGCAGGCTTTACCATTGTCAATAGACGAGAAGATGGTATCCAGTGTAGAGGCGAGAGTGTAGAGCAGTTTCAGTGCAATAGCCTTCGCGGTAAGCTGACTGACAAGGACTGAAGCTGGGAGAGGAAGTAATGTGCTTCTTGATGCACGTAAGAAAAAAGACGTTCAAGGATCTTGGAAAAGTTATTGAGGATGGAGGGATAGGTATGAAATTAGAAGGGTTGCTGGTGTGAAGGTCAGGTTTGTTAAGAAAAGGTTGACCAAATGTGCAATAAGGTGGGAGAAAACATCAGAACAGAGACAGACAGTAAGTGGTGTAGCTATGAAGCCCATTGGAGGGGGATGATTTAGGGACCATGCCCTTGAGTTGATTAAAGACTTCAAAGGATTCACAGGTGGTAAGTCATTAAAGACAGAGCCGGAGAAGTCAGAGTAAGGTCATTCCATACTAACTTAGCGGCACATCTAGCAATTTTACACTTAAGATCCATCCATCCATCCATTCCATCCATTCCATCCATCCATCCATCCATCCATCCATCCATCCATCCATCCATCCATCCATCCATCCATCCATCCATCCATCCATCCATCCATCCATCTATCCATCCATCCATCCATCATCTATCCATCCATCCATCCATCTATCCATCCATCCATCTATCATCCATCCATCCATCCATCCATCCATCATCCATCAATCCATCAATCTATCTATCTATCTATCTATCTATCCATCCATCCATCCATCTATCCATCCATCTATCTATCTATCTATCCATCCATCCATCCATCCATCCATCTATCCATCCATCCATCCATCCATCTATCTATCCATCCATCCATCCATCCATCCATCCATCCATCCATCCATCCATCCATCCATCCATCCATCCATCTATCCATCCAAACATCCACATCCATCTATCCATCCATCCATCCATCCATCCATCCATCCATCCATCCATCCATCCATCCATCCATCCATCCATCCATCCATCCATCCATCCATCCATCCATCCATCCATCCATCCATCCATCCATCCATCCATCCATCCATCCATCCATCCATCCATCCAATCCAATCCAATCCATCCATCCATCCATCCATCCATCCATCCATTCATCAATCCATCTGTAACGATTCCCTTGATATTAATACAAACATTCCCATCTATTACATGTATAAGCCTATGTAGATATTAGAAGAGTATACAGACACCAATTAACTGTAGCATTTATTGTATTAGGCATTAATTAATTGACTGGCGTAGATTGACTGGCAGTTCAGAGATTTTATTTAATTAATGGGGTTAATAATTTGAACGTCATGGATACACTACGGAGTTGTGATCATGCCATTGGCTGAATTCAAAAGGAGTCACGGTTGCCTAACCGCGCATGCGCACTGAAGCTACAGGTGAGGTGGAAAAGAACCGTTACGGACTTCTTCATCCGTCGCTGATGAGAATGGACGTTGTGTAAACGTTTCTAGTTGCGACGATAAAGCAATAGAGCGTTATAAAGTTTAAATAGTCGTAAGTCGATACGATTACGACTTGAACTATACTCGGATAGTATAGGAACGGTGTGGTAGCTATAGATTCAGTCTGAGGAATCTTTAATTCGAGCGAAGTCAAACGTCGTCTCGCTACACACAGGAATTCAAATCTTCGAACGTTGTTTGAATTCGTCGTCGGAACTTATTCGAACTGAACGGTGGATTAACCGTACGTTGTGGAGTTAACATTGAAGCTTCAAAGTACTGTCTTTATTCTTCATAACTCCTACGCTTTCTTGAGAATATGTGGAGCTACATCAAATTAAATACAAAGAGAATGGCGGTGGTCCGAATAAGAGTAAGACCAGAGAATATAGAAACCCTAAAGAGAGGAACCAATTCAAGAATGATTGGGATTTCAGAGAACGTAAGGCAGTGAGTGATAACGTCGATAACAAGAAGCGGGGATGTTACAACTGCGGTTCGTGGCTGCATTACGCAAATAAGTGCGATAAAGCAAGACAAACCGCTAAGGTACACACAATGGCTACGATGCTATGTGTAGAAGAAGAGGAGGAGGAAGAAGAAGAAGAGGAAGAAGAAGAGGAAGAAGGATTAGTAGTTGGTATAGCGTGTTTTAAACATGAGGGCGCTGCCCACGTTGATGATGAGATCTTAATTGGAAAAGCCAATATAAGCACAGTTACGGTTAACCAAAGAATTGTGAAATGTCTATATGATACAGGCGCATCATGTGTAGCGATCAGGAAAGGTTTAGAGAAACCTAAACCACACACAGGTCGAAAGGTTATCTGTATACTAGCTAATGGGATTAGGAAGGAATATCCCACGGCCTGGATAGATATCCAAGGAGAGGAATTTGTGGGCCAGGCTGAAGCCCTGGTGATTGAAGATTTAGTTGAGGAATTGATTGTGGGACCGAGCTTATATGAGAAAGCTTGTGTCATAGATAGGTCGGATGTAGAAACCTGGGATGTTGGAACCAACACTGATCCAGATTTTGAAAATAGCTATAAGATGCTGTGTCGAGAGAAAACTCACAAGCTAGTAGGAAATAACCATAAGGTTAACAATAAGAAAAATGTAAAGGTTAACAAACCTGAGCGGAATTCGAGAATACAGAGGAATAAAGAGAAAGTAGAAGAACCTGTAGAGGAGATATTTGCAATGAGTGTGGTACAGGAGCACTTAAGAGAAGATTGTAGGTCTGAGAGGAAATTAAGAAATCCTGATACCAGGAGTTGTGCGAATTGTCAGGCAAAGGATAAATTCGACAAACAGATGAGATATAAAGAGAATAAGTGGAATTGGCGAAGGTCAGAGCGATGGAACAGTGATGTGGATAGGGCAGAATCAGTTGCAGCCAGAGTTAGAAGTAGGAATGGAAATGATTGGAGATCAAGAGGGAATGGAGAAGCTCGTGCGTACCGAATGGGTAATGCGCAACAGAGAAAACCATTTAGAAAAGAAAATCAAAGAAGACCGGAGAGATCTTCTGATGGATTTTGGAGAAGGCGTGATAACGATAATTACGCTGATATCAAATGTCACGTGTGTAGAGATAGAGGCGAAGTGGAAAATTTAAGGAAATTTGGTTGGAAGAGATCCAGTGGATTTGACAGATGGAAAGGAGTTCCAAGATGTCATAGGGATGAGCAGTGGTGGAGGAAACCACATTGGGAGCGATAGCTAAGTACTATAGATATTAAGGCGTTAAGATAATTGCTGTAGTTATGCAAAAATTATAAAGTGAAGTTATAATGTTAAGTAATATACATAGTGTGAATTGAACTGTGTAATGTTAGTTTGTTCGAAGAGTTTATGTTAATGATTAGTTGAGCATAAGACTAGTCATTGTAGAGTTGAGTGATCTACACGAAAAGTAATTTTAGTATATTTAAGGAATTTCTTAAGAGCTATAGATTATTATAAGAAGTTCAACGAGAAAGAGAGAGAGAGAGAAGGTATTCGGTTGAAGAAAGAGAGTGTCTTGCGATGGTTTAGTGGAATCAGAAATTTAACTGGTAGTCATATGACAAATAGTTCATTAAAGCAACTGACCACGACAGACTATCTAAGCAGAGGACAGGAGTAGTTAGTGTGTCAGAACCAGATGTAAATAGATGATAGGTAAATTAGAGTATAGGTAAGATAAATGGTGATTATCAGAGAATATCTATCTCTGGGAGTAATTAAGTGTTGTAAGAGTTATTATAGCGATAGCTATAGTTTTAATGTTAGTTTTATGTTGAACATATGAATGGATGAGAAGTTTGTTTAATGTAACAAGGTCATAGAATAGAGAATTTATAGTAAATTCTACTTGTTGGGGGTCTGTTGTAACGATTCCCTTGATATTAATACAAACATTCCCATCTATTACATGTATAAGCCTATGTAGATATTAGAAGAGTATACAGACACCAATTAACTGTAGCATTTATTGTATTAGGCATTAATTAATTGACTGGCGTAGATTGACTGGCAGTTCAGAGATTTTATTTAATTAATGGGGTTAATAATTTGAACGTCATGGATACACTACGGAGTTGTGATCATGCCATTGGCTGAATTCAAAAGGAGTCACGGTTGCCTAACCGCGCATGCGCACTGAAGCTACAGGTGAGGTGGAAAAGAACCGTTACGGACTTCTTCATCCGTCGCTGATGAGAATGGACGTTGTGTAAACGTTTCTAGTTGCGACGATAAAGCAATAGAGCGTTATAAAGTTTAAATAGTCGTAAGTCGATACGATTACGACTTGAACTATACTCGGATAGTATAGGAACGGTGTGGTAGCTATAGATTCAGTCTGAGGAATCTTTAATTCGAGCGAAGTCAAACGTCGTCTCGCTACACACAGGAATTCAAATCTTCGAACGTTGTTTGAATTCGTCGTCGGAACTTATTCGAACTGAACGGTGGATTAACCGTACGTTGTGGAGTTAACATTGAAGCTTCAAAGTACTGTCTTTATTCTTCATAACTCCTACGCTTTCTTGAGAATATGTGGAGCTACATCAAATTAAATACAAAGAGAATGGATCAGCTCACCTGGTCAACCGACGCCATCGCCTTCATCCAATAGTGAAGACTGCGCATAGGCTATCCGTGGTGGAGACATTTCGAAGTGCCTAGAAATTGCTTCAAATATCTACGTGGGAGGTATTTTAGATTCCCCATAATACTTAAGATTAGATACATTACGCCGGTCTAAGTAAGGTTAAGTTAGAACATATAGTAATTTCAGTTAATTACCCCTAGACTAGATTAAACGAGACCATATTGTAATATTTGACATATTCATTTAAATTATAATTAATATTCAAACTAGCTGAGTTGACTTGATTTTATTGGTTGAACTGTAAAATATGACACACATTCAACCAATCACGATTGATAAAGACATTAAAGGTAACACGTGTTCACGATCAGGACACACTCTATTATAGTCTTATAACTATAAGTAGGGGATCGTTACACCATCCATCAATCAATCCATCCATCCATCCATCCATCCATCCATCCATCCATCCATCCATCCATCCATCCATCCATCCATCCATCCATCCATCCATCCATCCATCCATCCATCCATCCATCCATCCATCCATCCATCCATCCATCCATCCATCCATCCATCCATCAATCCATCCATCAATCCATCCATCCATCCATCCATCCATCCATCCATCATCTATCTATCCATTCATCCATCCATCAAATCCATCCATCCATCCATCCGTCCAAATCCATCTATCCATTCATCCAAACATCCACCTTATCCATCCATTAATCTATCCATCCATCCATCCATCATCCATCAGTCAATCTATCCATCCATCCATCCATCCATCCATTCATCAATCCATCAATCAATCATCCATCCATCCATCCACCATCCATCCATCCATCCATCCATCCATCCATCCATCCATCATCCATCCATCCATCCATCCATCCATCCATCCATCCATCATCCATCCATCCATCCATCCATCCATCCATCCATCCATCCATCCATCCATCCATCCATTCATCCATTCGTACATCCATGCACTACATGCATACACAAATACATACATACATAATTGTAATTGTAACTGTTTCTGCTCTTGTTTGTACTCGCCCCTATGCGTGTGTGCATGTATGCGTATGTGAATATGTGAAGGACTTTTGTGCGTTAGATGACCGACATAGTTGAAAATCGGAGGTCAAAATTTCTTTCCCATGTAGTCAAGGTGAGGCCAATCATCATGTCATGTCAAATGATCGACGTATACCGGTATCATGGGCTCACGGGAAAGTATGCATACGTTAATAGGAAGAGTGTAGACTCTGCATTCAAGTGTACGTATGTACATTCGAAAATTAAATACATGTATCTAGAGTAAGTGGGGTTTAATACAACTATGCATCTCTCATTCGTTCGTTCTGCATTCATTCATGTATTCCATCAATAAACCTTTCATTCAGCACGTTATTTAGTCAGCCAGTCGATCAGTCAGTCAGTCAATTAGTCAGCCAGCCAGCCAGCCAGTCGGTCAGTCAGTCAATTAGTCAGTCAGCCAGTCAGTCGGTCAGTCAGCCAGTCAGCCAGTCAGTTCATCAGTCTCACGCTATTCTGTTGGTTGGTCTCTACGTATCCTTGTGTATTTCAATGTATTTTTGTCTGTATGCATGTTGTTCGGTATGTCTGTCTGCCTATTTGTCTGCCTGCTTGTTTGCTTGTTCATCTGTGTGTTTGAGCCTGTCCCGCGTTTGCTCAGCTGATTGATAGTTGGGATAAGTTGGATTTTTCATGTTTTGCTTGTTGCGGCGAGCTAAGTTCAAACTACAGTCATCATAAATAAAATTAACGTTTTGTAATAAAAGTTGTTTTCTTGTAGGGGGCGTACTGCGAGTGTACAAAAGTCGGCCTAACAAACATTGTGAACCTTATGTCGTCGTAATATTGCTTACAAGCATTCAGGCTAACTAGGTTCAAGTGTAAAGTTAATGTGACAAGGGAACCTAGTTTCATGGGCCAAGACCTAAGTTCATAAAATCGTTCGTGTAAATGTAGATGTATGTGTTTCTATAGCGAGCGTAGGACCTCCATCCTGGTCCTTTTCTAATGAACTGATGGTGTTCAGTTCCATTCCAAGAGGTATGGTAAAGCACCTCAAAATAGTCCCTGAAGTCAGCCGATAAGGAATTACCGACTGACTTAATGAGTTAGCGACTAACTTAGCAACTTAGTCGGTCTACTACGTCAATGCTTGTCCTGTCTCTCTCCTCAACCATCCTCGAAACGAGGGTTGGCCGCGTCATGCACAATCTTTCTCCATTGTTGTCTGTTCTCAACCTTCCATATCAGTTTCGCCACTGAGAGTTCAGTTCATGTTTTAATGTTATCCATCCAATTCATTATTGGTCTTCCTTCTTGTTCTGTGCCTTCAACTATCTCCTTCTCCAAGCATCTCTCTTCTTTCCTCATGATGTCAAAAAAATGCTTAGCAACTGACTAAAGTCTCTAAGATTTGTCGATTTGCCTGCTGGCTTGCTATCAACTTCTTAGGTAATCCGGTTTTACCTAATAATTTAATGCGTTTTACCGCCTACTGTACTCAGCCCTATGCATTTGAAATGTTAATGTGAATTTATGAAAGAAAGTGACCGACGGATAGTATTTATAAAAGGAATAAAACACCCGACTAAAGTCCGAAGTTGCGCCGCAGTGCTCGTTCAGCCTGCAAACCATTCCGTATTGATTCATCCAGTGGTTCCCAACCTTTTTCAAAGCAAGGCACCCTTATTAAAAGTCATTCAGTCAACGGCATCCGGCTTTAATTTTAATTTTTTAATTTTTCTTCCAATTAGTTTTTCTCTTAGTTACAAGCAACGTTCTTTGCAATCAATCATAGCGATGCGACTATTTCTGACAACTTTATGTTTTAAAATAGTAATAGACCTATGTCAACAGTGATGTGCAGTAGCTTTTCACATTTTTACCCATTCTGTCATCCACCTGCGGCGACCCCAGAGCAGGTTCACGACCACCATTGGATGCCACGGACCCACGATGGGAAACACTTGATTCAGCCATTTATCAATCAGCAGATGTTGAGCAGTTATACAAGTCAGCTGGTAGTTCACTTCAAATTACTGGATAATCGTATAAACTAACTGCAACGAAACCAGTTTCAGTTTCAGGTGGCCAAGAGAGTCTAACAGTTGCTGCTTGCTATATTAAAGAACTGTTTATAATAATAATAATGCCATGGATGATTGAGCTGCATGAGGGGCAAGTATTGGCCTCTTTATGTTCAATATCAATACATGCAAACGATTATAGAGTACCTGAAATGTATATTTGTGAATTTAAGCTGGTAAACGATAAGAAGTTTTGACATAAGATGAGTTCACGGGAGCTGAAGAGTAATGTGTTTTAAGCGCAAGTTAAGTACGAGAGGCTAATGTTGAGTGTATACTTAAAGCAGACTCGTTGAGGCGGGTCTGTTTCTTGTAGCATAAAAGGGAAGCCTTACATGTACACTCAGGCTCTAAAGTGGTTATTTTCCTAACCTAACAGCACCTAACCAAGTTCTGGCGTACTTAATGACCAAAAGGACCGTCTCAGAAACATCTTTCCACAGTTGAGCTCTGGTGATGTGGTAAAAAGAGAACTTAGCGATAAGATCTTATTATGTTTCAGTAATATGCCTTCCGCTAAATAAATATTTGAATGTCATAGTAAACTTAAGAGTTTAAAACTTATACTGGAGCTTTGGCTGTACCAACAATTTGATCGAATTACAGCAGTTTTCTTAAGGATCGGGTTTACTCCAACCTTGAAGCTTCAGCAGATAAAGAAAGTTTAGCTCAAAAATCGGTATAGACAGCCTGTCATCGCAGACATATTTCATTTCTCAGTCTGCAAGCTATTGAATAACATATTAGAAGATCTAGGTACGGAGCCCCTAAAGGGACATGCGGGGAAAATATCCTATGTCGTGCGCACCACTTAGTAACTCGTTCGAACGAGTTACTAAGTCGTTCCCACGACTTAGTAACTCGTGCGCACGACTTAGTAACTCGTTCCCACGACTTATTTATCTCGTTCCCACCACTTACTAACTCGTTCCCACGACTTAGTAACTCGTTCCCACGACTTAGTAACTCGTTCCCACGACTTAGTAAGTCGTTCCCACGACTTAGTAACTCGTTCGAACGAGTTACTAACTCGTGCGCACGACATAGTAACTCGTTCCCACGACTTACTAACTCGTGCGCACGACATAGTAACTCGTTCCCACGACTTACTAACTCGTTCCCACGACTTACTAACTCGTGCGCACGACATAGTAACTCGTTCCCACGACTTACTAACTCGTGCGCACGACATAGTAACTCGTTCCCACGACTTACTAACTCGTGCGCACGACATATTAACTCGTTCGAACGAGTTAGTAACTCGTTCCCACGACTTACTAACTCGTTCGCACGAGTTAGTAAGTCGTGGGACGACGACATACTTTGAATTCAGAACTCGTTAATCTCGTTGTAGCGGGCATGTGGTGATGGATTAGAGCGCCGTCTATCGGAGAATTTAGGTCAGCGTCTATGGAATGTAGGTCAGCATTTACGGAACGAATGGCAGATAGGCTGCGTGGCGCAGCTTATAAATAATAATAATAATAATAATAATAATATCTTTTTAAATTAAGCGCCTGACAAACGCACTGCGCTTTACATTTACATGTCATGCAATTGATTCCATCTTAACTAGCCTAGTTAACTACTAACAGAGCAGACAGCCTGCAATACATGGCGCTAATAGCAGCCTACAAAGCATATCCGCCCTACGGGGCTCGAACTTGGTACCTCTCGCTCTCTACACCAGTTGTTATCCAATGCGCTATCGGGCCCCCAAAATGCTAGTAGGCTTCTAGCACACATAGGTCTTCGGGTGCATGTTTGAAGATTCAGAACCACAGGGAGAAAACGCTTGCTAGGCCTATATTTCAATTTCTGATTCAAAATTAATCTAAGACTGTGTTTCTCTGGCCTAACTAAGCGTTCCTGCATAAATTTAGGTAGGCCTATGTAAGTAGTCTATGTCTGTATGAGAATTTGTTATAGCGCCCCTTCAAGATTTCTACTCAGAGGCGATGCCGACTACAGCGCGGACACTGAATCGGAGTTTCACGCCGAAGCGCATGAGCAATTGCGAGTGAAGGACTTGCCCAGGGTCCCTACCCGGCGGCTTGAGGTGGATTCGAACTCCCAACCCTCCGGCTGCAAGGCACCGCAACCCTCTGGCTGCAAGGCTCCACAACCCTCCAGCTGCAAGGCACTGAACATACCCCTACACCACCGCGCCCCATAAATAGCAAAGCATAAACTCATCACATACCCCCACGACATACCCCACCACATACCGGCTACAGCGAGATTGACGAGTTCTGAATTCAAAGTATGTCGTGGGGAACGAGTTACTAACTCGTGCGCACGAGTTAGTAAGTCGTGGGAACGAGTTACTATGTCGTGCGCACGAGTTAGTAAGTCGTGGGAACGAGTTAGTAAGTCGAGAGAACGAGTTAGTAAGTCGTGGGAACGAGTTACTATGTCGTGCGCACGAGTTAGTAAGTCGTGGGAACGAGTTAGTAAGTCGTGGGAACGAGTTAGTAAGTCGTGGGAACGAGTTAGTAAGTCGTGGGAACGAGTTACTATGTCGTGCGCACGAGTTAGTAAGTCGTGGGAACGAGTTACTAAGTCGTGGGAACGAGTTACTAAGTCGTGGGAACGAGTTACTATGTCGTGCGCACGAGTTACTAAGTCGTGGGAACGAGTTACTAAGTCGTGGGAACGAGTTACTAAGTCGTGGGAACGAGTTACTAAGTCGTGGGAACGAGTTACTAAGTCGTGGGAACGAGATAAATATGTCGTGGGAACGAGTTACTAAGTCGTGCGCACGAGTTACTAAGTCGTGGGAACGACTTAGTAACTCGTTCGAACGAGTTACTAAGTGGTGCGCACGACATAGGATATTTTCCCCGCATGTCCCTTCAGGGGCTCCGTATCTAGGGCCTACAGAATGAACTCCGAACTAGCAAGGTTCGTCTATAATTGAATCACACGGGTTGACACACCGCAACCAGGAAAATAGAACTGATATTGCCTGGACAGAGAATTAACTGCAAGATTCAACGTAATGAGGACACAAATAGGCATTAATTGTCTGCTAATAGAAGAGACCTCTTGCTGCACAGCATGGCACGTTTACAAGTTTACCTTCAAAAGTGATATAGGTTGGTAAATGTCACAGCGGGTGACTTTATTGGCGGAGAGTTTGTGATGACGGGGGGAATTCTAGTCATACTGTGCCTAATAGCCTACAAAGCACTGAATGATCTTTTTACGCCAGACTACATCCCTGATTTCTGCAATTCGGGTAGCAAACAACTGGAACAGAAATTGGCTACGATACTAATACAAAATCTACTACAAGTCCCGCGGTCTTCGATGAGGTTAGGCGACTGCTGTAATGTAATGTAATGTAATGACAACAGTTTTATATAGCATCGTCCAAATCCATGCTAAAATCACAACTGTTCGCTAGGGCTTATCCCGACTGTTGGTAACTGTCTTGTAAGGCGCCCTTGTAACGGCATGGCCGTGTTACGGCGTCATATAAATTGTCGTAATTATTATTCTTGTCAGTAGCAAGCTACTTCTAGAATGCTGTACATGCACACACAAGCACACACACATTGTCAAATGCCATTGTTCGCTGCCACATATGATGCCCCAGTTCACATGATGACCAATCATTGATATACAGATACAATTAGATACACACACACACACACACACACACACACACACACACACACACACACACACACACACACACACACACACACACACACACACACACACACACACACACACACACACACACACACAGTCACAGAGAACCAAGCACACGCAGATGCAGCACAGTCCACTTCATCCAAACTCAAACCATGGCTGTGTTTTTCAATGTGTATGGTGATTTATGCGGACTTTACAACGTCCATCTTTGTTTCTAGGTGTCATTATATAGAAATATTTCTGTGTCATGAATTTAATATTGTGATAATGTATGTTCAGACGTGTAGACTAGTACGTGTCCATAACACATTTACTGCTGCTTGTATATGGAGAAAGGCGATCAATTATGCATGCGCATCGTCCCCAGATGGCTGACATCAGGAACTGATGATGAGTCTGAGAGTGCACTCTAGTAGAATTACTAATGCTGAGAAAGAATATGAAAGCAGCAAAGAAGAAGTCAAAGATTGGGCAATACTAGACGTTTTGACATTCATAGCAAAATGGGACTTCATAGAATCTCTCCCAGACTCCCAAACCTGTCACAAAGCCTAGCAATATTCTGACTGATCCCTCTCTGTCACAGGATCCACTGCATTGTCTTCCCGAAAATGTGAAGAATGTTTTTTAAGTTTTAAACAATCATATGATTATTATTATTATTATTATTATTATTATTATTATTATTATTATTATTATTATTATTATTATTATTATTATTATTATTATTATTATTATTATTATTATTATTATTATCATCATATCATTAAAGCCAGCCGTTAGCAGAGTACTTGCAGCAGAGAACCTACGGGTTCAAATTCGAACTTCATTTAATAGCAAGCAGTTCGTCTATAAATCTAAAACCTGTGCACTCAACTGCCAGGCGACTTCTTAAAAAATTAAACGCTGAACTTGAAAGCAAAGCGAAACATGTGCTTCGAGCATGGAATGCAGATGAAAGAGTTGATACAATTCACAGTCATCTGTGGTGGCACCTGTGGAAAAGATGTTCATCTGGATTTGTTCATCTTTGGTTTGGGCCAGATGACAAATTGAGTAAACAGCAAAAGCAAGAACAACACCAATATGACACTACAAAATGGCACTTATAGCGGAGCCAGACCGATTGGAGACGTAACAATAACAGCGCTTTGATGTTTAATTTAGACAACAATTACTGCATCATAGTTAGGCCTAATTGTAGCTTTTAGTACCGATACGGATTGATGGAGATGCTAAATATTGCTTATAATGAAATAATAATAATTATTATTATTGTTTAGTAGTAGTAGTAGTAGTAGTAGTAGTAGTAGTAGTAGTAGTAGTAGTAGTAGTAGTAGTAGTAGTAGTAGTAGTAGTAGTAGTAGGCCTAGTAGTAGTAGCAGTAGCAGTAGCAGTAGCAGTAGCAGTAGCAGTAGTATCATCATTAGTATTATCACCAACATAATAATACATCATATACATACATACATACATACATACATACATACATACATACATACATACATACATACATACATACATACATACATACATACATACATACATACATGCATTCATGCATACACTCATATATAATTACACACACATAAATACATACATACATATACACGTAGATGTGTGCATATACCTATAATCATCCATAGTGCACAATCGTAGTTGCAAATAATTGTCAAACAGGACAGAGCGTACAGGGAAAATTCGAACCTTTGAACAAGAAACAAGCGTATGAATCGTATTAAGACGTGCCTCTGAACGGGTTCCTTAACCTTTCCCTTGCCTGTTGTTCATTAAGAGTCGCTCAATGCAAATAACGCAACCATATGCTGCCATGGAAACAGGCAATAAACTGTCTTCCATTCACACCTGTTTTCAATGAATAAGTTGACGCTAAGCGTGAGGCTGTAATCTAACGGTTGCGAGTTCAAACATGTTGAGCGGATACCGTGTAAAACACCTTCGCATACGTCTCTAATTCATATAACCTTGAGCACTTAATGAGGAGAATAAACACCATAAAATAAAATAATTAAATAAATAAATGTGTGCCTCAGATTCAGATTAACTTCATGCTTGTATTAGTGCAGTAAACAAGTAAATAAATGATGAATAATTGTTGAATAGGTGTTCTTTTAATCAAGTACCCAAGACGGTGTTTTTATTCATTCTCTTTGCTTACCTAAGTAGATTATATCTAATTTTCTGTAAGATAGTTTTAACTTTAAACCTTAATCTACAGATGCACAACACTCGACTCAGAGGAGGCTAGAACCCATAATCTCTGTGTTACAAGACGAGCTGTCTAACCAATCGGATCCGCCTGACAAACATAGACCTCCTACTGCTACTGAAGCATACGCACACATACTTAGAAACATGCAAGCACATTTTCATAAATACTCATCAAATATACACACATATACTTATAAACATCTCTCTTCTTATTTCTCTTCCATCAGTTTCTCGACGATGAGGCCCTTATGAAGCCTCTCCAGTGTTCTCTATTCCGTACTATGCTCGATCTTTGTTATGTCTGTACCCCTCTTCTGTAGGTCTTCTTGGATGTTGTCCATCCAGGTCTTCCGTTGCCTTCCCCTGCTCCTCTCTCCCTCCACGTGACCGTGTAGCGCCGCATTGGGCAGTCTATCTCCCGCCATCCGTCTCACGTGTCCGTACCATCCAAGTCTTCGTCTCCCAATTTTCTCTATCACCGTCTCCTCTGCTCCGAGGTCTTTTCTTGTTTGATCATCCCTTATTTTGTCTCTCCTGCTTCTACCCATGTCCTGCTTCTACCCATGCATGTGCACAAACATATTCATGAGCATACACACATACACGCAGACACGTAGGACCTATTGATAATATGTATCCTTCAGCGCACAGTTTGAAGCTGGTTCAACTATGGCTAGATTCTCAAGAGTAGTTGAGAGAAACAGCAGACACTATAGATATAGTTTGACTAAAAGACTCATCGACATCAATTGTCTAGTAGTAGAGCACGATCTTTGCTGTCTGCTCTGAGATACTGGTTTCTATTTACTACAATTAATGTCAGAAATCTAATGCTATAGGCTTTTGAAGAGTCTTCTGAGAAGTGCATTTAGTTTATACGGTTTTCCGATATTTTAAAAAGGTCTATTTGTAGACTTTTAAGTGGAAAAGAAAAAGAATAGAAAGGTGAGGGATAGGGGAGGGTAGGTTGAAGGGGAGACATCGGGGAGCAACATCGGAAATCCCCAGCAGAGACATATTGCAGAACTAGCGAGCTGATGTTTTATACCAACTGTAGCTTGACAAAGAACCTTTGTATTACGTACTTTATATGGAGACGATGCAAATTGAATTAGAGTGAACTGTTAAATATGTATTGTAGGCTGGGAGCCACCTCATCATTGCTTCCTGGAGGCAGACCAAGATATGAACAAGAGCATACCGCTTGTAACCGTCAATGACCGCCTGGAGTTCTCCAAGTGTTTGATGTACAACACCAGCTCAGAACTGGACAATAGCACAATACCATGTGGAGACGCTGGATGGACTTACGACAGCAACGGGTACTACACAGCAGTCGAACAAGTATGCGTATCTTTACGTAGACCTGTATATGTATGAATGTATATGTATGTATAACATACATACATACATATAATTATATTGTATATATGTATATGTGTGTATATGTATGTACGTATAAATAATAACAATTATTTATTTATTAAATTCGAACTGACAGACCGCAGTATGTTAATTGATTACATGAGTATGAACACATGATGACAAGTTAACAAGAGTCAATTTTATAACATTGTATGGCAGCATGTTAGGCTTATTTTACCATCGCCTCTAGGGATTGGAAAGGTGAGTCAACCTTATGGGGCCAGCGGGTATCGAACCCGCGTCCTTCTATTCTTCATGCCTGTGTATTACCATTCTACCATCAACCCCATGTGTACTTCCGTAAGTACGTACGTACATATGTACGTATGTATATGTATGTATGTACGTGTGTACGTATGTATGTACATGTATGTACGGTTATGTATACATATGCAGGCTTATCATGATCGTGTGTACAATTTTATTTCTATATAATTTATTTGTTTAATTGGATTTTGTTTTGTTTCATGACATTTTAAGTGGAATCTCGTTTGCGACCGGAACTACCTGTTCGAATTGTCTACGACGTCATCTATGATCGTCAGTCTGTGTGCGGATACATTCGTCAGTTACCTGATTGACAGGTATGGCCGGAAGTTGATGCACGTCACCTCCCACGTGCTCATCTGCATCACTGGCATTGGCATCGCCTTCTCCAACAGCTACACCATGTTCCTCGTCCTTAAATGCATAATGGGAATTATCATCGTGGTAAGAATGATGCATTGTGTTCTGTAGTACATCCAGCGTATACCCTGAAAGTTTTTGTAGGGGTTTAAGTTTTCGGGGTTTGGAAATTGTCGTATTTCTCTACATTTTTAGTTTTTATAACAGTAATGCATTTATTTGGGGGTTCAAAACCGTAAAAGACACCCATAAATACGCCCATGAGTACATCGTAGGCCTACTGTGGGACTCGATTGTCTAGTGGTAAGAGTATTAGACTGTTAACCGGTCGATTTGTGGTTCAAATCCTAGCCAGGGCAGAAATTTGTTCACGAGAGTTCAGCGTCATTTGCGCCCCATAGTCAACTCAGCTATAATTATTAAATTGGCCGTACACTGTCGGTGGGAAGATGAGACGGCGAGGAGATGACAGTCCAACCGCCCTCATATATAGTTTATACCCATGGCGGCTTTTGGACATATAGTTTAAGGGACTGCTCTGTTCCTTCATCCTGTTCTTCATCTTCATCTTGTTTTCATCTTTAGCATATTCATCATCTTCATCATCTTCTTGTATTATATTGTATTACATTTGAATTGTATTGCAATTGTATAATAATTGTATATGGTAGCATACGTGTGTCTTATTGTAGAGTATCGTGTATTGTAAACCACTGCATGTTGCGCTATGTTTAGTTGTATTTAACTGGCGAATTAATGGAAAAGCCACTGAGCGGCTTTCTCAGAAGGACAGTGGCGCCCACGGGCTCTTAAGATTGGTTCCAGATGACAGGTGTCGTATGAGCACTGATTGTGGTTATTATGGTTATTGGATAGATGTACTGGCAGAATGATTGGAGTTTGACTTACAGTCATGGTCAAAAGTTTGCGACCACTAAATTTTGGGCATTTTTCCAATGTTCTGAAGGTGTTTTGGCTATTTCTGAGCTATTTTTCTATGTTTTTCCGCCTGTTTTACTATTAACAGTGTGACAAAAGATTGCTACTATGTTAGATATTTGGAAAATAGTTGAAAATATTTGGAAAATAGTTTAAAAGTTCATATTTGGATAATTTTATCCCTGTTTACTGTCGTTTTCGGCAAAAGGTTGGTATCCCAGTATCTTAACAGTTTTACAAATTTTATTGCAAGTGTGATCATATCCAGATTACTTGGGTCTCCAGGGAAGAAACCAAGCAACAGAACAATTGAAAGAAGACTATTTTATGTTGGTCTGCAGTCGAATCGTCCTACACGCAAATCAAACCTTTCACCGAAGAACGTAAAGGACCGGCTGACCTTTGGTCATAAGTGCAAACAGTGAACTTCTGACCAGTGGCAGAGCGTAAAGTTTGGGATAACAGCACTTTCACACTATTGTGCAGTTTCTGCAGTCATGTGAGGGGACCACCTAACCAAAGGCTAACCCAAGTACGTCATACCGATAGTGAAGCAAACACCGAATGTCACGGTGTGGGGGTAGAGTCTGGTGCTGGACTGGCTGGTCTGTGGATGATGCCAAAGAACACCATAGTGAATTGAAAGATGTATCGGAACATCCTGAGAGAAAACCTGACAAACTTCGTCAACTTCCATGACATCAGCCACTTCCAACAGGACGGTGCACCATGTCCATGTCATGGTACAAAAGCTGTCAAATCCTGGCTGAAGCAGAAGATCATTCCGCTGCTGCAACTAGTGACCTGGTAGCAGTCCAGACTTGAACATCACTGAGAGTGTGTGGACGGTGTTAAAACAGGTGGTTTCTGTCCACAATCCAACTTCTGAGGCAGACTTGATCAACTGGATGAAGGCCGTATGGGTGCGCGAGATAACACCTGAGTTCTACAGAAAACTGGCCCGATCGATGCCTCTGCGCATACAAACTGGCATTTAAAAAAACAAAGGATATCATTGCAAATACTGACTTTCAGCTCTATTGATAGCTGTGATGACACTAAATGTCGAAACAATGGAAATAATGTCTGATTTTGAGCACTTGCCTTTGTAACGCCATTCTATTCCAATTATGCAGAAAACTCACAAAAATCGATATTTAACACAAAATAATTGACATTGCTGATAAAATATACGAATGCAAGTATTCACTTTTGGTTCTTGTGGTATATTATGACATTAAACATTGAAAAGACACTTCTGACAGTATAAATAATCTTTATTTTGTCAAAATAGCTTGCTTTTTCAATGAATTTGTTCATTAAAATGGGTGGTCGCAAACTTTTGGCCATGACTGTATGTCGTCTTGGCATATGTTATATAACTTATCATATACCAGGGTTCCCAACCTGAGTGCACGCACCCCTATGGGGTGCGACATGTCATCTCAGGGTGGGGGGGGGTGCGACAAAGAGGGAAAGTATGAATTACTGTAATGGTTAGAATTAGAATCTTATAATAGATTGTTAGTTCTGCTTATTTTCTTTGAAGTTTAATTCAGTTTGTCCGCATGCAGTACTGTATGCGTGTATGACTGCAATGCCACTGTTTGGCCTTGTATATATGCGGTTCAATCTGTGGTTCAAAAGTAACACTCTCATGTATGCATCTACAAATGTGATTATACTTTTGTCGCGGCTGCGAACATTGGTCAAACATTTCCATAGAAAAGGTTGTGAACCCCTGTCATATACTATGTTGCACCTGACCTTTTTTAAACAAAGTTGACCCTTACCTCATCCTACCTTATGTTACCTTACGTAATAAGAGCTTATCATACCTTATTCTAGATACCCATGGCCTTATATATGCATTACCACACCATGCCTTACTTATGCCACCTTACCTTGCCCAACTCTTTCCCTGTACAACCTTATCGTACTTCGTCTCACCTTATCTCACCTTAAAAATACCTGACGCTGATTGGCTTGCCTTAATGACATGACCTTGATTTACTTGAGTAAAAATTGAGTAGTACTTTCGTATTACTTGAGCAGTACTGAGCAGTACTTTAGCAGTACTTGAGTAGTACTTGAGTAATACTTGAGTAAGACTACTGAGATGCTGAATTGGTATTCCTCTGATTGGCTTGCCTTAATGACATGACCTTGATTTACTTGAGTAGCAATTGAGCAGTACTTTCGTATTACTTGAGCTGTACTGAGCAGTACTTTAATAGTACTTGAGCACTGAGCAGTACTTGCTTTGTACTTGAGTAATAGTACTGAGATGCTGATTTGGCTTTCTGCAGGCGAACGTGAGTTCTGGTCTGACGATGTGCATGGAACTATTTGACACGAAACGTCGAACGTTTGCTGGGATCGGTCTGGAGTTTCAGTGGGTCGCCTGCTACCTGTCCCTTCCGCTCTTGGCTTACTTCATCACCGACTGGCGGCATCTGCAGATCGTCATCTCGGCCGCTTCTGCCATCTGGATCGTATTCTTCTGGCAGGTTTCCACTTCTACCATACTTTCTCACTTGGTTGCGTTTAAGTTCAAGAGCTCGTATTTATTTCATAGTTTTAAAATGTGGTCTTTGACCTTGGAGGCGAAATTTCCTCTGATTCATCTTGTGCTCTACCCGAGTCTCTATAGGCCTACAGATAGATAGAAGGGGACTTGCATAACTAAAGTGACAAAACATAGCATAGCATAAGAGAGCACAACATAGCATAATGTAGCATAAGACAGCATGCCATAACGGGACATGACATGACATAACATGGAATCAAATGACATGACATAACATAACGTGGGCTCTCAGTGAGTCAGAAGATAATTAATCTGTGATAGAACCACATTCCAAGTTACAGGAAAGTTGAAAAGCCAAATTTCCAAGCTTCTACTTAAAACCTGAGATAATGTGCACCGGGACAGAACTGTCATCCAACCCTCAAAAAATCTGCAAATCTGCGCTGAGGAATTTCTGTCCTCAAACGTATTAGTTTAGTACCAATGAAGGCCCAATAGCCATAGTTTCAGAGGCGCTCAATGAAGACCAATTCGAAAAATCCAAACCTAAAACACAGACGTCGTGGACATTGATATAGGGCCATAAAAGAACCTCTCCTATAAATGTTCTTCCAGGGCACTCCCCGAATCTCTGATCTGGTTGACGGCAGCCGGACGATACGACGAGGCCGAGGAGATCCTGTACCGGATCGCTCGCTGGAACGGGGTTCGTGTCTTCCCTGGGCAGCTGCGCCTGCGCCGCCCGGAGGACGCGATAGACGCCCGTCGTATGTCCCGTCTCCAGGTGAAGAGGGAAAGCATCTTCTACGCCATTTCACCAGAGACAATCAACACGGACATTGCTACGATGACTGTTCCCATGAACGTTCCTTTTATGGACCTCTTCACGGACGCCTGCATGAGGAAACATCTGCTCGCCTGCAGTATGCTCTGGTCTGTTCAGCGAACGAATTAACGATTTAGTTGTAATAGTAAACGTATATATGACAGGAATGTGTATAATCAGGGAATATGTGTATACCCTTGGGAATATACATATATCCTAGGGAATGAGTATAATCAGGGTATGTATATTTCATGTACTTGTACTGTATATCTAACCCTTATAACACCAACCCTGACCCCAACCCTAACCCTCTAACCCTAATGGATTATGGGCCTAACCCTAA
The DNA here is from genome assembly GCA_020284085.1 of Aporrectodea caliginosa. Lineage (NCBI taxonomy): Eukaryota > Metazoa > Annelida > Clitellata > Crassiclitellata > Lumbricidae > Aporrectodea > Aporrectodea caliginosa. The sequence continues at coordinate 612,918 of JACEVL010000809.1, forward strand.
ACCCTACCCATAAATTTTCAGGGCATGTATACACCTACCCCGTTTAAACACATACCCTGAAAATTTACAAATTCCCTGATTACACACATTCCCTGTAAGGCTGTAACATATATTTATTCAGATAACTCACTTCTGAGAAACGCCTCACAGGTGCTGCCGACCTGTCAACACAAGCCCTCGACCAATTAGAATGTTTTAATGGATTAAGGGAACATCAGTGCTCCCAATGAGAGGCTAATAATGAAGTAGAGATGTCAGTTCTGATTGACTAACCATTTAACAGGGCCTTATGTATGCATGTAGGCCTACGTATGATAAATGTATGTATGTATGGAACCGGATACATGCCATAGTGTTTTTAATTACCTGTACCTGAGAAAAGCGCTGCAGGTTAATTGAAGGTAATCTATCAATGCCCAAGTGTTTAAAATTTTACATAATATGCATACATCAGCATATACATGGGGCTCTGCTTATATATATAAGTACACGCATTCGTGCATACATAAATGCATACGCTTACACTTGCATCCATACATACACTTGCATATGGGCATTTATACATGTATATATGCCCCTATACATACGTATCTGCATTCATATATACACGCATAGGTTTAACAGCCATTTGCATTTTTAGGCCGTCTATACTTTATATGTCTCTCTTCTCCTTTACTTTATTATTTTACTCTTACAGTTTGCTATTTTTTATATTTTCTGTTAAGGTTTGCCAATAATCTCGTCTATTACGGTCTGATAATGAGTTCGTCTGCATTGGCTGGAGATCGTTTTCTCAACTTCTGCATCATGGGATTTGTGGAGCTACCAGCCGTCTTCCTGGCTCTCTACACTACAGAAAAGTTTGCAGAATTACAAATATGCTTTGAACTAGAGAGACCAGGAGTGGCCAACCCATGGCACGCCTGCCCAAAGCGGCACGCGTGCTATTTTTGGGGCATGCGAAATTCAGAGCGTCCCTCAAAACTTTCAAACATCGAAATGCAAAATCATTCTGGGAATCCACATTTTTAATGAAGGATTCTATTTTAACACCTTTCTACAAGCATCTTTCAAACAGTGTCTCTTATTTTCATGTTTGTTTTGTTCAAGTAAAACACAATTTTATATTAAAAATAATATAGGCTAGACTCTACTCTGCAAAATTCCGATGGACACGCGATGGTAGTTTTTAAAATGATTTAGCTGCACTTCTGGCACACCCTTAATTAAAATGGTTCGCCACCCCTATTATAGACTAAACTTGATGTCACATACTGCTGGATGTCGTATAGATTATAAGCTCTTAAACGTTTACATGTGACCGAAAAGCACGATAAATAATAATCGACGACTTAATCATATTTATACCTCATTGCGTAGATATCAGGAAATGAAATTGCACACTCCAAACAACAGTCAATGCATGCAACTTTAATTACTTTATTTCAAAAGACTACATTTTTATTATATTTTTTTTTATCACATTCGGATAAAAGAGAAGCTTTTCATATAAGCTTTTCCATATAAACTATGATATATCCAGACGCGTATGATACAGACAAAATCTTAGCTAGTTTCTCTTTCCGTTTCATCTGTCTATCAAGTCAGTATTTAACTCAGGCCCGCCGAGAGGGGGGGCAGGGGGCAAAACCCAGGGGCCCGGCGATTTTAGGGGCCCAGGCTGGGCCCAGCAATCAACTTATGAAAAATATTATAATCAGTTATACAAAGTTTATGATACTACAATAGTTGCATATATAATATAATTTTGAAGGGTTGTACCCGCACTATTATTATTTCGGCTTTTTTTTATTTTTCTCATAAAGTCTAAGGATAGTTAGGGACCCGTGACTGCTCTGCCTAGGGGCTGGAATTTCTATCGGCAGCCCTGTTTTAACTTATCGGATAACTTTCAATATGCATCTACAATATTTTAAAACTCAGACTCACTAAATAGTATTTGAAAACTGTAAAATATTTTCACAAGTAGGCCTAGGCCTATATTTCCGTAGGCCTATACCTATTTCCATCGAAATGTCAAATATCACTCACGTGGTTTTATACCTAATATAATAGCTATTTTCTATAACTCCGACTCTACGAATATTGAAATGTTTGTGTGGTTGTAGATATGGGCGGCGTCTGTCTACCATTGTTTTCCACATAGCTGCCGGAATTCCTTTGGCTATTGTTATGTTTATACCCCAGAAAGTCGGTAATTATCGTCGTTTGACATCCTACACATTGTCTCTGTCCTTTCGCCGATAAACAGCGTTAAACAACCTCTTCTTAGTCTATTCAGTGAAAAAGAAACGGATTTAATAGTTTGTGGGGAACTGCACTGGATAAATATTTATTAGATGACCCTATATTACGTGATTTGGTTGAAGGGGAAATGTCTCTTTTAGGTGCTTTAAGAGAGAGGCAGAGGTTATGGATTGGTCACATACTGAAAGGGGATGCTCTGTTGATGCTCAGTGCAGGGGCGATTTATTGCGAGCATGGCAAACATTCTGGCAGCCTTGTGGCAGGGCAACGACCAGGGCAAAGGCTTTTGATTCCAGGGCACTTGCCCTGGCTTGCCCTGCTGTAGCGCCGCCACTGAGAGAGGCAGCGGACATGGATTGGTAACATACCGAGAGGGGATGCTCTATTGAGAACTATCACGGAGGGCAGAATGGAGGGGAAGCCAACCACAGGAAGGCCTAGACGGATGCTGCGGGAACTGGATGATGGTGAACCGTGAATGGATACAGAAAACCGAGGAAGGAAGCCCAGAATCGACAGGAGTGGCTTTCTTGACGTTTGAGCTTGAACGTTTGAAACGACAGAGAACTAAAACGGAAAAAAGAAGATATATTTTTATGGCAGATAAGGTAAGGTAAGACGAGGTAGATATAGATAAGTTAGAGTAGGGTAAGGTGTTATAGGTGAGAGTGTGGTTAGTATGGCAGGTAATTCATCTATGTCCACTGATGCCCACTTATATGTACACTTATACCCACTTAATCCTCCATTCAGTAGACGTGTAATCTGGATGAGAAAAGATGCAATTATTAACCTGAAATGCTGATATGATTTTTTATATGCCGCGATCTAATTGAACTATTTCAGAGTCCCAATCGTCGCCTATTTAACAAATAACTACGCCACTGCTCGTACTGGCAGTGCCAGTCCTAATCCTGGAGAAATGAGGAGGGCGACAATAATCATCTTTGTTATGACACAGTGTCGTTTAATCAGCAACTTACCTATTTACCTTTTGCTGTTGTTGTTTCTTGTAGAGTCGACTGGTACTGACCTTCGACCTCTGTTCGTCACCTTCGTAATGCTGTCCAAGTTTTTCATCTCTGCCTCATTCTCTGTCATCATACTCTACTGCAAAGAACTCTTCCCAACTAATCTTAGGTATATTATTCACTTACGCTGACATCCCATTCATGCAAACATTACATGCATGCATATACACACACATGCACACATACATGCATGCATACGTACATACATGTACACATACATATGTACATACGTAAATACACTCATGAATACCTGCATGCATACATACACATATGGCTGAACATGGTCTTCTCTCTGTCCCTTTTGCTCGCACCTCCACCAGGAAGAGTCGTGCCTTAATTCTCTGTGGTTGGCCCCTCGACCTGGAATGACCTCCCTCTGACACTCCGCTCCCTTCCTAGAACACCCTCAGGCATTCCTCTCTCAACTTAAAATGGTCTATTTGGTCGTGCTGGGGTTGGGAGCGCCTCTGAATAGTTCCCTTGAAGAGGCGCTACACAAATTCAAGTAATCTATGAATGAATAGGCCTACATACACGCAAACATCAATCAGTCCTTTTATTGTAACAATAGTACAAGGTACAGAAACAGTGATAAGTTCAATACACAAGCAACCAGAAAACAAGGGAGGCCCAAAAGGGATAAAATTCCCCTCAAATAGAGACAAGACACTTGTGTAGCGTTTTTTATAATTCACAGCAAAACACACTGCCGATGTCATGATAGGTTTGCTGAGATATCTTATTTTGCATGTATCAATTTGGTTGATATAGGGCGACGAGCAGTGGAGTGTATCAGATACTCGGAAGAATCGGATCAATCTGTGCTCCCCTCGCCTACTTTGCGGTCAGTATTAATTAGTATCTAGGTATTGCGGAATATCATGTGCGACTATATTTATGCCTTGTTAATTTGTTACATATGCGTACAAAGCTACAATGCACACATGCATCTATCCATGGATACATACATATGCTCATACATACGTACATACACACAAATGCATGCATCCATGCATACATGCATTCATACATTCTTATATACAGGGTGGGCCAATAGGAATGCAACTACTTTGAACGGATATAACTTGAACAATTGTTATCCGAACATCGTGCCCAATATACTAAATTGAAAGTAATCATCCACTCTACTACTGTGTCAAATCTTGCGCTGATATACGGCACCGTTGTTATAAAATTTCGGTGCGGCGCACACCTCTCAATTTTGAATGTAAATATTAGAACATCATGGCGCCGCTCACGGAAGAGGATAGAATTTTAATCCGAATTTTAAGAGCAGAAAAAGGATACAATGCACATCAGATGATGATAGAATTCCCTTCTAGAAAATGGAATAAATATGCTCTATATCGAATGATTAAACAAATTGATGCTACGGGAACTTCTAACAGCCGCAACTGTGGTCGCAAACGATCTGCGCGCACAGCAGCGAACATTGCACAAGTCCAAGAGTTAATTTGCAGTCAAGACAGCAATCCAGGGACGAGTAAGAGTCCGAGAGAAATTGAGCGTGCGACCGGAATTTCACGTAGTACTGTTAGGCGCATTGCGAAACATGACCTCAACCTCAAAGTCTATCGTCGACGTGAGGTTCAGAAATTGTCTGATGCCGATTCGATAAAACGTCTAGCCGCCTGCAGACGACTCAAGAAGCGAATGACAGATGAAAAGATCGACAGAACATGGTTCACAGACGAGAAGATCTTCACGGTTCAGACGCCAACAAACACTCAGAACGACCGTGTGTATGCAAACGTTAGCTTTAAGCGTGAGATTGCGCCTGCTCGGCTTCTGAAGGGCAGGAAGCACTTCTCGCAAAGTGTGATGGTGTCGTTGGCTGTTTCAAAGCTTGGAAAGACGGCGCCATTCTTTGTTACTCCAAAGGCTAAGGTGAACAGTGTTTATTACTGCGATGAAGTACTCGCAAGAGGACTGCTACGTGATATTCGCCAACTGTCTGGAGTTGATGGTTACATCTTTCAGCAAGATGGAGCGCCGGCGCATCGTTCACGTCATACGGTTGCCTATCTGAACGCTAACGTACCAGAGTTAATTGAACCGGAGAACTGGCCACCGAACAGTCCGGATTTAAACCCGGTTGACTATTCGATCTGGGGTTGTCTTCAGCAACTGGTCTATCGTGAACCGATACGTGACGTTGAACATTTGAAAGAAGTGATTCTTTGCTGCTGGGCTGAGATAACCCAAGCACTGGTGGACTCAGCCATCGATCAGTGGTCGTCTCGTGTTGATGCAGTCATTAAAGCACGTGGTGGACATATTGAGTATTTGTTTGACTGATGGTAAATTCACTCAAGGTGTTAATTGTTAGTACTAAGTGATTGTTTAGAATTGACATCTTTAGTTTCAGACTTTTGTTTTTTCTTGCAGTTTTATGGCTGGAAAATGGCACATCGAATATTAATAGCATTATCTCAAAACATCGTAATAGTATCTTGTAGATATTTTTCGGAATGATACGATGGATAATTATCTTCAAACTGATATATTGGACAAGACTATCAGATAAAAAATGTTCAAGTTATAAGGCGTCAAAGTTGTTGCATTCCTATTGGCCCACCCTGTACATAGGTCTACATACATACAGTATGACTTCTTTCACCAAAGGCATTGAAATGACAGGCTGAATTTAAATTCTGCTTAACTGTTGGGCGCTTCTGACTTGAGCTGAAATGCAAAGCATCATTCACAGAGCAGTCCCCAGAATTTTGAACCAGCACAGTAAAATTAAATGTCATGCAAGTTCACTGTTAGTCAGCAAGCTATAAGCGCGTTTGTGCTGGAAATTTCTAAGACGTCACACCGTCGTCGCTAGCATAGCGTAGTGCACGTAGCTGGGCGAAATAGTCTATATGGTATTGTATTGTATTGTACATGTACTATACTCTATGGGTTTTCAAACTGTGGCACGCGTACCCCTGGTGGTACGCCAGGTGTCGCTATGGAGTACGCGAAAAAAATTCAAAAAATTCCTATGAGTGTATGGACCTAAGGCACATCTTTCTTTGATTAGCTCTATCTGTTATTCTACTTTCCGCAAGCGCTTCTTTTCTTTAAATTTTCTTTGCGTTTATAGCTCATCTTTCTTTGATTAGGCCTAGCTATTCTACGTCCACCATGCGCTTCTTTTTGAAACCGGTTTTCAGGTATACGCTCGCGATCATAAACAAATACAGAACAAAAAACTTGAACTCGAACCAGATTTGCGTTTGAAATTGAAAAATATGAAACCAGATATTGTAAATCTGTTCTTGTCGCAACAAGCCCACAGCTCACATTAACACCTTCTAATGGTGATTTTATTTCTCTCTTTTGTTGATATGATTACATTCTTAAAATTATATATTAATTTTTGAATTTGCCTATAACACCTACGACTAAAACCCGCCAAAGACCCTGCAGTAGAACTTACGATATTCCCCTAATAAGAGCTCGCCTGCTGATTTTTATCTGACCTTTGCTGGGGCCTGGAGGTACGCCCAGATTCGATTTTTTTTACATGGGGTACAATAAAAAATAAAGTTTGAAACCTGCTGCTATACTCTACTGTATTACAAGGCCTAGAATAGTGTGTTTTCTGACAAAAACTATGCAGCTGACACTGCTGAACGTGCAGTCGACTTGTCTGAAGAGTGCAGTGTGTACTATTAAGTTTTTCCGAGATCAGTTCAAAAACACAATTTCATTGTAATACTGACTTTACTAGCATTGTATATGGTTACATATTGTAATGTATCGTCTGCCGTATTACAGGTGGGTGCTTGTTTTTTTCAGTCGAAGACTTCGGTGCGTTGGCTTCCAAACGTCGTCTGTGGTCTGGTGTCCATAGTCGCAGGACTCGTGACCTTCCTTCTTCCGGAAACATCCGGGCGTCGACTTCCGGAGAACTTGAAGGACGTCTACGACCTGTACAAACCTCAGGTTCAGACTTCAAACGAAAACGAAGATGGGCACCTCTATCAGAACCTTAAACAAACCTATAAGAACCAACGAAGCGTGACCAAAGAGGAAGAGGTGGAAGAGGTGGAAGAGGAAGAGGAGGAGCAAGATAAGGAGGAGAAGGAGGAGGACGCAGATTCGCATGTATAGGAACGACTGGGCAGGGCAGCGCACTTTTATGTGAAAGAAAGAATTGCTTCTCTTGGCCTTGAATTTTTTAGCTCCAGTCTAACAAAAAACAGCGGCTACAAGAAGGACTTGAGTCATCTCAGTTTTTACCCGTTATAAAGCAGCGAGAGTATTATGACTAGCTAAAAAGACTAAATCAACGAGGACCAAGTTGCTTCAATCTCTGGGAAGAAGAACCTGTTAGACTTGCCATGCTTGTGGCTTTCGATTAGTTTATAAACTCATTTCGACCAATGAGCAGAGGCTTGGCATTGTTGATACAACGCTGGACAGCACAGCGATGTTTAAGCAACATCTGGTTGGTGCTTGAGTAGGAAATCATTCATGGGATACTAGGTCATCTGGATCAACTCAGCCTACCATCCCAATGGTATCGGAGTATCAATACGAAGTTGGAATGGGTAAAAGTTGTTCTACTGTTTACTGATGCCGACATGTTTGCTCTTAAGCTGAAGAATCTTTAAATTCCTGAAACCATTCTTCTGAATTGAATAGAAGCGTGTATCATTATTCCTAATTGTCTACTTTATTAAAATTAATAATAATATTATTAAATACTTTATCGCGCTAATTCATGAATTCATATCAGAAGCGCGGATAGCTGGAAATTGCACAGCCTTCAATAGGTTACTAAATGAAATGAGGATGTAGCGTCCGTGGCGCTCTCTAGCGAATGGAAACGCTGTCGTGGAATTTGGGAAGAAGAGAGTAACCTACCCTGTACATTCTCCAACGGTTTCGAATCCGGTCTGGAACCTACAGGGAAATCCCGCTAAGTTCCCGTTTCGAAATAACGCAGTATGGGCTTCTGACTACTCGAAGAACTACGTCTAAAATCCTGTAGGCCTAAACTTACCAGGTCCTTCGGAATGCCATTAGGACTAGTATAGGCTGTAGAGGCTCTACATCATCTATGGCAAAGTGGTCATCTGCGGCTTCCATTTTAGGTGCGGCAGTTCCTTTTAATTCACCAGGGTTCAGTAATCCCACGACAGTCTTATTTACTTTCTCCTTTAATCAGTGTGATTCTCGTTAACGGTAACGGTAACTAACATGTTCGTTAACTAAAATAACATGACTTAGTTAACGATAATTATAACTGTAACTAAAAATATCATTAACTATAACTACAACGAAAATAACACTAACGAAAATTCATCGTTATTTCGTTAGGCCTGCAAAGAATAAAACTAGCAGTAGTAGCTATCAGAGGCGCTCCCAGCTTGAGCTCCCCGAGGAAACAGGAACGTCTTTAGGCAGCGGACAGGACAGAGGTGGATAGACCACCAGTCAATATCTCATCCCGAATTTGTGGGAGATGGTTTAACAAATGCATCTTCAAGTTTCGTTATTGCACACTCTAATATATAGAACGATCATATTTTTATGTAGTCTATTTGAATATTATATAGCACTTTCTATAAAGCCCTCAAAGTCGCTATAACACGGCTTCCCATGAGTTCTGAAAAGGTGCAGCTTAAGACAAGCTGAGAATGTTTCATCAGCCGCGTTTTCGTTGTTGAGTTAGAATTTTCAGTGGAAGATTGTTCCAGAATGACACTTGGACACTGTGCGAGAAAGTAGGAGTGAGTCGCCCTATATGACGGCGAGGAACTGCCAGATCTCCATTGGCTGAAGAACCCAGTCGCAGTCTTCTCACCGTATTGTATTTTATTGTATTTTCGTTTATTTAATCAATAGGAGCAGAGAAACGCTGTTCCTTTTAAACGCTGCTCCTCGTGTAATTTTGAATCAAAACACGTCGACCTTAACCAGTGGCCACATAAACCGAAACGTTGATATTTGTTGAACTGGATAGAAATGTCTTCCAGTAAGCCACACTCTGTGTTTTCTCATCTGAGAATTCTGAATAATGATAACAGAGTTAGACACGTTATCATTTCGAAATCGAAACGCTCGCCTTGTAAGGGGAAGAGTAGGGGTTCGAGCAAGGCCGTATTTACGGGGGTGTTTTGGGTGTTTAAACACCCCCGAAATTAAATAATGTATAATATAAATATTGCATTTACTAACATATACGATATAAGAACGAAGAGCACTCATGTGAACTTAGATGATGCAGCTCTGCAGTGCTTTGCAGCTCACAACGCTCCTCCAAACCCCTTATAGACGGCTGACTTGGTTGCTTGTCGGCTTGTTCAAGAACAGGTAAACAGCCCCCGAAACAAAATCCTGGCTACGGCCTTGGGTTCGAGTCTCGTCTCACGAGATGGGTATGCATGCATGCATAGATACCTTTACTCACAATTACTCAGCGTCAGCGATTGATGCTTGTCATTTTCTAGTGGCGCTTAATAAAGGCATAATGACTATGATGATCAGCATATCATATTAGATCAAATTAAAATGGATTAATATAGATTAGATTAGATTTGGTCAGAATATACACGAATGCAAGATAAGATGATAATAAGTTTAGATTAGATTAGATTAGATGAATTTCCTTCGTCACCAGACAATTTGCGACTATAAATGACGTCTCGACACACTACAAAGTAAACGGTTTCAAACAGACATTAGCCTACTTAGCAGAGCGTCGTTGAAGAGTGGAGTAGCGAGGGGACTGCGAGCTCATTTCAATGCTTTCAGAAGTCTTTTCATTAGCATTGTAGACGTGAACTTGATTCAGCTAATAATCTATTGTGGCATCGGTTGAACGTCATTCTGCTCGATTATGGTTTGTTTTGTGGTTTTCTTTTGTCAGTAGCGTGCGTATACCGTGGAAAGACGGTAAGCAATGCGTTATTGTTAGTATAGGATTGCATTCTGTTTTGGTAACTGAAAAGGTTCCCGCGACTTCGCTTTTGTGGGCGCTGTAGAAATATCGAGTTTATCGATTACGATTACACTGTGTCCATATCTTCCACTGGTTGCTATATTCTAGCGCATTATTCTATCGAAGGAGAGTTTCCCTATGGATGCGTTTTGCAAGCATCTTTCCTTCACTACTGCCAACCACAGATCGTACTGATGACAGTCGAATTTGTTTGTCCTGATATAAATAGGCCTATAGGCCTACAAACAATACGCAGGTGATGGAATACAGGAAGAACTTACCTGAATGGGTTCAAGTTTTAATCAGATAAAGCAATGATCAACCAGTACAAATGTCTATCATTGGTTCATATCAAACTTATGAGTAAAAGACCAAATAAATTTCAAACTTAATCAAATAGAGACGAAATAAACTCTAAACTTAAGAAAATTTAATGATTATAAGCGTTAAGCATCTGTGAAAGGTTGTGAATATTAAAAGCGACACATGCAAGAGATTTGTGCCTGGATTCAGCCAGTCCGTTTTCAATCGAATCAGCAATTCATCTTCTAACACATCAAACACATTAATGCCTTTAGTCGTCGAATATTACGACGGTAGACACGGAGAGCTACGGCCAAGACCGAAAAAGAACTTATTTACAACGAATTACTTTCAAGTCCCCGAAAATAAACCAAAGTCCAGTTCATAGACTAATAACATCAACCAATCAACCACTCGTCAACATGTTTAGAGCGCACTCAATGGCCGACTGGAACCCCATTGAGAGGTGCTTTTAAAGACGTTCCATTAAGTGCCTCGATACACACGCACATGCTTCTACATACGCTGCCAAGAAATCAGACATATCTGTGTGTCAGAGGTTCGACTCCTTCCCTCGCTGTTGTCGTGTTGACGATTCCGACGAAAGATTCTTTACTCTAGGACCACTAATGAGCTGGCCACCCCGAGGGAGACATGTAAGAAAAGGGATCACCCTTATACCTCGATTATCTAGCGCATTTGCGATGTTTTGCTTTATAACTTGCGATTTATCATTTTTCTAAATAATAACAACAAGGGATCATGTATACCTTGGGGCATAAAAAAATATAAAAAATAAAAACAACAAAAATAATAGGCCTAATAATAAAAATCATGATGAGGATGATGATGATGATAATAACAATAATAATAATAATAATAATAAAAAATGATGATGATGATGATGATGATGATGATGATGATGATGATGATAATAATATGTCA
>JACEVL010000809.1:629428-701928 GCA_020284085.1 Aporrectodea caliginosa
CCCCCGCTACACCCGTCACGGGCCGAATGGGGCCCCGCACTACACGATGCGCCCCAACTTCCCCGTCTACGTCGCCTTCCTGCCCCCGGGCCCCGCAGACTACGAGAACGAGAAATGTCACCCTCCGCAAGAGCCCCATGCCCCCAAGTACACGATGCGACCACGCACCCGCTACCTCGTCATGGGTAACAACCCCGCCCCAAACCAGTACTACCTCCCGGAGGTCATGGGTCGCGGACAGGCGTTCTACCCTCCTGAGCCCGGCTGGACGATCCTAGAACTCAACAAATACTACCACTTCGCCAAGGACTACGCGAACACCCCCGGCCCTGCAGGGTACGACCCCGCCGACCTGAATATCTACAGGAACCGGTCGCCTCGCTACACGATGCGGCCCCAGCTGCCCAACTGGTACGAGGCTTACATCGGAAGCCCTGGCCCCGCTGCACACCATCACGAACGCATCTGGCTGCACAAGCCGACGATTCCCAAGTTCTCGTTCGGAGTGAAACATTCCGAGTTTGCCGGATCCTACATCAATCATGTCGACTCCCGATGCAATTTTCTGAAACCGCTGAGCAGAAAGTGACAATCGCATCGCTCGCACATAGATGACTGTAAATTTCTAGTTAATAAAAGACCGTGTGGATTTGACGATTTCTTCTAACGTCCAACTTTCTATGATAAAATTTTGCCGTATTGACGGTTGGTCAGAAGAGTTTGTTTATGAGTTTTTTTTCTACGTATAGGGCCTACGACATTGTGCTGCCCTGGTTGGAATGTATCAATCTCTCTCTCGGTCCCCTAGCTACCAGCTCTCTCTTTTCCATCTCTCTCTCTCTCTCTCTCTCTCTCTCTCTCTCTCTCTCTCTCTCTCTCTCCATCCCTCCTCCTCTGTCTCTCTCTGCCTGTCTCTGCCTGTCTATGTCTGTCTCTCTCTCATTCTCCCTCTTTCCTGTCTCTCTTTCTCTCGGTCTCTGTCTGTCTGTCTCATTCTCATTCTCTCTCTCTTTCTCTGTCTCTGTCTCTGTCTCTCTCTCTAACCAGTTTCTGTGTAGGTCTCCGCCTCTGTGTGTCTTTGTTTTTCTTTCTGCCATCGGTCCCTATGTCTGTATCTCTATCTGCCACTCTCTCTCTCTCTCTCTGTCGATTTCACCGTCTTCTTACGCCAAAGATATTTTATTTGTTTTGGGAGAGTTTTCTGGGAATTCCTTTTCGCGTTCGTTAATTAAATTGCGAAAGAGTAATTAACGACGACGGCAATTATCTAAAGGTGTACGATTATTGCAATGCACTAAACAGAAAACAGAAATAGATATATAAATCAATCTTGATTATAGCACTCAATTATACTGACGCCAGTTGGTGCTGGTTGCACGTGTGTGCGTGGGCCTGCTCCCTTGGAGCCTTGGGTGCGCATGCACCCAGAGGCACCCAGAGAGAAAGTTCAGTGGTGCATCGTACTCGGAGGAATTCGGACCTACTGTACAATAAATTTTGTTCTGTAGTCTATAAGACAGGCTACATACACAAATTCCGGATCACGTAAGCAGTAAGGTTGCACAACTATGTCAGTCAATTTTCTCTCTCCGAAAATGCTCTAAGATTCACCTACGGCAGCGTAGAATATACAAAATTTTCCCGGGGTAGAAGCCATGCACCTAGAGACAAAAGCAAAAGTCGGCGCCTATGGCGTGGGCCCGTCATTGGTGACTCTTTTTCTAGTTGACTGTGTTTTATTTCGCTATCCGATGCAACTCTACATGAAAATGACAGTTAACTTCATTTACATATCATTCAATCAATCATTTTTATTGATCCAGTTCAAAAATGACAAGTGTTTAACATAAAATTACGACAGAACTTGAAGTAATGAACAAAAGTAACACAATATAAACAGGTATAATAAGAAATCTAGAACAACAGGCACACCTAGAAGGGAGGGAGCTCCCGCTGTTTAGGGGCCCAAGTTGGATATATCAGTGGCTGGTTTCTCAGAGAGCACATGTCAACTAGATAAATTTATTGAAAATAGAAAAGCATAAACTAAATGAAAATTCTTCAAAGACGATAAACTTCATCAGTGATAAACTTCATCAGTGAAGTTATACATTCATTTTTATGTATGCACGCAAAAGTTTTTTAAACTGGGGGAAACCTGTAGCATTTTTAATGGGTATCGGTAGATTGTTCCATATAAGTGGTCCTTGATGACCAATAGAAAATTTACGTAGGCTATATTAGTCCTGGCATACGGGCATATATAGGAGCATTTATTTCAAGTTAGAATCGTCTGTGTTACCGGAGAAAAAAAGGAGGTGACGGCTAATGGAAGAAGATTCTTGTCATATCGATACATTGATTCACCTAAGCTTATTTGAATTTGCTTAATTTGATCTATATTTGATAGGTTCAGATTATCAAAAAGTGATTTAGTATGAGTATTGTAAGAGGAGTTTGTAATTATACGTAATGCTTTTTTTGTAGGCTAAGATTTGAAGTTTACATAGGCTATCGTAAAGAAACGCTTTTGTGAGATATTTGAAATTGCGCTATATGAAGTGTCCTGATACATACATACGTATACATACGTATACATACATACATACATACATGCATACATACATACATACATACATACATACATACATACATACATACATACATACATACATACATACATACATACATAAGTGGGTCAGAAATCTCGGGACATCTTTCTGCCCTTATGAGAATTTGAACCCGCAACCTTAAGACTGAAAATCTAGACTACCAACCGGCTATCATGCACCCCAATTAATGTGCGCAAATTTAATAAAGAATCAAAGTTTATTGCAGTTACGGGAAAGATGGCGGAAAGATAATTCGTCGACAGCGTGCACAATGTAGGTCTACATATTTTTTAAAGACTGCACAATGGACGACACAGAGGAAGGAAGAGATGGGGCAGCGGAAGAGACTCCCTGCTATATGAGGTCAATCATGGTCATGACGTAGTCACGTGGTTCACAGGAACATCAATACTCGTCACCATTTTATTGTCTCTTACACACGTTCTCTGTTCGCTCCAAATAATATGCTCGGAGTTTACTCCAAGCAAATACTTCTTCCATCGGATCTGGAATTTCGACAGCTTGGAATTTGCTCCGAGCACGTTCAGTACTCACCGAATGCTTGTCCGTCCGTCTGTCGGTCTGCCTATCTGTATGTCTGTCTGTCTGTCTCTCTATGTCTGTCTCTCTCTCTCTGTCGGTCTGCCTATATATGTCAGTAGCTGAGTCAGTCAGTGAGACAGTCTACCTGTCCGTCTGCCTGTCTGTCTCTATCTGTTCTGTTTGTCTGGCCTTCTGTTTCTATTGGAATGTTATTAGGGAGATTTAAGTGGAATTTTGTCCTGCGTGTGTCTTTGGCGACGACCTGGTCGGTCGTGTCATCTGAGTTTCGTTCAGAAAGGGTTAAGTGATGTCAGCAGGTGTCACTAAGATGCATCCCCGATGCTTTTTTCAATGCCCTTCTCTGTCTACAATAATTGGTCGCGTGTCTGTCTTTGGCCATCTGCCTCTGTCTCTGTCTTTGTCTTTGGCCCTCTGCCTCTGTCTCTGTCTGTGTCTTTGACTATTTGTCCCTGTCACTATCCATCCCCATTTTCTATCTAAATTGACTCTCTATGGCTCCTAGTTCTCTCAGACTACGTATCTAACTGTCTGCGTATGTCTGTCTGTCTTATTCATTTGTCATCGTCTTCGTTTTTATACGCTGCTTCTCATTCTGGAGCAGACGCTGCTCGTCTAATTGAGATGAAAACGAATACATTGACAGGAAATGCAGTGGAAACAGCGGATACATTTCGGACTGTGACAGCTTTGTAATTGCAAGGCAATTATATAAAATTAACTGAACTTGAATAGTCGCCAAAAGCGAACCTTGGAAATAGACATGTATACACTCTAACTTGGAGCACAGCTATATGACCCTTTAGTCCTGGTTCTTTATTTCTGCAAAAGCTATGACCCTTTAGTCCTTGTTCTTTATTTCTGCAAAAGCTATGACCCTTTAGTCCTTGTTCTTTATTTCTGCAGTAATAACCGTTAATTCTTTAAATAACAGTTTAACCATAACCCTTTATTCTCTGCTATAATAACTCATAATTCTCTAACTGATAGCTTAGCTATGACCCTTAATTCTCCGCTATAATAGCCTTTAATTCTCTAACCAATAGCTTAACTACGACCCATTATTCTCTGCAATAAAATAACATACAATTCTTTACTAACAGTTTAGTTACAATTCTGCGACCCATTATTCTCTGCAATAAAATAACATTCAATTCTTTAAATAATAGTTTAGCTACGAGTCTACGGCCCATTATTCTCTTCAATAATAACCTATTATTCTTTGCAATTCCCCAAACCTATACTCATCTTCGCAAACAGTTGACCAATGACCATCCATACACCCCACAGGACCGCACTACCCGATCATCCTCTTACATCACTCAGACCCGTCCCTATTCATAAGAAGAAGTCCTCTTACCAATCCATGTATCGCTGTGCAAATCGATTCTGGAACGATCTTCCTTCTGATTCCTGAATTCCGCAAGTTCATCGTTCCCCCTCCCATTTCCTCCCTCCCACCCACCATCATCCATCTCAACCGCCTTTTATCTATCAGTCCTCAGGCTTCCCATTCAAAGCTATATAGTCCCATTTTTTGCAAGAAATTTTACCCTCATCCATCAATAAATTCTTTCCATTGCTCGCATCCTAAACACAACCCACCGCAACATTCCCTCTCTGTCTCCTTCTCTCTGGTCGCCTGGCAACTGAATTTGCGCTCTATGCTGTGTCTCTATAGACAACCCTCTAACCTGACGCAGCGCTCGGGAATGAACTGGTGCCCTGCGTTTAGCACTTCAGACGATTTGCAACTTACGATTATGATTAGACCAGTGCAGCCAAATATGCGGTTCATCGGACCTTTTTGGCCTATTGACCTTTTCTGTTGAACTATTGACCTATGGTTGAGGCTTTGCGTTTTTGATTGTTGCAAACGTGTATTGCTTTGATGATGTTGTTGCTAGTAAAATGGTAAATAAACAGCTAATCAATTCAAATCAAACCGTATTGCTTTTATTTTGACGTGGCAATTAATAATAAATATTAAATTGAATTCAAACTCTGTGGATTTGATGTTGATGTTGAAAAGTCAATAAACGGTTATGCAATTCAATTAAAAAATGAATTGCTTTGACGTTGATGCTGACAATTCAATGCATTGTCTGACTGAGACTGGGACAATGGATATGTCAAAAGTCTTAATTCTGCAGTGGAGACAATGAATGCAATTATTGTCTTATTGAGATGGAGACAAAAGACTATACTGTATCTATGACACCAAGTTGCACTAAGACATACATGTTGGTGTAGCTATCTTTTACGTCTATATCAATTAGACAATTGTTGCAACCATTGTATCCACTATCCACTTCAGAATTTAAGACTTTTGACACATCCATTGTTTTATTCTCAATTAGACACTGAGTTGCCGTTTTTAAATTGTCATCGATGCCTCTGAGGCTGGAATTGAATCCGAGTTCGATGCCCGGCAACAGAGAGATATCGAGGCACTGCGAGTAAACGACAAAGATCGATTGATGAGATGCGGAGTAAAAAGATAAATCTCGCAGCAGCAGCAGCAGCAGCAGCAGCAGATGAACCCTTGTGATGTTGATGCGCTGATTGATGTTACTGGCGCAAAGGGAATCAAGATGATAGGCCTAACTGATCGATTATTACCATCATATGTATATAATATATATCCATGCACGCACATATGTATCTATATATGTATGTGTGCACGAATGTATGTATGTATGTATGCATGTATGTATGTATGTAGATATATTAATCCAGATTAAACGTAGAACGTATCAGAAACCATCAAACCCTCAGCTGAGCAAGTCCATTCCAGTTCGTAGTCTACTTTCTGCGCTACAAGATGAGCGCCAATCGAATCAGCTAACGTGTCCCACAAATGTATGTATGTATGTATGTATGCGCGATATGTATGTATGTATATGTATGCTTGCATGTAGGCATGTAGCTGTGTGTATATGTATGTTTGTTTGTATACAAATATTTGTACACACTTAAATTATCTTTGTTAATAATGCAATATCGTATGTATATACACACATGAGTATTGATGGCTGCACGTGCATAGTTTAGTATAGACGTGCATGCGCACAATAATACCCTGAGTTCAGAAAAGTAGGAACAGGTGAGCAAACGAAGACAGGATGAAGGACAAACGGAAGTACAAAGGGACCGAAGGATGATAAGAAGGACAAGCGGAATAACTGAAGGATATGGAAAAAGGTGGAACGGAAGAACGGGCGTGTCTCTGCAGACTGAATTGTACTCAGAGAATGGAATATGACCCTGTATAGGTTCCCTGTCCTTGTCTCACTCAGGCAGTCAGTCAGCCAGTAAATAAGTGAGTCAGTAAGTAAGTAAATCAGTCAGTCAGGCAGTCTGTCAGTCAGTCAGTGAGTCATTCAGTCATTCAGTCATTCAGTTAGTCAGTCATTCAGTCAGTCAGCCAGTAATTCAGTCAGTTAGTAAGTAACTAAGTAACTAAGTCAGTCAGTCAGTCAGTCAGTCAGTCAGTCAGTTCAGTCAGTCAGTCAGATACTCAGTCAGTCAGTCAGTCAGTCAGTCAGTCAGTCAGTCAGTCAGTCAGTCAGTCAGTCAGTCAGTCAGTCAGTCAGTCAGTCAGTCAGTCTTTGTCTATGTGTCTGTATGTAAGTAAGTATGTATGTTTCTCCCCGTGTGTCTGTGTGTCTGTCTGTCTGTCTGTATGCATGTTTCTCCCTATTCCTCTTCCTCTCGCCCTGTGATTCTCTGTCTTTCTTTCTATGTGTCTCTCTGTATGTTTCACTGGTCTTACTCCATACTCTGATTGAACGCAATGAACGTGCTAGGAATGCCGACCGACGCACAACCCTATAAGTCTATAACAGATCTCTGTCTTTCCATTCTTCCTGCAGTGGGTCGCTCGCTCTCACCTCCTCTGCTTTCTCATTTTCCTCATCTTCCTCTCTTTCTCGATCTCCTCTATTATTCTCGTCCTCCCCTCCCTACCCACTCTTCCTGCTTCCTCTCTCAACTTTCGTCTCTTATTAAAGTGTTTCGCTTTCTCCCTTCGTCTCATGCCACGCATTTAATTCCTGAGCCCTGAACACCAATATTGCATTGTATTGTATTGTATTTTAACGGATTTCTAAAGCGCCTCTCACAGGACGACCTAATCAGAGGCGCACCCAGTGCGAAAAGCCCCGCGAGAAAAGAAAAGGCATAAGAGTGCGGACAGAGACAGAAGTACCACCGGTTAAGATCATGGAGCGAGTCACAGAGGGAAGATTGTTCCAGGGCCAGCACCAAGAGGTCATGTCGGTCTAACGAATGTAGAGGGCCACCAGAGGCAGCCGAAAGAGGACGACGGATAAGATCACAAAGATGACATGGAGCCAGGGTCCGATTTGCCGGGGGGTCGGGGGTTGGACCCCCTTGCTTCTTCTTATTGACCCCCTTGCTTCTAGCCTTAGGCCGACCCCCGGGGGGTCGGCTTGACCCCCTCAAATTCATTACCCACAGTCCTACACCAAATGACTCCATTATGACCATTCGGCCTGACCCAGCTTCTACCTCCCTCTCTACTAGTCGCTCTGAAAGCCCAGCTGGCTAGGCACCGATATATACATATAATATATATATATATAATGGTCACCTCTGTCTTTAGTAGGCTAGTACTGTTTCTTCTCTCTACTCGACCACTCTCCTCCTTTAATAAATTTCTTCTGTCTCTCTGTCTTGCAGTTTGATATATGTGTGTAGCATCAAAGCACCATCTGCTTTTGGATTAGGGAATTTAGGGGCCTAAGGAAGAAGAAAGTTGTTGTCTTTCAACAAGATTTGTATACACCCTTACAGTTTTCAGGCCCAATGGATCAGGTTTCCATGCTGTAGACTATGCTTCAGGCGAGGACCCCCATCCACGCTTCAAGCCTCCCATGGCTCTAGGAGTCTAGGTAGACGCCTTGCTGACCTTTACCCTTTCCTGAGGCCAGGACAGGGGTGCTGAGAGCCTGAGACCGCTGAGTCATAAGTCGTGGAATATCAGTGTGTACGTTGGGTATTCGAAATTCCAGTTTTATGTGTAGGCTATTTGTTGTTTATAAAACTGTCTGCGCATCGCTTTACTTTATCGAAAATCAAGCGACACAAACTGAACGGAGCTAGGTTTAAGAAATTGTCAGAAAAACGAGGAGCAGCTGCAACAAGTTATATGGAGTTAGCTATTTTGAAGCGCACTGATTCCTATTTAATTTAACATGAACAAGACATTAGATCCAATCATGCCACAGCAGTTTCATCAGCCAGAGTGAAGTAGCGCTCCTGTTAATTTTGTGAAGTTCTCAAAGACTGCAGATATATCATGGATAGAAAAGTTTTGAGTCTGGTAAGAGCCACATATTCATATAATTGAATAATGTTCAATATAGCGTTTGACTAGCTGTGTATCGCTAAAATTCGAAATTTCTATTGGGGCCGTTTGCCGTTATTCGCCCTGGGCGCCAAAATACCTAGCCACGCCACTGATTAAATCACTTGCATTGTAACTGTCTCATACATGTGACAATTTCCCTCCCTAATCCAGTGCTTCCCAACCTGAGTGTCGCGGAAGCAAAGGGCCCCGTGCACCTGCTCAAGGTTGGATGTCAGAAAGGTAGAACCATAACATTTGTGCAGCTTTTTATGTGAAAAAGTTGTAAAATTTATCACAACTAACATAGGCTTATAATTATTTTTTTACACGGAAAGTAGTGTGGAAATAGTCGCAACCCGCATGTTTAATAGAAGAAAAGTTTCATATCAGTAAAATAAAGAACTAACTTGAAGAAAAATATTGAAATTAAGGTCAAAGGTGCCGCTGATCTGCCGTTAGTAGGCTAAGGGTGCCATGCATGCTCTGAAAAAGACTGGGAATCGCTGCCATAATTAATCTATCAGTAGGCTACTTTATAAAATATATCTCACTCTTGCTGTTACTTTGGCCACTGCAGTACGGCGCCCTATTAGGCCTATATGGCGCCCCGTTCGGGCCATCTGGTAACTGTACTGCAGAAAGAACTTTAAGCAGATTGAAAATAATAAAAAAAATACTTGCGATCCAACATTAGGCCTACAAATGAACGCCAATTTCAAACAGTATTTTATAGGATATATAGTATATACTATGGTCTACTGTACTAACTATTGCACATAATGTCGTTATTTCAAATATATACTATCATTTTAATTAGCCTACCATTTTTACTCTGGAACGTGGCGTCCCTCAAAAAACAATTACCCTTGCCCCCACATAAGCAATCCTGGATCCGCCACTGTTCCCGACCCCCCTGCTTCTTTTTTGACAAATCGGACCCTGCATGGAGTGACCCATAAAAACGATATACAAAAAAAACGATATACAAAAAAAAACGATATACATGTACGCCATGCACACGAGCATAAATTTAACCATTATTATTGTCTGCAATTAGCTCACGTATTGAGTAAAATTAAATGTATCTAAATATATGAGTATGTGTATATGTACATATAAGTAAATATACACAAATGAGTATATCGCTGTCGTGTAGGCATACATAAATTTATAAGTTTATGCACATATAAATGTGTGTGTATGTGCGTGTGTGCGTGCGTGTGTGTGTGTGTCCGTATGCATTTGTGTGTGTGTGTGTGTGTTTGCGTGTTTCGCGTGTGCGTGTGTGTGTAATGGGTGTGTATGTGTGTGTGTGTGTGTGTGATGGTGTGTGTGATGGTGTGTGTGTGTGTGTGTGTGTGTGTGTGTGTGTGTGTGTGTATGTATGTGTGTGTGTGTGTGTGTGTGTGTGTGCGCGTGTGTGTGTGTGTGTGTGTGCGCAGGGCCGGATTAACCACAGTGCTGATTGTGCTGCAGCACAGGGCCCCAAAATTGTAAAAGTAAAAATAAAGAATAAAGGATTAAGGAAAGAAACAGTGCAAATTGCAATGCATTATGCATAGCAATCATCATAATGTCATAGTATATGATGACGTCACTTTGATGTATCCCTCTCAAAGAGATACATCGACCCTCTCTTAAACAGTTACAGTTTCTTTACCTGCGGCCATGCGGGACGCATTTTCGCCGATCCAAGGTGAGTACAGCCAAAATTATCGGACTAATCAGGGTAATTTATCGTTTTTGCGCTCTGAATTATTTTATATAGGGCAATTATAATATAAAAGTTGGATTGATGACAATAGCTCTTGCTTCAATCGAAGTTGGATTGATGAAAATAAATTCTTCAATGAATAGAAGATGGATTGATGAAGAAATAGGCCTAATTCTTGCTTAAACAGAAGCTGGAATGATGAAAAATACTTCTAGCGTAAGTAGAAGTTGGATTGATATCAGTTATTCTGTATCGAAATGCCATGTATATAAAATTCTTAAGAAAGCAAAAACTGTAAATTACCCTGATTAGTCCGAAAGTATTTGCTGTACTCACCTTGGATCGGCGAAAATGCATGCGGGACTTTGAACTTTTAAGTCATTTTTATTTCAGACAATAATAAAGCATAGACTGTGAGCCGCTAGCGTCAATCAAGATTATTATTCAACTTAATTCAAGCATAGAACTGAGCTCAATGGATAAGAGCAAGTACAATAGGGGAACAGAGAAGAGAAAAAGAAGGAGCGCAGTGGAGGACAGCCTCCTTACAGAAGTTGACCACGTTTTTCTCACCGGAAACGACGACGACGACAGTGACATTCATTGTAGTGTATACACTCTAGCACTGTGGCACAGTAAGGTAGTAATGGTTTATACAGAGTATTGTTCTTTTACAGAATATATATGTTCTTTCCATGTCAGTGCGTGAGTCGTGAGCTCGTGACAATTGTCCTATCTACTTCTTATGTGCTGTAAAGTATAACAAATTATGTGTCGGGTTATTGTATGTCTGCCTTGCTTCTTAAAATTGTAAGGGGCCCCGTCATTCGATCAGCACAGGGCCCCCAAAACTGTAGATCCGGGCCTGTGTGCGTGCGTGCGTGCGTGCGTGTGTGTGTGTGTGTGTGTGTGTGTGTGTGTGTGTGTGTGTGTGTGTGTGTGTGTGTGTGTGTGTGTGTGTGTGTGTGTGTGTGTGTGTGTGTGTGTGTGTGTGTGTGTGTGTGTGTGTGATGCATTGTGCGATGTTCGTGTTATAGGACACTCCGTCTGGACACAATTGATGCGCAGTTGCTTCTTACGAATTCCAAGCAGGGATGGGGTCAGAGCGTAGTAGGAGACTGTCCCAAGTGACCAAAGGACAGCCAGCGGCGGTTATATCGAATACAAAAGAAGTCGCCTATCGCGATTCTCAAACCTAAATGCTTCATTGCATTATTGCCTTTCTAAGGTCCTTTTTAAGGGCGCTATATAAATGTTCAGAGTTAGATTTCACAAAGGCAGTCTTAATGAAGGTAAATCAAGTTTTGCGTCTGAAAAGTATATCTAATAGTATACGAAGTGATGGGAAGAGAGGCCACGTCACTTCTGGAGTTTCACCAAAATAATGTAAAATGAATTTGCATTTAACACACCTTCGGGGGAGAGCGCAGAAGTCTAATGTAAGAGTTCTGAAGTGCTAGATCAGAGAGATCCATGGGTTCAAATCTCTATAAGGACAGACAGATGTCTGATGATTTATGCTTTACTTGCTTTACTTGCACCCTCTAGCGGACACAACTGTGAAATGAGTGCTCTGACAGTACAGTATTATTGGGATGAGCAGAGAATGAGGGAAAGGACTTGCCACCTAACATCGTATGTCGAGGTTAAGAAAATGAAGTCGCTAACACTTCCTACCCATGGCTGCCAAGTCCAGGGCTGTTTTAAAGGAATTTTTAGAACTGCACAACCCCCTTCTCTCTGTTTCAGAAAGCCATGGTAAATTATCCCCAATTGAATGACAATGACCTTTTTAGCTATTTTAACTGCACAAAAATGCTTTTACAGCTGCACAAATTCATTTAGAACTGCACTTTTTGTGTAGAATTGCACGCTAAAAAATCCCTGCTGCCAACCTGCGTTAATTAAAGGACTAGTCTTTTTCGGTCTTTTTCCTTTCTTAATATATCCCAGGTATAAACTGTCCACTTAACAACAGAACAATCCTGCAGTCGTAGACGAGACCTATAACAACTGGACTAAAATACCTACAAGCCTAAACTAGCCATCTATTTTTAACATACGGTTGAAACCAGAATCGTCTGGCTGTAAAAAATCTGTGTGGCATTTGTACGCTAACAGTTTGCGCAGTCGATCAAGGTCGTTTAGCAGCCATGTGGTTCATTTTAGAAGTAGCTATTCTGGAAGCAAGCGCCAGACTGATCTGGCAGAGTAACTGTCCTATTCTATGGTCATTGTTGAGAATCTGCCAAATTCTATGGTCTTTGTCAATGGTATAACCATAGAATATAATGGTATGACCATATTTTTGGTCTGCGAAGATACCATAGAATTAGACAAACCCGCGACAAAGACCATAGAATTAGGCAAACCCTCGGTAAAAACAATAGAATTTGACAGACCTTCGGTAAAACAATAGAATTTGACAGACCCTCGGTAAAAACAATAGAATTTGACAGACCCTCGGTAAAAACAATAGAATTTGACAGACCTTCGGTAAAAACAATAGAATTTGACAGACCCTCGGTAAAAACAATAGAATTTGACAGACCCTCGGTAAAAACAATAGAATTTGACAGACCTTCGGTAAAACAATAGAATTTGACAGACCCTCGGTAAAAACAATAGAATTTGACAGACCCTCGGTAAAAACAATAGAATTTGACAGACCTTCGGTAAAACAATAGAATTTGACAGACCCTCGGTAAAAACAATAGAATTTGACAGACCCTCGGTAAAAACAATAGAATTTGACAGACCCTCGGTAAAAACAATAGAATTTGACAGACCCTCGGTAAAAACAATAGAATTTGACAGACCCTCGGTAAAAACAATAGAATTTGACAGACCCTCGGTAAAAACAATAGAATTTGACAGACCTCTCGGTAAAAACAATAGAATTTGACAGACACTCGACAAAGACCTTGATAAACCCTTGGTAAATATCATAGAGTTTGACACAAATTACAACATTGCGTAATTTGCCAGTTGAATCAACCGAATAAAACCAATTAATTAATTTACGAATGAGAGTGACGGTCAATTTATCAATTTGCAATTATTAATCAATCGAAAATACATGAACCGAGACACAACGAGGCAGAAACGAGGAGACTTTTGGGACAGAAGCAAACAACACAAGTACAGGCCCACAGGCAGACGCACGTACAGATAAAAAGGCACACAGACAGACATATAAAAAGACATAAATACATAGATGCAGAGACGTTCAAGTACTGACAGACACAGCCAGGCACACAGAACACAGTAGAGAAGACCGGTAAAAGCAATATAAACACCACGGCAAGATCGGAGAGAAGATAGAGAGAGAGAGAGAGAGAGAGAGAGAGAGACAGAGAGACAGAGAGAGAGAGAGAGAGAGAGAGAGAGAGAGACAGAGAGACAGCAGACAGGCAGGCAGACAGACAGACAGACTCACAGACAAGCAGAACAGACAGACAGCAGACAACACACAAGACGGACAGACAGCAGACAGATAGACAGCAGACAGATAGACAGCAGAAGACAGCAGGCAGACAGACACAAAGACAGACACTCAGACACACACACACAGACAGAAAGCAAACACCGTGCAAGATGGAGAAAGCGACAGGAGAGAGAAAGCGATAGAGAGCAGACAGGCAGACATACAGACAGCAGACAAACAGACAACAGACAGATAGACATGCAGACGGACAGACATATCGGCGATTGAAGGATGAGCCGAGAGGGGATTAAGGAAGACTTGTTCTGTCGCCATCAGTTACTCAACATGCAGGACATGACCTTCGTCCGAGGGAAGACCTATCCACCGATCCCATCAACCACTCAACGCCATTCCTAGTCCACTCTAAGAAACACATACGTACATACATACATACATACCTATACGTGTATAATATATAGAGAAAGGAGACATGTAGAGATAAATTATATACGTATATGTCTGTATAAACAGTATAATAGATACATACATGTTTGTATTATTATAAATACATATACAAATACATCTACAGACAAAACACACAGATACCACGGCTACTATATGTCCCATATATATATATCCGCAATACTTATACGCGAGGAGATGGTTAAATGGTAACACGCTGGCACGAAGATCAGAAGGACGCGAGTTCGATACTCGCTATAGCCCATAAGGTTGACTCAGTCTTCGACTCCCGGGGGCGACTGTAAATGAGCAGCAGGACAGATGGGCACCTTGCAGGCTGCCATACAGTTATATTCGACTCCTGTTAAACTTGTAATTATCTGTAATTACAACTTCATGTGATCCTACTGTGTTCTTGTCAGTCTGAATTAATAAACGAATATATTATTATATATTATGTATGATGAATGAAGGAATTCGACCATAGATCTGATCATTATACATACATTATAGTCATAGTATATATGTGCTTTATAATATATATGATTATACATGTCATAAAATGCAACACATGAGCATTATATACATAAAATCTTTACGATAGTCCTATCTATTTGCTGTAAACACATGTTAGTCATCGTCTGATATATAGATGGTCTTGCAAACAATCGTGTTACATCAGCAGGCGCCTTATAAACGCTTGAATACATCACCATTACAATTGCCAGGTCTTGCCTTGTCCCTAGTTGCTGTAACACCCGCCCGCCCCTGCCCGCCCCATCGTCCCATAAGCACAAGTGTTACATGCAAAGGCGCTAAGAGAGTTCTAAAAGCGAGCGCTAAAACTGCATTAAGGCACTTGAGGCAGTCAGTGCATGTCTTGTGGCGAATGGAACTCTCGGTTCCTTCTTCCTTCCTCCTCCATCAGCGGAGGAAGACGGAGGACAAGATTAACGATTCAAGTGAGGAATGATTGGCTATTATATCCTCAAGAGATCCAACTACTAAGACGTTCACACACTTTCACGCCTAGAGATATACCCACCTACACACACACCCATCCACGCATCCACCCACACACACACAAATATGTGAATGTGTTTGTTATAATGGTTTTGACCTGTGCTATCACTTTTAGTTTGACGAATAACTATAATAAATATATATTTGTTATAAAATATAAATATGGTATAAAAATAACTATTAAAATCATATATTACGTTATAAAATATAAATATGGTATACAAAATATCATGATAACAAATATATATACTTGGTATAAAATATAATTATGGTATGCCAATAACTATAAATAGATATCATAAATTGTTAATAAAATATGAGAGATTTAAAAAGATTATTGAGCTCTCAGTTACATTCGTGAATTATTACTAAATAGCGTTCTAAGGATTCCAGCTTGGTGCCGATACATTAAGAATGCCAATTGTAGTTTATAGATGTAGTAGGCCTCTGTTAATAAATTCAAAGATTTGAACAGACTTGAGCTCTCAGTTGCATATTGGACCATACAGATAGTTCTAACTGCCCTCTTTTGTAGAGAAAACAGCTCTGATCATTCAACCCGAACTATAGTGCAGGAATTTAGGTACGGTAATAATAATACAATAGCTTCAGAGATGGACTTGGCAGAGACCATTTAAGTCTACGAATGATTCCTACAATTTTGAAGACCTCGTTTATCACGTGCTGGACATGGGCTTTCCAAATGAGATTCTCATCGATGATGACGTCCAACAATTTTACTTGGACACCCGGCGTGGTTGAATATAATTATCAATGGTTGAGATACGATTAGAAGATTCATGTATCTTTATCCTACGACTTTTAAATGAAATATAGTTGGATTTCTCAATATTCACACACTCGCTTCAAAGCATGAAGATACAGTGGTCTAATTCTAAGTTCACGGTGTGGAAGAGGTCATAGTAATTTTACTAAATACAGAAGCAGAGGTGTCATCCGTATTCCGTAAACAGTACCAAATTCAAAACCAAAGAAGAATTAGTAGACTAGGCTAATATCATTTATATAAACTAAGAATAATAATGGACCCAGGATAGACCCTTGAGAGCGTTTCATCATATTATAAGAGACTTTTTGAAACCTATTAGTAAAGTAAGACCTAAACCATTCTCAATATCACGGATGCTGTAAGGGTGTAATTTAGCAAATAGTATATTATGGTTTAGTGTGTCGAACGCTTTCGACAGATCAGGGACTACACCCAGGGTAAGTAACTACGATCATCCATAGCCTCAGAGATTTTATCTATAGCTTCAATGATAGCTAAATTAGTGGAGTGATTCTTCCTAAATCCAAATTGATTTTCATGAAGTATGTTGTTGACTGTAAGAAAATCATTATGTTTCCGCTGCTCAAGCGGGAAACTAGCGTTATAAGCCCTATTAAGTTTATCATTTAATAGGATGAGATTTGATCAGGGTACTGAGATTATAAATATCAATCCATGTTTCTTTTTCAAGCAAAGTATAAAGGTCAGCAAATGTTTCATCATGCCTTGGTCGACTCACTGCAATTTATTTTTTAAATCGTCATTAAGTCTAGTTTACAGTCTAGAATTATCAAATACATCATCATCATCATCATCATCATCATCATCATCGTCATCATCGTCATCGTCGTCGTCGTCATCGTCATCATCATCATCATCATCATCATCATCATCATCATCATCATCATCATCATCATCATCATCATCATCATCATCATCATCATCATCAATCATCCAAGGCAATGGTTATCAGTGGATCCACTTTCATTATCATTATCATTATTATTATCGTTGATTTCTGGTTTGTGTCTGAGGAGCTGTAGAAAAGCGATTACCATTATTATCGATTTTATCTGCATTATTTGTTATTTATTCACAAAAACAAGATTCGTGAAGCGCAGTTAACATATGCCATGGAACGCCCTGTTTGAGGCTGTCTGCCTAAAGAGCATAGTCAATTGTGGCCTACAAAATTGTCACTTTTGTCTAATCACTTTTGCGTGCCTGCGACGAGGTTACACATATCTAATCTAATGACTATACTATAATCGCCATTGTCATAAACCCAGAGACATCAATCAATCGGTGTTCACTTAGAGTGAAATTGCAATGAAAACTCATAGAAGAAGAAGAGCAGTCCCTTAAGCTATAACCATGATGCAGCCATGGATATGAAGTGTCAGCGACTTCATTTTCTTTGCTTGGTCATATTATGATGGCGGATGGCCAGTCCGTTCCCTCGCCGTGTGATCTTCTCACCGACAATGTACGGTCGATGTACTCATTATAGCTGAGTTGGTTAAGGGTCAGATGGACCAGAAACCTCGAACCAAATTTCTACCCTGGCGGGGATTTGAACCCCTGATCTCTCGGTTGACAGTCCAGAGCGCTAAACACTAACACCATCGAACGCCCCAAAAACTCGTAATCGATTGGAAAAGCTAGTCAGAAATCTAATTATTCTAATAGACCAAAGAAACCAGACGCCAGGCTACGATGGATATATGCAAGTTGAAATAGATGAGTACTGAGTTTAGACCTGTAGGACATCTGAGAATTTATCGAACGAACCAAATTGGCCAGAGAATTTCAAAGCTGTGGACCAACATCCGAAAATGTCCTCACTAGAGGAAACCCACAGCTGTTGGATTAGCGACACGGTGCACTACCGCAATTATACTCCCATGCCACACACGCCCTTCACTGCTCTCTACGTCTTACCATTCTCTCTGGGTCTCTTCCTACAGCCTTCTCCCTCCTCAAAGCCTTCTTCTTCTCTAGGCACACACTGAATGGCCACTGCTGTGAGCGGCGCTATATAAATTAACAAATACAATACAGTACACGCGTATGTCTGCTACGACGAGACATTACTAGAAAGCGTTGGTTGCCATCTACATCTACAATGCCCTTATCTGCATTGTCTGTCTCTGGGCGGATATTCCGAAGATGCGATAGGAGCGACCTCTGCCACCTGGTCAACATCACCAGTACGCCTCTCTCTTTACGACTATTCTTCCAAACCTAAACTGGTCATCGGCCTAAGCAGTGATTGGTCAGTTCGAACAACCTTTGACCCCTTACCCTCTAATCAGAAGAATGCACCCGATTGGCAGGAATGCACCGATTGTTTTAATCAACACAATAATTTTCTTTTGCTTATTGTCAACTGAATCAACTCGAGTTCGATGACATCGAGGACCTCTGATCACTTTGGAGTTAATGATTTTCAGAGAGAACCATCACTAGCCAAAGTGCACTGGGATCGAGGTCCATTGGAGTTTCGCGTATGGACATTAAACCAGCTGTCGTCTCTCCCCATATACTTCAACAACACTAACAGGAGTTGTAGTACTCTTGCAAGTTAAGAAACCCGTGGTTAGGGTCCGAACTCCTCGGCACCCATGGGCCAGCACCGCCTATTTACAACAACTGTTACATTTATTACACAACGATCGCAACTGGAAAACTTTCGCCACAGGCGCTATAGAAATGCCCATGCCTACTTCAAGAAATATTGCAACAACCATTATCTTTTTTTGCCCGAGGTAGGAATAATCCCTCAGGCTCTTAGAAACTATCCTAGGGTGTACCATCAATCTGGGGATAGTGGTCCTCGTCCCCGTGCAATGTTGTTGTTGTTATTGTTGTTGTTGTCGTCGTCGTCGTCGTCGTCATCATCATCATCATCATCATCATCATCATCATCATCATCATCATCATCATCATCATTATTATCATTAATCCATAATTATTAGATAGCGCTTATAGAGCTTATTCAGCTGAGCACACAAGGTTGCATGCTTTGGTGCAAGTTATTAGCTGGAATATCAATTTCTGTCTCACATCAACCTGAACATTGAGTGCAACATGTCCTCCCCGCCCCATACAAATCAACGCCACAATAATTAGCACTAAAGAATGTGCTATGCACGTATTTATATGTATGTGTGTGTATCTGCGTATGTCTGTATTATGTATGCGTATGTCTGCGTATGTGTGTATGTGTGTGTTTGCACATGTCTATGTATGTCTGCGTATGTCTGTGTATGTCTGTGCATGTATGCGTATGTCTGCGTATGTCTGCGTATGTCTGCGTATGTCTGTGTATGTCTGTGCATGCCTGCACTATGTGCATGTGTGTATGTGTCTGTATATGCTATGTGTGTGTGTTTGCACATGTCTGTGTATGTATGTGTACGTGTGTTTGTATGCGCGTATGTCTGTATTATGTCTGCGTATGTCTGTGTATGTCTGTGCATGTATGCATGTGTGGGTATGCGTATGTATGTGTGCAATGTGCATGTGTGTATGTGTGTGTCTGTGTACGTCTGTTTGTCTTTGTATGTCTGTGCATGTGTGTGTGTATGTCCGTGTATGTCTGCACATGTCTGTCTGTGTCTGCATATGTATGTGCATTTCTGTGTATGTGTATGTGTTTGTGTATGTCTATGATTGAATGTGTATGTATGTCTTTGTATGTCTGTATATGCCTGTATATGCCTGTGTACGTCTGCGTATGTCTTGCATGTGTGTATGCGTGTGTATGTGTGTGTATGTCTCGGTATGTCTGTGTGTGTCTGTGTCTGTTCGTGTATGTCAGTGTTCGTGTGTGCGTCAATTTCGTGGACGACTGGTTCAATTTATTCGCTAATCAACCAATGCTCGAACGACAATTATCATTCGAGTCGTTCTCTCTTCGGCCGCTAATCTAATCGAATGTTGTAGCGCCAGCAGCAGATAACCATCTCCTAATCTCAACTGACTGCTATCGTCGGTTATTTTGCTATAGTAAAACGACAGAGTCTGAAATGGCTAGGACACTCTTAAACGGGGGCACATCGTGATACAACGTACTTTAGACCGTCCTTTAGGAGCAGTCGTCTTATGAAAGTTGGAACTCTATCAGCAAAATAAATACAATTGAGGAAATATTCTCAGCTTATCTAAAGTCACTTCTTTTTAGAATTAGTCTAGAAGTTCGCCAATGCAAGTGCTTTAGTACATAATTATTATAGTACTACATATCTATAATACATAGTGTATGGTGTATTGTACATGCTGGTATACATACAACATACATACATACATACATACATACATACATACATACATACATACTAACATACATACATACATACATACATAGACATACACAAACATATACAGATACACAGAAATGCACATGCATATGCAGATACAGACAGACATATGCAGACATACACGGACATACACACCACACATGCACAGACATACATACATACATACGCAGACATGCACAGACATATGCACATACATACATACATACATCCATACATACATACATACATACATACATACATACATACATACATACATACATACATGCATATATACATACATACAATGCGCACAACCTGACATTTAGCAACAACATGTTTAACTGAGTGACACGATTATCTGGCTATACGTGCTGCAGTGTTATCGTAGCAGTGGTGTCATTTTAAATATTATTTTGAGATGAAAATACATTAATACCTGTTGTTGAAAATGCCTATGAATAGAACCTAATAATTATATGTAGATGTCTATGTTATACGTAATTACGTATAAATAGAATATTAATTATATAATCTTCTCTTCCGGTTCTCTGCCCTCAGCCAGGTTCATCTGTCCAACGGCGCCATTCTTCCCGGTCCTCAGCCTCCTTCTTCATTTTACCGTATATAATAGCCGCTTTAGTAGATCGCCCAGTCCAGTACCGTTAGCATCATTCTTGGTCTTCCTCTTGTCTTTTCCCCTCTATTCTCCCCTCGATGATGTTTCTTATTAGAGAGTCTCCCCTAATTATCTATCTATCTTCTATTATATATATATAATATTTTATATAGAGAGAGAGACAGAGAGAGAGACAGACAGACAGACAGAGACAGACAGACAGAGAGTGGAAGAGATAGTGAGAGAGAGTGAGAAGACAGAAAGAGAGAGAGAGAGAGAGAGAGAGAGAGAGAGAGACAGAGAGACAGAGAGAGAGAGAGAGAGAAGAGAGAGAGAGAGAGAGAGAGAGAGAGAGGAGAGAGAGTGAGAGATGAGAGTGGAGAGAGAGAGTGAGAGAGAGAGAAGAGAGAGAGAGAGAGAGAGAGAGAGAGAGAGAGAGTGAGAGAGAGAGAGAGAGAGAGAGAGAGAGAGAGAGAGAGAGAGAGAGAGAGAGAGAGAGAGTGAGAGAGAGAGAGAGAGAGAAAAAAAGAGAGAGACCCTAAATAAACATGATATATATCTACGTATATATCAATATAAAAGATATAATTATATGCTGTTTATGTATTTCGGTGGAAAAGATGAGAATTGAATAAGAATGGGACAAGCGTGGGTGTTAATTAAGTTCATCGGATGAAAAACAGGGCATCTGGTTGAGCAGGGTGAATGAGGTTCAAAGATTCCATCCTCAGCCTTTGCTGCTGGGTAGCTTACCAATGCCTTATTGATATATAATTCTGAATGCTGCTGCGGCAAAGAAACAATGAAATTGTGGGAAGATCTGTACGTGTCTCTGACAGTATTATATTGTTTTATAATAATTATGGATCCAGATCTTAAGGCTTAGAAAGCGTCATGCCGGAGTCAACGACAGAGTATTTACTGATCTAGTGAGAAACATGCGATACTATGAAAGTCAGATGAACACTGTAAAAGGGGAAACGGAACTGTCAAAACATAAGCTTTTCAGGTAGAGACATGGTCACTCTGATTCCACTATGGCGACACCTATGGAGATTGACATCTATGGAGCCAGTGTGATTCTCCTTACAGATTTTAGTTATAGTTACAGTTATAGTTAATGGTTTTTTTATTTTAGTTATAGTTAGGGCCTATAGTTAGTATTATTTTCTAGCTATAGTTATAGTTAATGGATTTTTATTTTAGTTAATTTTAGTTACTACTTAGTTACAATAATTAAGGCAATAATCAAAATTGTGCGTATTAACACGCTGTTTCACAATTTGCTCAGAGCTTTTAAAGCCTTTGAAGCATGGATGCATTCAGCTTCATGAATACATGAGTTTCCAAAGTAACTGACAAATTGCATAATAAAAATATCGCATTTTTCGTTCTCATTTATGTCGAATCATCCATATTGCTCTTCCTATTTTTATTTTTTGTATTAACGAAAATAAGGATGAATTTTCGTTATTGTTATTTTCATTATAGTTATAGTTATAGTTAATGATATATTTTAGTTATAGTTATAGTTATCGTTAACGAAATCATTTTATTTTCGTTAACGAACATTTTCGTTATCGTTATCGTTAACGAGAATCATCACACTGTATGGAGCTATAGACCTTTGATTAGATAGACAGTTTAGACACATATGGAGCTGGACACAAATGGAAATGAATACCTATGGAGCTAGACACAGAGGCAGAAAATTAAATAAAGGAAATAGGATCAGGCAATAAAGAGAGAGAACTGATGAGAAATCGCGTTAATTCCCATAAGAGGAAAACAAAAACGAGAAAGTAACAAAGCACACAAAAAGAGAACTGGAATAAAGTCAAAAACAGTGAGAAACTCAAGGAATATTGCCATTGCCTTGCCGTTTCATAGAATTGTACTGAAAGCTGACCTCTTTTATATAGGATACGACATACCAGTTATCGTTATGGGCTCAATTTTCAATAAACACCATCTATCTAATCGAGGCTTAGCGTCGATTTATTGACCGTGATGTACTCAGCCCAGATCCTGCAAAGAGTAAGCACTCATCCGGTTATTAAGCTCAGAGCACATCAATATATTTGCACCCATTAAAAGAAAACAGATTCACGCGTATTATCATTATGCATTCACATGCACGCATGCATATATCATACAAGCATACATACATATAAACAGTGGCGTAACGAAGGGAGGCAGAGGGGCAACCGCCCCCGGGTGCAGCACAAGGGGGGGGCGCAGAATTAGCTTTCAGTAGTACACAGTACTATGACAAGAACGATTAAAAGTAAACAAAAACATTAAAAAGGGGCGCAGTCATCATCTCTTGCCCCTGGGCGCTGAAACCTCTTCGTTACGCCACTGTATATACACTGTGTCCGGAAAAAAGGGACCCCTTTTGGTAATATGAAAATAAACTAGTAAATGTTCATCGATTTTTAAAATTCCAAGACCATTTTAATCCTGATATAATTTGCTAAATACTGGCTAAAGTATGAAAGTTTTTGTTATTTAATAATGACGTCATAATGACGTCATTTTCATCAAAATTCAAGCGTCAAGGACGGCACAAAAAATCATATAAAAGTTTCAATATTATTTTAAACTGTCATTTATCAATTATAAAGTTTAGTTTAATTTAATTTTTATATCTGAATAATATTAGACTACAAGGCGTGCTCAAAGTGTCCGCTTCGGCCTCAACACAAGCTTCAAGACGAGCGCGCCATTGGCCAATTGCAGCATTTTCTAACCGTGTTGTTTTTACAATTTGGTATTTCAAGACGTCATTATGACGTAATTTTTTAACTGGGCCGTTCATAAATTACAGTTTTGTTGATAATTATGTCAGGATTAAAATGGTCTTGGAATTTTAAAAATCGATGAACATTTACTAGTCTTTTTTCGTATTACCATAAGGGGTCCCTTTTTTTCCGGACACAGTGTATATACGCAACTACATAGTAACAAACATACACGCATGCATCCATACATGTACATACATGATACATACACCCTGTACTTAGTAGTGCTTGTAAGTTCACGCACCTGTTCCTTATTGGAGCTGATTAATGTGAATAATTGGAAATATATGTGTATGCCTCATGTGGCGGCATCACACAGTAGGCTATAGCAATATCATATAACATAATAATTTAGCATTATAACGGAGATTTTAAGGTCGTTCAGAAGACATTTGATATTTAGTGGAACCACTGCATCAGCGGGAGACTGTCTATAGGCCCATCCTTTCTAACTTCTAGTTAATACTACCATCCTATCCGTTCCATAGTCAACTACTCTTGTAATGAAGAATTTCTGCCTTCACGTTCCTCTCGGTTTCTTACATAATTTATTACTCTGACCTCAAGCCGACTTTTGTGGTGTTAATCCACACGTAGGCCTATATACATAAAAGAAACAATTGATTGATGCCTTGAACATTATGATAAAGCATTATATTAGATACATATATATATACATATGCACAAGCATACAAATAAACATGCATAAAGATATGTATGTGGGCATTTCCCCCTTCCCATTAGTGTATTGATATTAAACACATGCGTCACGAAGTTTTTACACACCTGAGCATTATTAGTCTGCTATGAATAGCCTGTACCTCTTCTAATATTAGAAACATTATTCTGCTATAAATAGCAGAGTACAGCATCTGCGTCACTTCTAATTGGCCTGCTTGACCTACAAATCCCTCAGCACCAGCACACCTCCCTACCTTCAGTCACTAATAACTCCTTACATTCCTCCTCGTAGCCTATAGACGATCATCAAGTACGGGTCTTTTAGCTGAGCCCCGATGCAGAACAGTTATGGCTGGCGTGCATTCCATGCCTTTGTCCCAGGGAAGTGAATCGACTTCCGCTCTCTCTTCGTAGCTCAAATTCACTTCCTTCCTTCAAAAAGCGGCTCAAAACTCAACATTTCCCCTTGGCTTTCAAGCATATTGATATCTAAATGAATCTTCCTCTGGCGGCTGACTATCCGCGCCTCAGATTCACATTTCGGTGTAACCTTGCGCGCTTTACAAGTCCAATAAATAATAATAATGTATAAGCATAGGCCTTAATTCTGCTATAAATAGCAGAGTATATAGTATCTGCGTCTCTTCTAATGCTATAAGCATAGGTACTAATTCTGCTACAAATAGCACGCACATCTTCTAATGTTCGACCAAATACGTCCGACTAAAATGCATTCTTACGTGTCGTTAATGCCTCCTTATCACTAATTAAATTTTGCCTTAATTAAGGTTCAAGAATGCGACCAATCAGCGTTTCGCCTGACAACGGTTTCCTTGTAACAAAGAGGAATTTAATTAGTACATCGTGAGACTTAAGCATTGACACAGTCACACAGCGTCGAATGCTTGGACTGTTTTTAGAATTGGTTTCGTAGTCTGCACATTGACTATTTACTACCCGTAGGGTAAGCTTATAGATAGGTTACGATTCTTGTACATATGCTTATATGTTTATATAATACATGCATGTGTGCGCGCGCGCACGTGTGAGTATCTAGTGCTATGTTGGTTTTATATATATCGGCAATCTATCGTTAGGTTTACTTTTTAGTACCATTACATTGGTTTTATATGCTAGCTTATGTGTTCATTGCGTGTTCTTTAGCAGTGCGTTCCTGCCTTGTGTGTGTGTGTGTGCGCGTGAACTAAGTGGCGTCTTATGCAGTTGTGTGAAACTGAACTGTCTGGCTGTCAGTCAGTCGCTCGGGAAAGAGAGAGCTGCAAGTACGCTGGAACCTGTAGACTGGTCTGCTCTGCCCAAAAAGATGCTGTAGTCTACAAGTGTCGGTGAATAGGTCTACTACTTTTCTGTGTATGAAAGAGAGAGACAGAAAGAGAGACAGATAGAGACTTTCATGTGTATATAAGAGTCGTCGTGAGTGAAACTCAATCGTTGCATGCAGCTGAGTCTGTATACATTGCGACGCCGTATACCAGCGTCAAATCTCAATTTGCTCATGTACGGTCGCTAATACAGCCTGAATGTATTTCTTGGCTTCAAACGGGATTTAGCCAGAAAACTCGATTTTGTCAAAGAGGAACTATAAAAAATATCCACAATTACGTTTGCACTGGTGAATTTAGTTATAGCAGTGTCGTCGAAAGCTTCTGGGAGTAATTCTGGGTGGGTGGATGGAGTGATCTGTTTAGGTCTCGAGTGAGTTTAAGCCGATCAATCCACTCGTCGAGACGTTCAAGTGACTTCTGTTCGCGCTCGGCTTCAAAGCGTCTGGGGTTCGGACCGTACGATCGTTTCTGTGAATAGTATGCCACTCCCTCTTCTGATATCGTCAGTTACAGAGTCTACGAAAGTCTGAGGAACCTTCTGGAAAATCCAGACCGAGAAGGAAAGGACAGAGTAGAAGGTAAGAAACCATTGCATTGCTGTATGAATTACAGACCAATACTTTGTGTTTCTTTTATTTCAGATGTATTTGGTTTTTGTCATTATGCGTTGGGGTAAAAAAAACTGAAGATGAAGCGCAAGATAACTAATAATATTATTCGTTATTCGATTCAAACTGACAAACCGCTGAACGATTACATGAAATAGTAGGAACACATGATAACAAGTTAAACAAGAGTAAATTTAATAACTTTATGGCAGCCTGCTAGGCGCCGATCTGTCCTACTGCTGCTCATTTTACCATCGTTCCCTAGGGAGTCGAAGGCTGAGTCAACTTTATGGGGCTAGCGGGTATCGAACCCGCGTCCTTCTGTTCTTCGTTCCTGTGTATTACCATTCAACCATGCATCCGGTATCGTTAACACGGGGCATGCGTAACAAAAAGAAGAGCGGTCCCTTTCGCTAACCCCAGAAGCAGCCCAGGGTTTGAACTGCTAGTGACTTTATTTATCGGCATCTGAAAAGGGGTAGCCTGTTTTCTCCCTCGCCGTCAGATCTTCACATTGAGACGGGAGTTTTTATATAGATTAGTTTACTATTGGCACAAGTAGAGCAGAAAGCTCGGTGACTGTTAATGGCATTGGTAGTGATAATGGTAGTGAGGCGATGGTGGTGGTTTTGGCGGCGATGGTGATGATGTTGATGGTGGTGGTGGTTATGGCGGTGTTGCTGTTGTTGTTGGAGTGTTGTTGTTGGTGGTGGTGCTAGTGGTGGTGGTGGTGATAGTGGCATTGGTGGTTGTGTTGGTGTTGCTGTTGGTGATGATGTTGGTGTTAGTGGTGTTGGTGGCGATGGATGTGTTAGAGGTAAATGCGATGGTGGTAATAGTGGTAATGCTGGTGACGTTCTGGTGTTGGTGATGTCGTAATGGTGGTATGAATGATAATGTAAAGAAGATGAAATGTGAATTATTTTTTATATTAATATCGCCGCAAGCTTGTCAAGAATCCAGCGCAAATATCTGATCTTGCTGTATTTTCAAATCAGGGCAGTATACTGGCAGCTATCAGGGAATTCTTTGCAGCTGCTTCGAGACTCTTGGAATTTGATGCAGGTTTCTGTCCCTTCTGCCAGTTCTGGTTTATCCCCGACGTCTGGGTCAAAATCTCATCTTTACGGCCTCTCGGAATTCGACTGGTTCTGCGAAAAGCATTAAGACTAAGTCTGGATGATACTTTGCTAAATCGCACCTGTTTAGATTTGCTACATATATGTTCTATGCCATGATCACCATCATGTTTATATGCAGCATAAATGGGACCCATATTACCTTATGGGTTCCATGTAATGCCCATGAATGCTGGCTGGATCTTAGTGCCTTTGAAGGGCTCATAATGGCGCTATACAAATAACGGTACATACTAACATGGACCGTGTTATATATAGAAGCGATCACCGGTTTGATACATTGTGTATCATTATTACAGCGCTACAAAAGTTATATAGGCAGTATTTAAAAATCGGCGCTATAGAAGTTTTGGTAATTTACATTACCATTCAATATAATGCAATAGATCATAGAAGACTACAGTGGATTGCATATTGCAATGCTGTGATTTACTCAACACACGGGAGCCATGGCACTCAGCGTATAACCACCGAACATGGTTAACGCATTTGTTCTTTACAAGCGCTAGGCTATATATATATATATATATATATATATAATATATATATATATATATATATGTATATATATAAGGAGACAGCAGCACATATATAGACAGTCCGTTGCGCTCCTCACCAAACGCCCAAACGCACATCATGCACGGTCCTTGTTTGGACCCCTTAGGGTAAGACCGACCGACTTCCAAATGTACTACCCTACGGCCGTTTCCCCAATGATTTCTAGCTTCAAGGACCAAAGCCATTGACAGGTGAACGCAAATCATCCCTCCATGCACCTTTGCTAATAAAACTGCAGGAATGCTCTTTATCCTACTCCACAGAACGAGCTAACCATCGCAAACAATTGACTCGCTTTGAGAGCCTCCTCATAGACGGTATATAAATGTCCATGCAATATATACATACATACATACATGCATACGTACAGGAATGCATGCATACATGCATACATACATACATACATTCACATACATTCTGTACATACATACAAATAACATAAACATACATATCATACAGATACACACATACAGTACATACAACAAATAAAAACATACATATCCAGATGCCACGTGCACATACATGATTATATACCTATATATACATACATACATACACATACACGCGGACATACATACATACATATATACATACATACATACATATGTACATACATGCATACATACATACATACATACATACATACATAAATGCATGGAATGAAGCACGCATTCAACCAAATATCTCCGAATGCATTGAGCCATTCGAGCAAAAGCACTTCTGTAATTCGATGAGGGTCATTCGTTTTGCCCCATTATAAAGCCCACAGTATGCATATATAATTTTATACATGCATATTTTAAGCACACGCAGGAGTGATACATCTGTATTCGTAATGTTCGCTTTTTATACGGTTGCGGGTATGCAGGACTTTGGTTATTGTAAACAGGTCCATAAAACTGGGACGTTATTCATGTTTGTATTTCGGAAGATAAATGCCAATAAACGAGAATATATTATGGCAGAAAACGCGTTTTGGGACAGATACTCATATACTGTACATGTATATGCGAGATACCGGCCACATAAATCTTACAGTTCTACGACACTGCAGCGAATATTAAGGGATATGATACACGTCTTTGTATGTATGTATGTATGTAGACATGTTTGCGATACTTATATTCCCAATTTTCAAGACAATTTTTACATTGACGGATTTTTGTTTAAGAATGAGGATAACTAATATTGAAAAATAATCTAGATCTAATCTACTTAAGCCTAATCTAATTACTTGTTTATAGAACCGTCATTGCTGTAGCGAAATATGACTTATCAAATCTATTATCAGCTCAGCTGAATACTTAATTACTTAATTAATTTAAAGAGGGGACTTGACTTGATGTAGCGAAATATAACTTATCAAATCTTAACCCTATAGATTAAGTAAGTAATTAAGTAAGCTAATAATAGATTTTATCAGTTATATTTCGCTACAATTGCATTGTATTGCATTTATTAATTTATCATTATGCATTAAAGACAGGGGGCGTCATTTGGGGCATTCCCCCACACATGAATTTGTGGAAAAATCGAAAAATCAACTATTTGTATTTATGTCACTATATTTGGTGAAATAATATATCTTTATTCGCCACTATATATCTCGGACAGCGGAAGATGAAACATAGTAAAAAAACAACTCAAACTTGTGATTATTCCATGCGTACCGGAATCCTTTCTTTTTCGTGTAGACAAGTTTATTTCTGAAAAACTGTAGTTTTCTTAACTGTGTGTTGGCGTTAAACAAAAAGTCCATCAGAATTTTTATGCCGGGATGCAGTTTGGACTCCCGCCGCCCCCACAAGAAAAAACTGCGACGACGCCCCTGATTAAACATCAATCGATGTCCACTTCAATTGGCCTCGCAGTTGACATCATTAACCGCAAGACAGGTCAGGTCAAAGTGCAATAGATCAGAGAGACCGGAATGCCAAGCCACTGCGGGTATTCAAGCAGAAACAGATGAGTTTTAAGTTGGGCTAATCTGACTCTAATCCAATGCAATGACTTCTATAGCGACGTCATAAAGATACACAATGGGGAAGGGGGTTTAGGTGAATGGCTAACACTCTGGCGTGAAGAGCAGAATATCAGCATGGGCGCAGGATTGATTCCCGGTATACCCTCCCAAAGGTCCACTCAGCCTTTCGTTCGCCAAATGGCGTTGGTAGAATGAGTAGTAGGACGTGATGGGCGCCTTGCATGGCTGCCAACCAGCTAAATTCGACTCTTGTAATAACTTGTGATCCTCTGTTTATACTGTGAATTGCAGGCCTGATCATACTGCGTTCATGTTGTATTAATAAATGAAGATTATCAATGCATCAATCGAAGATCACTTCAAGAGAAGAAAAAGAGCAGTCCCTTAAGCTAGTCCTGAGGCAGCCATGGTATGAAGTGCTAGCGACTTCATTTTCTTAACCTCGAGATATGAGAGCGGGTGGCCAGTCCTCTCCATCGCCATCTCATCTTTCCACCAACGGTGTACGGTCAGTGTACTCATTATAGCCCAGTTAGCTCGGGATCGCAGGTGAAGCAGAAATTTCTGCCCCGGCGAGGATTTGATCCCCGAACGCTCGATTGACAGTCTACACTATCGAGCAACAAGTGAAAATCGTAGAGAAAGAGAGTAGACACGAGCTATATGCCTATATAATTTCGTTACGCAATATGACATAGTCCTACATAAGCTATTTTCTGTGTTCCTGTGCCTAATATCGGATTTATACAGCGCCATAACTACCTTAGTGTAGTTCAAATGGATGACCATGGCCGACAGAACTGCCACGATACAGCTTAGAAGCCTCGCTGTGCCCTATCTATCTTTCTGGATGAGTTGCCTAGCAACCTGCTACACGAACTCCTTGATCTTTCGTGTGGTCTCTTTTCGCATGGGCGTCGAGAGCCAAGGCGGGCCCCGGGGCAGACACTTATCACGGTCCATCGGTCAGGGCCCCTCGTTTTTTCAATTTTATCATTAAGCCCAAGTCTGATGTAAGCCTATAAAAAGGCTATCAAACTAAATATGATGAATAATAATTAGTGTAATAATAATAATAATAATAATAATAATAATAATAATAATAATAATAATAATAATAATAATAATAATAATAATAATAATAATAATAATAAAAGTAAATGTGAAAATCAATTTCTGGTTTAAAAGGTCCATCTCTGACTCTAATTATAAAGAAATTACAGAAATATGAAAATGTGATAATGTGAATGTGATAAATTATTTTTAAATGACAGTTATCGCATTATGATATCCAATTGCAAGGGAATGATCGAGTTGCTGCATTGTCTACATGGACTACATCAACAACTCGCTCTGTACCATGATCATCAACTCCACTTCTACTAGGGCCTACTACTTAGGCCTACAGTACTAGTAATGATATTGTCAGCTTGATTTGCTGCATCATTCGCTTTTTATGGAATTGAAAATGCAAGACTTTGAAGGAGCGTCTGTCTCTCGTTTGTAATTCTGACTTTCATTAATCTTTCTTTCCTTAATTGAGCTCCAGATTTCTGATGATAGATCTAATTTATCCTCTAATTCATCATCAACTTAATGGAATATAATATCAAATATTGGTAATTTGGTATCAATTATTTATTATGATGACTTCCATCCAGCAGCAAGTTAAAGTGTTATTTATTTGAATAATAACTCAAATTTCAATTATTAAATTTTAAAAGATTTTATGCTTGCCAGAAAACCAATAATCAATTCTAGGCTGACTGCTGATGAATCTCCAAATACTGATAAGCAGTGTTTTTACAAATTCAAATGGTTCAACTATAATATGACCACAAAAGTTGTGACTTAAATAAGTGGCTTAGCTAGGATTTACCAGAGGGGTTGTGCAATGCGAAGTGCTAGGCCAGACATACGATTCTGGTGGAGCATATAGGTCTGTATAGCCTAGGCCTATAGAATTCAATCAGAAATCGAAATTTGTCTGCATCAGTTAACTTTGCACCAACAGGTAGTCCAAAATCATTCTGATGAGCGATGACCAACGCCTGTTACTGTGCTTACTCCTAAATCCTCTGAATGAGCAACTGAGACTGAATTAAGTTTCACAGCTGTTAAATCGTTTTCGTTAACAAGATTGCTAATAGAATTATCTGCTGTGCTAACCTCTTCAGTCCTATTACCACCGTCACATTCGTTATTGTCTTGCTTTTTGGTACAGAAATTCATTAGATCGGTTCCTCTATAACGCTTCATTACATAGTTAGTAAATTGAAGCAATTAAACTTGAAAATTTAATTTAAATCGTTTTTATTTAAAAGTAAACGAATGGATTAGCGACTGTATTCTGAACTTGAAGAACTACTTTCACAATAGGCCGAGTAAAATGAACACTGGAGGCTGCAGAGAGATATTGAAAGAGACCGACTGCAAGAGAAAAAACGCGCGCGAGAGACAATGCAGATATTATTTCAAACATTCCTCAGCGCAGGAGCTCAGTATAGGCAAGGCAAAGGGTATAAAGCAGTGGTTGTAACCTAGATAGGCACAACGGATACACACGTCCGTGGCCCTGTGTAGATATCATGTATCATGAAGCATTCGTCATATAGGGCCTACAGACTGCATTAGGCCAAAACCCACAGATTTATTCAGTTTTAACAAAATTTTAGACATTTCTGGGCCCCTGCCAAGGGCCCCTTAGCATAGAGCCCCAGGGCAGCAACCCCTGACCCCCCCTCTCATCGGCCCTGCTTTTCGGTATACGTTTGAAAAACACTCTGTTCAATATCCTGAACGATCCAGCGCTGCCATCATAATCACCATCCATCTCAGCAACGCCCTTTCTCCTCCCTCCCACCTGACCCTCTTCGTATTCCCAACTGACCCAGCAGTCCAGCTCTTTTGGGCTTCATTTTGATATAGCGCCTGTGTTAAGCTATTTGAGGCAGCTTTTGTTTCGCGTTGAGAACTTTCGGAAATTTTCATTAAATTATATTCCTCTTTCATCGCTGTTTTATGTTATCAGGTGGGCATCGTCTCCGATGAGATCCGCTTGGCGCTATAGAAATTCGCGTTTACCAATGCAATTACCCGCCACGTAGTCAGGGCTGTTAAGAAGAAATTGAAGCAATGCTTAGCATGTTCAGAGGAAAAAATTTGGGGCTGATACGCAATGAGAATTTTTTGGCGTATAAATATACATTCTATGTAGCGATGTATCTAAACACATTCTCGGCCTTCCGCAAGTCACGCCTCGTTACATCTGACAGGGATTATCGCCCGGTGCGAACGCCTTTGAAAGGTGCTATATAGGATAAG
Organism: Aporrectodea caliginosa; assembly: GCA_020284085.1. Classification (NCBI taxonomy): domain Eukaryota; kingdom Metazoa; phylum Annelida; class Clitellata; order Crassiclitellata; family Lumbricidae; genus Aporrectodea; species Aporrectodea caliginosa. The sequence goes on from JACEVL010000809.1 coordinate 662,753, forward strand.
TGCTAGTATACCTGGAGATACAAGTGTGTAAGCATTGATCGTCTGCTTCGCTGATGACATGCGGATAAAGGTTGAGCCAGATGCGTGACATGAGATTTCCATTAGGAATGCCCTCGCGAATGTTTGTTTTAGTTCAGGAACCAGGATGAGGACATCAGTGCCACTCCCTCCGTGCCATGATGGTCTTTTAAATGGACACGTGGCTTGGATGATGCTTGCCTCACCAGCATCAGTACCTGCATCGGGAAGGACACGAGCGATGACGTTGGCTCACAGTTATATTGAACTCCCCGTCTGTTTAATTTGATTCCATTCCTTTGGATTCGAACAGGAAGAAGACGGAAGGGATTATTGACGGAGAGAAACAGAAAGACAGGAGAGGAAGGAGACAGAGACAGAGAGAGACACAGAGAGACAGAGAGAGACAGAGAGACAGAGAGAGACAGAGAGACAGAGGGACACAGAGAAGTAGACGAAGAAGTTGAGGATGAAGACAGATAGGAGGAGAAAGGAAAATTAATGGAATAAGAGGAGGAGGAGGAAGATGAAGAAGAGGAGGAGGAGGAGGAGAAAAGAGGAGAAGGAGAGCAGGAGGAAGCAGAAACATAAGGGAAGAGGAAGAGGAAAAGGAAGGAAAACAAGAGAAATAAGAGGAGTGAAGCGAAGACGAAGAAGACGAAGAGGAGGAGCAGAAAAGAAGGAGAGCAGGAGGAATAAGAGGAGGAGGATGAAGAGAAGGAGGAGGGAAGGCAAGAAGAAAAAGAAGAAGAAATAATAGAAGAATAAAAGACGGAGATGTGATTGAGAATAGGCTGAGGAGGAAAAGAAACAGAGAAAGCAGTAACAGAAAGAGAATAAAATATGAAAGACGTTGAAGAGAAAACGAGATGAAAAGAAGAGACTGACTGCAGGACGATCGATGATGATGATGATGATGATGATGATGATGATGATGATGACGACGACGACGACGACGACGACGATGATGATGATGACGACGATGATGATGATGTATATGACGATCGATGATGATGATGATGATGATGCTGATGATGATGATGACGACGACGACGATGATTACGACGACTATGATGATGATGATTACGACGACGATAAAGATAATGATGATGATGATGATGATGATGATGATGATGATGATGATGATGATGATGATGATAATAAAAACGATGATGTTGATGATGATGACTATGAGCGATGATGATGAGGAGGAGGAAGGAGGAGGAGGAGGAGGAGGAGGAGGAGGAGGAGGAGGAGGAGGAGGAGGAGGAGGAGGAGGGAAGGAAGCTCCTGAATTCCTTTGCTGGCATCCATTAGCCCTCTACTCTTCGTCCTTTGTTTCGGTCCGTTATTTGTTCAGACTTAGGAATCGATTCCTCTCACGGCACGTGACACCCTGTCAAAGACATTCCAATGCCGTCACCCTCCACAGAATGGCCAGCAACGACTGCGCCTCTGCTGAATACAAAATGTTTCGGCCAAGGTCGACCTTAAGCGAAATGCTGAATGGCAGACTCCAAGGCAAATTGTTTTGTAATTGGTATAGGGCTATATTCACGACTGACGCTTAAGCGGTTATCGGTCGACGCTTTGAAAGACAGGTTTACTGTTCTTAAGGTCAGAATAAATGCTTTCAAATCACGAATGATGCTTTTAAAGCCGGCATTGGCGTTTTAAGGCAGTCATTGAGTGCTTTCGCCAAGCTATTGACGATTACATTAAGTAATAAACGGTTTTAGGCATGAATTAACGCTGTTTTAAACAGGCTTTGATAGTGCTAAGCCAGAGATTGGCACGTTTAAGCATGGGTAACTACGTTCTAAAGGTAGATACTCTGAAGCTTCTAAGACGTTGATTAACAACTTTTAGGCATGAATTAGCGCTATTGAGTTTTGATACACGTTAGTTAGCGTCACGCACATGACACGTTCTGTTGAAAAGTCACGTCTGAGAGGTAACGCCAAATGATCTACAATGGAAGGCGTTCATTGTAAAGCTAATGTCATTCTTGTCTGGGTAAATGCTCCGAACGAGTGTACACATCAGAGGGGGCCAGAAAGGAACTATTGGCCCACACCAAAACTCGGAAATTACGATATTTTGGTCATATCATAAGGACAGCCGCACGACAACATCGACAGCAGGCTGATGACAGGTCTCGTGGAAGGGGTCCGAGGACGAGGAAGGTCGAGAATATCGTGGATCGACTACGTCCTGAACTGGACCGGACTTGTGGTTGCTGACTTAATGAACGCGGCACGCGATGGAAAACCAGGGGTGCAAAAAAAAAACTTGTTTCAAAATGAAAAGTTTTTTAAAGATTTTCTTATTTCGGATCATAAAACTCATAAAAATGGCATAAAACTGTTCAAATTAATCAGATGCATATAAATGAAATTAACTGGAACAGTAGAACCGTAGAATGTCATAAAACGAAATTAACAAAGATCATACAACAATTGCCAAGAGAGTTGAAGAGACGCCATTTTTGGCATTTATAATTTCTAAATTTGTAAAAAACCAAAAAACCAAAATTTGCGTTTTTTTGTTTTTGTTTTAAAACCAAACAAACAAAAAACCAAGCCTTTAACAACCCTGTGAAAAACACTGCGCAGTGCGAGTCTATTCATGTAGCCAACCGTCGCGAAGCTACGGTGGCGATGTGCCATGACATGACAAATGCTTTGTTCAATGGCAAGGGCTAGGCTATAAGTCAATTTGCACTGTTAATAATAATACTCATAATGACGACAGTTTATATGGAGCCGTAACACAGCCATGCCATTACAAGGGAATAACTACAAGCCCGTATATAAACGTAACCTAATATATCTGACATACTTGCACATGCAGTCATATAGACCTCGTATACCTTCACATACATCGATATACCTGGATTAACTTTATGTAGAACTACACTGCGTCACCTGATAATGCTTGGCTATATAATTATTAATTATTACATATAATATATCGGTCCTATACCTGGTTTGCATTCACAGTTGTACACGCATTGATTTAGCCTACCTTCCAATCGCGTACATATACACTGAACACGCAATATCTCTGTCGTTCAAATCGTTAACATTTCCCAGCATGTGACTATTACATGACTGCTATGGATGACAGAATAATTACCCAGGTGACATCATCCAAGGTCTTTGTAGTAAACCTGGACCAACATCAACATCTACCTAACAGGGCAATTTTTATTATCATCTATTCTTTACCAGATTCATTAAAATCGAATAGCAGTTTGCGCAACTCCCGGTCTTACTGAACTCGGTGCGATTTATCGGTTGCGAGGGGTTGATGTTTCTTAATGGATCCTTCCGTGTTCGAACATCAGAACACTTAGTCCTCAACTGTTTGGCCTTAAGTGTAGTCAGAGGAGAAAAGGCTCAACGTAAATACTGAATCTAGCGCCGTTGAAAGCAGTTCTCCATTTCCTCTTCAGCGTCCGGAAGTAGACAAGAAAAGCATTTTGAGAATGTTTAACTGAAAAATACACAGAAAACGTCACCTTTACCAAGCATTTATAAATGCATTAGGTGAATGTCCTTTGTCCTTAGGGTTTTTTATGTCCATGCAAACGCAAGGATCTGACCATACAAAAGCCTATAGGCTATGATACTTATAATTACGACACAATGGCAGAGAATGGGGTCAAGGTGAATGGTTAACACTCCGGCACGAAGAGCAGACGAACAGCATGGACGCGGGATCGATTCCCGCTACCCTCCCAAAGGTCCACTCAGCCTTACATTCGCTAGGTGGCTCTGGTAAAATGAGCTGTAGGACAGATGGGTGCCCTGCATGGCTGCTGCCAAACAGTTAAATTCGATTCCTGTAGTAACTTGTAATCATCCGTTCATACTATGACTTGTAATCATACTGAATTCATGTCTTGTTGAACCAATAAAAAGATTATTATTATAGGCCTATTATTATAGGCTATGACATCTATGACACAATAGCATATTTATAGGCATATAGGCGATGACATTTGTGACACAATATCATGTAGGCTAAGACACTTAGCGAGGCACGTCTGAGACACTCCATACCAGCCATTATATCAATAATTGTCTTCACCCGTGGTATTGACTTACCATTAGCATTACCTAGCCTAGCTGAGGTAAGGTAAGGTATTGTAAATAAGGTAACGTAAAGTATGCTATGGAGAGTTTTCCGCGTAAAGGAGTTCATAAAAAATACCCCAGAATTCGAACTAAAGACTGAGAGGTAACAAGTCAGTAAGTATATTCTTTAATAAAACCAATTAAAGTAACAACGTACTACCAACCACAGTAACGTGTCACTAATAAATGCAGGGTCTTACAACCCTTCCATCACTCCCACACTATCCACCCCCCCACACCCCCCCACCCACCCAAGAACCTCCATTGACTGACGAACTATCCCTTTATTCTGTTCCCAATTATGGACAATGGCGTTCTCCTGTATACAGTGAATGTCTGGCCAACCATTCGTAGCATAATATAGTCCGACGTTTATGAGGCGCCAGTGTATGAAACTCCTTCGGCATGACCTAATTATGGTCAGAAGAGACGGAGACTCGTCAACCAATCGCCTTCATTTAGCTCCTTTTACAGACCCCTCAGACGCGTCGGTCTGTAAAAACCACGTCGCTGCAGTAGTAAACACGTCACTTCGGGTCATCATTAGGCTTTGTTTGCTCCGTGACGCAACAAATGACGCTATTCCCGGGTGTGAACGAACTTCCGGTTGGCTGAAAGGCGGCTGTGCTAATCGGGGGTGAAGGGGATGGGAGTGGGAATCGCTCCCCCCAAACGAAGCCAATAACTAACGGCCAATTTTCCGGCGTTTGGCGCCATGATGAGAGTGACGCCTTGGAGGAAGTGACGTTTGCGTGACGTGGCCTCGTTTTACAGCGCGCGCCAAAGCGGTTAAAGTTTATGTAGCGCTATTTTGCGACCTTGTTCTTATAAGAAAAAGTAAAGCTTCCACGTTAAATTGAACATTGGAATTTAGGGGAGGGTCAGCGATTAGCCTTTGAAATGGCAGTGTACAAATCCCAGGTTCCTGAACGTGGGGGAGCGGTGCATCGCAGAACTTGCATTTTATATTCCAGCTTACTCTGGTATCAAATCCCATTGCTCGTTAAGCGCAAACAACTTGTCCATGGTAGTTACACTGAGTCCAATCAGCAGGTTCGAATCATCAACCAATGGATCATAGGTCAAGCGTACTACCGATGCTCTTATATCGCACAATCATTATACTGAGTCTCTTTGAGGTTGTGGCCAGTTAACCAATTTGTTTTATAATTCTCTTGGTTTGTTATATAGTTCACTGTCGTCGATCATTTGAATATGCGTCACTCCCTTTCGGGTCACTGTGCCCAGAGCCCAGACCGTGCTAGCTCCAGATAGATCGCAGATATTTAGGCGTAGCCGGTATGGAAGCCGACAACCTCTTGCTCAGAGGTGCCACAACTCTCGCTTCTACCGAAGTAGCGAAGTTACTCGACATCATAACCTGCGACCCCGTCCTCACGATTTCACCCTGCTGGCTAAGGATGATAAAAATGTCCTACCTATATAGGGTACTTTATGGCAACTTATGCTGAACAATTTAGCAATTTTATTTATTTATTTATTCCAAACATTTATATAGCGTCCCTTCAAGATTCCTACTCAGAGGCGCTCCCTGCCTTATTCTAAATGATGTTAGAGTCATTAGTTATGACCAGACAGTCAGTGAAAAACGAACATAGCTCGAATAAACAGAGTTCTAGAAGAGTCACAACTGGCAAGGTCCCGCAAACACGAAGAGCCCAGTCAATGGATTCTCATCCAGAGCTGATGGTTGGCACGGTATTCGAAGTTCTTGGTCGCGGTAGCGTCGAAGAAGAGGAATGACGACAGGTGACAAGGGTCGGAACATACGCACCACGACACCATGTCAGTTCCTCTCAGACGGTAGAAGACGTTGCTTCCGGGCATCCCTCTGGCACTGGATCTGCAGAGGACGACATTCTTAGTAGCCGGCAAGTGGTCGAATAGTGTCACCGATGTAGAACGGTGGGCACCATAACCGAAGACTTTGTAGAGCAGGTAACAACCTGAGACCCCTCGGCGGGCGAAACCATTCTTTGGATCAGTCGCGAGCATGTGGCTTCGATGATAAGCGTCGAAAATCGTCCAAAAACAAACCAGAAACAGCGACGAAAGAGAGAAATATCTCCACGGACGCATTCTAGGTAACTTTGAACATCGAATAACAAAACTAGTCGAGCAAAAAACGAGTTCGACCGCCCAAATGGTCAAAATTAATACGCAGCTAAAAAAACATACGGCCATCTTGACCGTCACGTGCGCAAGAATTATATCAAATCAAATCAAATTTATTCGAATCGATTCCATGAACAATGAGTACAATGTACACGTGTGAATACAGTTAATAACAGTTTACATTTCGTAAGCGCCATTAATAAGAAACAAAAAATTGAAGAGGTTAAAGTTTAACAGGTTACGTATTAAAAATCGATTCGTGGGGAGAAGAAGCCCAATGGGCTTATCTAGTCTTCCCCACTATGATGGAACAAAATGATAGAACTAGAAAGAAAACATGTGTCAGTTCAATTAACATAGGATGAGAAATAGGCATGGCAGCAGTAAAATCAACGTCAGTTAAGTAAGTGTTTTTATAGGCCTGTTTGAAGGAGTTGAGCGACCTCTGATTACGGATGCCACGGTCAATGGAGTTCCATAGTTTAGGCCCAGTTATTCTAGCAGAAAATTGTCTAACATTAGTTTTACAGATTGCAGAGCGAAGATTAAACCGAGATCTAGTGTTGTAACCGTGGACAGAAGCATTAGTGGAGAAATAACAATTAAATATACTGGGTAAAGTTTGGCTCTGATGTCGGTACATGAAGATAGCAAGTTGGAGTTTATGTAGGTCAAAGATAGTTAATAAGTTTAAACTTTTAAACAGACTAGAAGTCTTTGCCAAGTAGTGTACACCAGCTATGATTCTTACAACCCTTTTTTGGAGTAAATGTATAGGTTGGAGTGGAGTTTTGTATCCACCTGCCCATATTATAGCACCATAATTAAGGTAGGGTAAAATGAAAGTATTATATAAAGTACGGAGAGTATTAGGGGAAGAGTAGTTTTAAGTCTTCTGATAACCCCTATAGACTTGGCTATCTTATTTTTAACTAAGTTGATGTGGGCATGCCATTTTAGGTGTTCATCCATGATTATACCTAGAAACTTGACTTCAGTTACCCGCTTTATGGGGATGTTATTAATGCTAATGGTCTTGTTAGGATCATCCTGGACCTTTCTTCTGGAGCTAGAGAAGATAATATAATTAGTCTTTTTAACATTGAGGGACAGAAGGTTAGCATGAAACCAATTGGTTAAGTGAAGCAGTTCAGAATTCATGGTGTCATATAAGTCGTGATCATTATCAGCAGTGACAAAAACAGTGGTATCGTCTGCAAATAAGTAAAACAGAAGCTTGTTAGTACAATTATTAATATCATTGATATAGATCAGGAATAAAAGGGGACCGAGGATGGACCCTTGCGGAACGCCACAGTGAATGGAAGCCAGGTTGGAAAAAGTTTTGTTAAAATTTACTTGCTGAAATCTGTCGGTCAGATAAGATTTGAACCATTCCAAAGCCATCCCTCTGATGCCGTAGTAGTTCAATTTGTCCAATAGGATGTCATGTTTAATGGTATCGAATGCTTTGGACAGATCTAAGAATACACCAATAGTGATTTTGCGATGGTCAAGTGCTTCAGTAAGCTTATCTGCTACTTCCATAATGGCATAAGTGGTGGAATGGTTTTTTCTGAACCCAAACTGTTTATTGTATAGGGATTTATTAGTTTCCAAAAAATTATATAGTCTATCATGCATGACTCTTTCAAGAATTTTAGATAAACAGCTTAGTTTAGATATCGGTCTATAATTGGCCATTTCATGACAGTCACCAGATTTAAAGATGGGTGAAATATTGGCAATTTTCATAGCCTTGGGAACAATACCAGTGGTAAAAGATTGATTAATTAGGTGCATAATAGGTTCCGATACGTTATTAGCGATTTTGTTTAGAATAGGGACAGGTAGTTCAGAAAGGTCATATGGTTTTGTAGTTTTAAGGTTAGAAATTATGTCTAAGATTTCACACTTATTAACAGGGTAGATAAACATAGAACTCAAAGTAGGTTTTTCTAAGTAGGATGAATAGTGTTGGCTGGGAGGAGGGACATTAGCTGCCATCTTAGGACCAACAGAAGCAAAGTAGCCATTAAATTCATTAGCAATAGTAGCTGGGTCCTCTATCATTATACCATTGATTACAAGGGGTATATTAGTTAGGTTGGGTCCTTGGTGGTGTAAAATATCTTTAATAATCCTCCACGTCTCTTTAAGGTTAGATTTGTGAAGGTCGAGTAGATTAGTATAGTATTCTTTTTCGCATTTACGTAGGATATTAGTCAATTTGTTTTTGTATCTTTTATACTTCTCAAGGGCTCTGGTGGTTTTAGTTTTAAGATATATTTTATAAAGTTTGTTCTTAGTTTTACACGATCTGAGTAGAGAGGGAGATAGCCAAGGTTTTAACTTAGTTTTGTAAATTCTGGCCTTCTTAGTGGTTAAAGGGAAATTATGATTGTAGAGCGTATAGAGTTTAGTATTAATAGAGTCAAGGATAAGATCAGGATTACTAAGAGTAAGGGTCTCGGTCCAAGATTCCTCCTCGAGGGCTGCCTGAAGGTTAGCAAACGCCTTTTCATTATTGGGTCGATACGATACAAATTTAGCTTTACTTTTAGGATGAGAATAACTATCTAGAATAACAAAAATGGGCAGATGGTCACTTATATCAGCCATAAGTAAGCCCGGGCATTCCTTGTAGCTTGGAGAATTAGTGAAGATATTATCTATTAAGGAGGAAGAAGTGTTAGTAATCCTAGTGGGCACTTGGATCAAAGGTCGAAAAATATATATATAGACATAGTGTTTAAGAATTCGTTAGTGTGATGATGGGTGTCAATGTTAAGTAAGTTCATGTTAAAATCACCACATAGGTAGCAACATTTAGCAGTACTGTTAAGTGGGACCAACATATTCTCAAGTTCCTTGCTAAAGTTAGTCAAGTCAGTATTAGGGGGTCTATATAAAGAGCCTATCACTATGGGAGGATCAGAGGCAGCTGAAACTTGGACAAAGATGGTTTCAATCACGCCCTCATCACTTAAATTGAGATCAATGATTTTAGCCCCTAGGGAGTCATCCACAAGTAAAGCCACTCCCCCACCTCTGCCATGGGGTCTGGATTTAGTGAAAGCATTATAACCGGGATAAGTGAGTTGGTCTTCATTCTCAGGGTTCGTCCAAGTCTCAGTAAAAGCAATTATATGAAATTTATAATCAAAATTCGATAGGAAGTTCCAGAAACTAGATTGGTTTTTGAAATAACTTCTAATATTTAAGTGAAGGATTTTAAGTTTAGATTGGAGTTGCCCTCTAGATACCATGATGTTAAAATCATCTTCGAGAAAATAATTGGAAGAATTAGTGGACATAAGATTGATTAGATTAATGTCTGGATCAATGTCTTGATCAGGACCAATATATGCCTTTTTACTGTTATACTTACCTTAGCCTCCTAGTCATTTGACTATTTTTCCATCTCTAAACTGCTATTGTTTGTAGCTTGTTGCGTTAGTGTCAACGAGGTTGTGTAATAAACGAACAGTAGCCTAGTAGTAGACTAGTAGAGTATACCAAGACATCCTTTTTATCAAAACTTTCTTATCGACGATAGTAAACATCTAATTGTAATCAAAATTATACAGCGCCCTAAGCTGTCAACTGGTGATGAGTTATTTGTTTATGCCTTCATGCCTGCCTCTCGTCTGGCTTTCTATCCGTTTGCCTGTATGCCTGCCTACCTCTCTGTCAGTCTCCATCAGTTGCAAAGTCCATCTGATTACGCCTTTAAGTTTTTATCTATGTCAGTGTCTGCCTTCCAATTGCTTTCAGTACGTCAGCTTGTCCTTGTCTTTTGTCTGTCTTCCCATCTGGCTGTCTGTCTGCGTGTCTCTGTCCATAGACATGTGGCGTCCGTGTGTCTGTCTCTTGGTCCTGCTTAGATTTTTCTTCGTTCGCCTGTTTTCTTCCATCTGTTCCATTTGATTGAATTTACGATGACCAACTTGTGTCACGCGCCATGACGTCGTCGCTTTCCACTCGCTCCACGTCTTCGCAATCTCGGTTTCATGCCAAATCAGTTCCACGGTGAAAACGGTTCTGCCTACGCCCACGTTTGGCATAGCACAGTAATGATAGCTTTAAAGTATTTTGTTATTTGACAGTAAAGTTCATTGGAAGCAATATTTTAGTAAGTAATGACTTTAGTAAGTAATGACTTTAGTAAGTAATTACATCATTTGGCGTGGCCTCATCGAGTTCGGTTTCCCTGCAAATAAAGAAGCCAGCCGGCCTTGACAGTAGTAGTAGTAGTAGTAGTAGTAGTAGTAGTATCAGTAGCAGCAGCAGCAGCAGCTGCTGCTGCTGCTGCAGCAACAGTAGTAGTAGTAGTAGCGATAGCAATAGTAGCAGTAGTAGCAGTAGTAGCAGTAGTAGCAGCAGTAGTAGCAGCATACATAGTAGCAGTAGTAGTAGTAGCAGCAGTAGCAGTAGCAGTAGTAGTAGTAGTAGTAGTAGTAGTAGTAGTAGTAGTAGTAGTAGCAGCAGCAGCAGCAGCAGCAGTAGCAGTAGTAGCAGCAGTAGCAGCAGCAGCAGCAGCAGTAGTAGCAGTAGTAGTAGTAGTAGCAGCAGTAGTAGTAGTAGCAGCAGCAGTAGCAGCAGCAGCAGCAGCAGCAGCAGCAGCAGCAGCAGCAGTAGTAGCAGTCGTAGTAGTAGTATAGTATAGAACAGAGTCTGTAGCTATGCAGTCGTATATCGGACACTGCAGCAGTAGCAAACGATTTCAACAGAACAGTAACTGTTATAGAAATTTACGCGTCCTGGCCACGTGAACCAATCGCAGTATTATTTCTCCGGAACTGTTTTCGCGGTGGTCTCGTTTCTGCCTCACACCAATGACTCTCCTTTTCGCCAATAAATCGCCACTTAGACTGTTAATCACACGCAGTTCATTCGAGTAGAAGACAACGCGGTCTGCCTTGATGAAACAGTAAGCGATATCGATAGTCAGCATCATTCTGTATTAGATGGTCCTTGTTCTCAACGGACTCACTACACAAACACTGTCAATTTACCTAGTTTCGCATCTGCTCTATACAGTACTTAATGAAACACTGTTGCGCACAATGTCTCTTAGTTACAGACAAGAAACCTTCAGCTGAGAAATGGTAATCTCTAACAGCAAAATGGCGGTTAAGCGGCTGCAGCGCCTACGGACTGCCCAGTCTCGTAATCACTAGGCCTACTACTATTATTGCTCTATAGTAGTAGTGGTAGCAGCAGTGGAAGTAGTATTAGTAGCAGTAGGCTAGTTTAATAGTAGTAGTAGTAGTAGTAGTAGTAGTAGTAGTGGTAGTGGTGGTGGTGGTGGTGGTGGTGGTGGTGGTGGTGGTGGTGGTGGTGGTGGTGGTGGTGGTGGTGGTGGTGGTGGTGGTGGTGGTGGTGGTGGTGGTGGTGGTGGTGGTGGTGGTGGTAGTGGTAGTGGTAGTGGTAGTGGTAGTGGTAGTAGTAGTAGTAGTAGTAGTAGTCGTAGCAGTAGCAGTAGCAGTAGCAGTAGTAGTAGTAGCAGCAGCAGCAGCAGCAGTAGTAGTAGCTGTAGCAGTAGCAGTAGCAGTAGCAGTAGCAGTAGTAGTTGTTGTTGTAGCAGTAGCAGTAGCAGTTGTTGTAGCAGTAGCAGTAGCAGTAGCTGTAGTAGTATAAGTAGTAATCCTCCCGAATACTTGATGAAAACTGTCCGGATAAAATGAAAAATCATCTGGTATCGCTATGTCTCGTGAAATTCATTCATAGCAAGAGTGCCACCGAAGACAGAGAAAGAGATAAGCGCTTAATTATCATTATTAACCTTAATAATAATAATAATGATTATTGTTATAATTATATAATGATGATAATACTTTTGATTAAAAATAATAATATTACTTTTTATTAGTAATAATGATAATGATAATATTATTATTAATATTTTTATTTATGAAAATTAGTAAAATTATAAATAATTATATTATTATCGTTATTATTATTAATATTTACCCGAGGCACTTATGATCCTCAAGACTACAAAAATTAGGGATAGCAGTTTACTGGGATGACTAGTCTCCGTTGACGTCATACTCGGTGGAAAGACTGCTCTGAACAGCGATTGCGTTGAATGGTGGCTATAGATAAGCGTTGATAGAGAAATGTAGTTTCTCCGCTGTTGTCTCCTGTTATCTAGACAAGGCGATGGCCGAGGCTGCTGTTGAAGAAAGCCATGTCTTCCTGATTTATTGAGCTGATAGTTTTGAAGGCCAAGCGTACGAGGCAGTATGCGGGCAGAATATCAGACTACTTAGCTGATTCACCGCGCCATCTGCAGTTCTCTGACGATTAATCCTGCCTGTGTATCAATGACAGTAGCGTCCCAGTCCAGACATCTTCCACTCTCCCACGGTATGCACATACCCAAATCCAATCAATCAAATCTCTTTTTATTGAAGCCAAATGAAAAAAGAAACACATAACATTTCAACATAAAGTATCAGGATTGGCCGCAAGAGGAGTCCCAAAAGGGATCAAGATCCCGCTAACTAGGGACACCTAGAACAACATTTCAGAAATATGAATGAGCTAAATCCTTGATAAACAGTGCAATATCAAGTTTCGTACAGCAATGCAAACAGTATAGTACATATTACACAGTAAATGATTAACTCGATTCAAAACACTATGAAAATATAAAGAAAACCGAAAACCTTAACTAACAGTGAAAAAGAATATCCGGCAGGGTAGGTTATAGCTAATTTCCATTAATCAGGTAGGCATGCAGCATTTTTTAAACATTCCATTTTTAAACATTGCCGTAGGTGGAGGGCACAACGTATGTGAGAGGGAAGCATGTTCCAGGTTGTGGAGCCAACAGATTTTATGGAGAATAAGCGAGTATTGGTGTGTGCGTATATGGGGCGATAAGAGTTAAAGTTTCTGGTGTAGTGAGTATGAACATCGGATCCTAGATGAAAAAATCCCTTAAAACATGCTGGAAGTAAACCATGTTCATAGCGGTACATAAATAGGCCAATCTGTAATCATGTTCGAATCTGCTCTAGTTTAAGTAGCTTCAAGTCAGTAAATAGTGGTCCAGAATGAACGCACCTTGGAACTCCCGCAATGATACGAACTGCACGTTTTTGCAATAGAATTAATCTCCGTAGTCTAGAATCATAAGTAGATGCCCATACCATATTACAATAAGTAAGATAGGGGTACACCAACGAATAATATAATTTTAGGCGAATGCAGGAGGGCAATAAGTATGCAGTTCGAGTTAGAATACCAATGTTTTTAGCAATTTTGTTCGAAATAGTTTTATATGTTCCTTCCAGGTCAAATGTTGGTCCACGTGAACACCTAAAAATTTAGTAGAGGTGACTTTGGTAATAGGAATGCCATTGATGGATAATCTTAACGATTCATCCGAGGGACCCATTTTCCTATGGGATTTGAATAGTATGAAGTTTGTTTTATCTAGGTTAAGGGTTAGTCTATTAGCAGAAAACCAGTCCAAATCCCAACCGGTATAGCAGGTCATAAATATAATGTAATATTAAAACTAGAAGTTGGATGAGCGATGAAAACATGGTATTAATGCTAAATTATTGCAGTAACATTAGAAGTTGGATGAGCATATTTATAGCAGAAATAGAAGCTGGATGAACGATGAAAAACTGATTTTGATACTAAATTTTGCGGTAAAACTAGAAGTTGGATGAGCGATTAAAATATTTTTAGTAGATGTAGAAGTTGAATGAGGGATGGAAATATGTCTTAGTAGAATTAGAAGTTGGATGAGCGATGAAAACATGATTAAAATATGTTTTAACATTTTACGAACTGCTATACCGGTTGGGATTTGGGTAAATGCCCACGGGATGAGTGACGTCGGACCGGTCAAGGCCGGCTGTCTCGTTTATTGCAGGGAAACCGGACTCGATGAGTCCACGCCAAATGATGTCATTTATAAGGGCGTGTCCGACCGTATCAAATGTGACATCATCATCATCATCATCATCATCATCATCGTCATCGTCATCGTCATCGTCATCGTCGTCATCATCATCATCATCATCATCATCATCATCATCATCATCATCATCGTCGTCGTCGTCATCATCATCATCATCATCAGCAGCATCACCACCACCACGAGGTAGCTATAATCCCTCAGTATTTTGAAACCTGAAACTATAAGGAAATATGAAATATATGGAAAATGAGGTCTGGTCCTCAGAAGTGTCCGGGAAGGTTTCTCTGAGCACACAGATTGTCGTTGGAAAAGGAAATCGAGATTGCGGCCAAAAATCAGGTGGCTACGTACTGCATTAAGTTATGATTGATGGTAAGGGAATATCAAAGACCAAGAGAACGAAACAGTAAGCTTATCACAACCATCATAATTATCCACCTTTCTTTGTGACGCAATTTCAGCAGCAGCTGCAGCTAGCCTACCTCTTTAAAGGCTCTTACCGATATGAATCTGCCACAGCATCGATGACGTTGCATCCGAGGTACCTTCCTCCTTCCCAGGGAAAAGACTTTACCTTCGGGACGTCTCCCAACAGATCTGGAAAATCATCTTTTGGTAGCGGGAAGCCATCGCTACTGATGGCTCGTCATATGATATCAGTAATAAACCTAAGTTTTCATGGGCGCCCTCAGACGGACGCACTAGACGTACGTGCGTCCACCCACCAAATCAAATCAACAAACGGCAATTACGGCTTGTTAAAGCATTAGATGTTATCTAAATGGAAATTGTTTGTTGCGCTTGTCACTACTCAATCTATGGCAGTTATTTCAATTTTCTTATATCTATGGTATAGCAAAGCGAGCAAGCGGCCATAATATGGCTAATAATATTATTATTGTTGCAGTGTTGTTATTGACATTGCCGATAATGAGTCCTGACTGACAAGAAAAAACACGATATTCGCGAAAAGTCTCCACCTATAAAGAAAGCTTTGCATCAAAGCGTTCTTTCAGAAACAAGACGCCGGTAATTGGTAATTTTGGTTTACCATACAGATGATGACAGATGATGATTGGATGATGAAAGATGGATACAGAAAGCTGAAAGAAGAGGCCCAACAGCGAGAACAGTGGCAACGTCCGACATTTGAACCTGCCTAAGAGGCAGAGAACCAGAAGAATGCATAATAGGCCTATCCTTTGTTATCATATGCATATGTTATGCTATACTTTTATGAGTCACTCTGAGTAATTTTCAGTGTTTGACTACGAGCGGCGGAGAGGGGACGGGTGCGTATAGGAGGAACGAGCGGGGTGTGCAGACAACTTTATAAGCCTGCGTGCGCCCCTGCAAGTTTTGCCCCGGCCACAAGTGTGAGCGACATGGAAATTCGTGTGCGCCTTTCTCAGCAACCATTTGTTAATATCTTATACTTTGGGCAAACTATACAATGGTTCCATAGAGGTTTCCTTCAACCAGCGTTTTTATACGGGGTCTACGTATAGACTATAGGTTTACACAGAATGGAAAGCCAGTTGCTACTCAAACAGTCTTAGGCCACAAGCGGTCATATCAGTCATCACACCACAGCTGGTCCAATCGGATCGGAACAGGGTTGCTGTCTTGCTGAAACACGGACTGCACAGAAGCATAAACAATTCTGGAGAAACAGAAGGCGCTGCGGAAGAAATATGAGAACACCTGAGTATACATGTGGCACGGTGGTCGATTAGTTAGAGCGCTCGGTCTGTAACGCGGAGAGTAGGCCTACGGGTTCGAGCCTCGCCTGAGACAGTTACTGTTTATGGACCCTGAGCAAGTCCTTCACCCACAATTGCCCAGTGCCATCGGTCTTCTGTCGTATGGTCGTGTGTGCAATTCTGAACTTTGGAGGAGGGCAATATCGAATACAGTTGTATTGTATTAATCCTCAGAAGCGATGGCTGCGAAGCTATCGAGAGGAGAAGAATGGAGGTCTAAATATTTTAGGCATGTGGTACTATTTCTCAGTTACAAAAGTTCAGAGCTATAGACAGACCTGTGTACGTTTTTCCATAAAAATGATGACATCAACATAAGCAGGTATTAATTGGACATAATCACCCATAGTGAGATCGTCCAGAAAACCAACGCAGAGCTAAGTAAAACAATAATTATTACTATTAAAATAATCATCATCATCATTACCATATTATCATAATTCGGACAGCGCAGAGAGCGCCTCTGGGTAAAACAATAATTAATCTTCCCTTCTTCTTCTCTCTCCTCCGTCAGGCGTGCGCCAACGATGAGTCCTTAACATGACATCTCCAAATCGTTCTGTCTCTGATTTTATCCATGTCTTCCCTCATGCGCCTCTGGTTAGGTCTCTGGAAGAGGCGCTATATAAATTCTCAGAATGAATGAATTTATTTGTCGCTGTGACTTGCTCGTAAGACAGAAACGCTGTATAGAGGAGCGCCTAACAATCATACGACAGGAAATATCCGATATAAGGTTAGGTAATATAATCGTTCATTTCCATCACGCATCTGGAAATGACGTAGGAACCATGGTTGTGGAGTTCGAAGGGTATAGGCTACTCGGCGACTCTTGTGTAAACACGACAGCATCGATCCAATATAGGAACTAGAAAACCTCGCCTTAGACGACGTGACGTCGTTCAATAACGAAGTGTCAATAGCACATGGCGCCAACAAATACTGGACAGTGAATGCCCGTTATTATGATAGAAAGAATGGAATCGGATTAATGCAGTTCCATCAGCATTACACACGCACACACGTACAAACAGAGACACACACGCACACATACATTCCATATATACATATATATATTCTGTCGTTTATTGAACTCAGTAGCTGACAAAACGCAACTTCAACAAATCACATGATTCAGGGCTTCTAAGGGAGCGGCATAACTAAGTCACACACACACACACACACACACACACACACACACACACACACACACACACACACACACACACACACACACACACACACACACACACACACACACACACACACACACACACACACACACACACACACACACACACACACACACACACACACACACACACACACACACACACACACACACACACACACACACACACACACACACACACACACACACACACACACACACACACACACACACACACACAAATAAACACATACACAAACAAACAAACAAACAAACACACTATATATATACACATAGTATTCTGTATATACATAGCAAAATATGTATTATATATATATAATTATATATATATATATATATCATTATGTCTACAGGGCACTACATATTTGCATTTTTGTAATTAATAATTGCAAGTGCTTATTTATACAGCGCTGCTTAAGTAAACGTATTACAGGTGGTCTCGATCTGACTACACAAGAACTCACTTAAACAGAAAGGTCTTCGACTCCTTGCGAAATAGAGGCATGGAAAGTATAGACAAAGTCATTACGCATATTGCATGGAAACCTATTCCAAAAATGCAGTGCGCTGCTGATATATATACATACATAATTGCAAATTAATTGCAAATATAGGTATTATATTATAATATATGTAATATAATACATAGAATTATATAATATATATATATATATATATATATATATAATATGCAGGACAGTAGCTTTCAACATGTTTAGGTTATTATAAAAAACAAATTGCTTAATATTCTGTTTATATTAATATTCCTATCCAATCTATTCAGGAAATCTCTATGGAACCATTGTATAGTTTGCCCAATGTATAAGATATTAACAAAATTCGCCGATATTCAAATTCGTTATTCCGTTACCAAAGTTCTTTGGAGAGGTAGAGACTAAAAAACATGTTGCTTGGATGCAATTATCGATTACTTCTGGTTTTTTTGGGCTTTTGTAGCTGATTACTAATGCCAAAATAAGGTCACATCGGTGGTACTATGCCGCTGTGCGTTAGGAATATAGAGCTAGTATATTTTTGTCACGCATATACAGTATGCCACGGAAGTGTTATGGACAATTAGAGTTGTGGACAATTAGAACACACTTTGTGTAAATATACAGTGAGGTGTTATTCGCTGGTGTCCTTTAGGAGGAGGCTAGGGATAAAATCATAGGATTGGGATAGCGGTTTATATAGGAGGAAATAGTGCTCCACTCACTCATGGCACCCAATAATATTTTATTAAATTACTGATTTACCAAATTGATAAAATCCCGACACAGACGTTGTTTTGGGGAAGGCAGTGCACGTTAGAAGACAAGAGTTCGATCACTGAACTGTCGTGCGGCCACCGTGGAATTCATTCATTCATTCATTCTTTCTTTTTCTTTCTTTCGTTCAGCTCAGAGGCACTGAGACAGGCTATAATTATCGTCTGCCGCATGTAGACATCCCTCTGTACAGCTAATACCGTAGATCAACTGTGTGAAGCACCTGTCCCGTGTGGATGATCACCGCTAATGCCTGTTAGCGTTGATTGACAGCTGACCAGTGGTGATCCGAGTGAGACGGATGATTTCAATATCCGTCGGACCGCAGCTCATCCAAATCCTTTGACTCCTGTCTTCCTTCTTTCTTCCCTCGGACTCGTTAATCGGCATCTCCTCTCCTGATTGGATAAGAGACTGCTGCCTTGATGGATTGGTCCCACAATGAACACGCAGTTCGTCAGTACAATCGTGTATAGATCCTTCGGTTCGTCTAGACATTATACAAGGGGATTTGATGCAGACTCGTCTTACAGTGATACGCCGTCTGAATGATATACACAGGCTTTGGTGTAAACTTCAGGGATTGGTGTTGACTTTGTTTCGATAATGCGCTATATATCGGGGATTACCTGATACGGTGACACAGATTGTTAAGACGTCTGCCGTTCACACCTGCGTCCACGGTTCGACTCCTGGTTAGTCAATGAATTTGGCGATTCGTTGTTAAGCCGTGGTCGGCTTAGAGGTAAGGGAAGATTGCCTGATGGTTGTTGTTGTTATCGTTGCCCATCCTACGACGGGTAAAAACTTTCAGAAGTATTGTTGAAATACATCGTCATTGTCGTCATCATTATCACCATGTATGTATGTATGTTATATATGTATGTATGTATGTATGTATGTATGTATGTATGTATGTATGTATGCATGCATGCATGAATGTATGTATGCATGCATGCATGTATGTATGTATGTATGTATGTATGTATGTATGTATGTATGTATGTATGTATGTATGTATGTATGTATGTATGTATGTATGTATGTATGTATGTATGTATGTATGTATATATATGTATGTATGTATGTATGTATGTATGTATGCATGCATGTATGCATGTATGCATGTATGCATGTATGCATGTAGGCATGTATGTATGTATGTATGTATATATGTATGTATGTATGCATGCATGCATGCATGATGTATATAGGCCCTATGTATGTATTGGATCACATATACACGTATGGCGCCTATTTAGAATATCTTACATTTAGCGGCGTATAGAAGACACCGGAATTTCTTTTACAAACCGTAAATGATTATTGGAATAACGATGACGGTCACCGGAAGAGGTCTTGACAGCTTCGTTCCGCTTCAGGGTCTTAACCGGAAGCTAAGTCGAAGTCTACCTGCTGCTGCTCCTCCTCCTCCGGTTGCTATAGCTACTGTTTCTTCTGCTGCTGCATCGGCCAAGAGCATCTCTGGCCTCTGGCCCCTGTAACTCCTGTCAGATCGTCGCCACGGTTCCCCTAATCCAACAATTATCCCAAGTATAGGGTAGTAGCGAAGCCTGCGACGAAGCAGCAAACTGCCTATCTGAGTCTCGTCCATGTACTATGACAACTTAACACAAACTGTGACCTGAGTAGGCTCCTTGAAGAGGCGCTATATAAATCTCCGGAATGAATGAATGAATGAAAATACGTCGTGCAGTGATAGATGAAAGTTTTACTTTTGCTACTGCGACTGCTTTCTTTAGATCCATACTGTATGTGAAGTTGCCTTTTCGTTGCTACGCCGTGCAACAAATACGGAAATGTTGTTCGCTTTGCTTTTCGGATTGATGCTGTCGTGCTTGTGATTCAGCCAAAATATCCTTAATCTCTCATGACCGGACTTTAATTCTGAGAACTAATTATTATTAGGAACGTGTAAAAAGTCATCGCTTGCCTTAACTTGTCTAAACGTCTGGTAATGTGACAAAATGTGGGATACTTCCAATGAACGATTTGTGTCTATAAGGGATAGGGGAATTCACCCTGCCAGTTTAAACTTTCGTCGAAAGGACAACTTCCCCAAATCTCTCGACTCTGGCCACAGGCCTTTACCTCTCAGTGAAGATTCATGTTCCCCATACGTTTCATCCCGCATATTCTTAGCAACAGACAAGTCAGACTAAACTGTTGATGAATGACTACGACACAGTTCAATCCTCCCAGCCGTCTTATCTCCGTCAGTTGTTCACGGTCCAGCCACAACTGCGCTTAACCCGCTCTTCGTCCTCACTTACGCTGCTCCGCCCTTCCGTCACCTCATCACTAAAATTTGCATATCGCTCTACTATCTGTTCCAGCTCTTTGGGACAAACTTCCGCCAGTACTAAGACAAATAGCTGACCCATCCAACGAACTCGCCAAATCCCACCTCTCGCTCTTTCCACAGGTCTTTCACTCGAAATTGAAAACATTGCCTTTTCACAATAATCCATTAATCCTATCCTAAATCCTCCACTTCTCCTACCTACCTCACCGTTTCAACTCTCAACACCACCCACCTTAGTCGTCTACCTGTCTGGATCTCTGGATTTTAATCCCCTTCCAATAGATTTTGTTTTGATTTAGCACCTGTGAACACGCTGATTCCCGCAACTTCGGTTTTGTGAACGCTGTAGAAGTTTCGAGTTAACGGTTACGGTACGACTACGATTACGATGCGCATAAGATAGTACCCGCGACTTGGCTATTTGAGCGCTGAAGAAATCAGAAAAACAGTTGATTACGATCATGTAATAAAACGTAATGACTTCTATAGCGCCGTTATCAAAATGCAGTAAAAATCAATCGATGGTCACTTAAAGAGAAATCACAATCACTAGGGGGAAGCACAGTCTAATCCAATTAGTCAGGAAACAAGAGATTCAGTCTATGGTGAGCGTCATAGAAACAGCAGTGATTGCTAATACCAGACATCGCTGGAAGCATTGTTGGCCGCATCCCGACTCGTATAATTTCGAGACGGGTTTCTAAGAAGTTCTCACCAAACTCCCTTTCCTGGTCATGTCAAAAGCTGATTGCGTTATCTGCAGTTATGGAAGGATTTTGGAGCAGAGCTGACCTTCGGCCGTCCTTGGACAGTCCTGATTGGAATGGTGGAAATGGGTTTAGAGGGACGCTGTGGAATGGAAATGATGAATGATTGCGGTGCGTTTCTGGTGGAGAATTACATCGATAGACATAAAAAGAAGTATGCAAGAGAGGTAAAGAGAAATAGACAGACATACGGACAAAGAGACAGACATACGGACAAAGAGACAGACATACGGACAAAGAGACAGACATACGGACAAAGAGACAGACATACGGACAAAGAGACAGAAAGCAGACTACTGAAAAACAGAAAGACGAAGACAGAGACAAAGGGAAACACAGAGAAAAGAAAGAATCAGAAGACGCTACCAGAAAGAGAGAAGAGAAAGACAGACAGACAGACAGACAGAGAGACAGTGACAGAGAGAAGGAGAGATGAAGGGAGAGAGAGAGAGACAGACAGACAGACAGACAGACAGAGAGAGAGACAGAGAGAGAGAGAGAGAGACAGACAGAGACAGACAGAGACAGACAGAGACAGAGACAGAGAGACAGAGACAGAGACAGAGACAGAGAGAGACAGAGAGAGAGAGACAGAGAGAGACAGAGAGAGACAGAGAGAGAGAGAGAGAGAGAGAGAGAGAGACAGAGAGAGCGAGAGCGAGAGCGAGAGAGCGAGAAGGATAGCAATAAGCTGAGCTAATTGAAAGCAGACAATTAGAATGGAAACGAAACGAGAAAGTAATATAATTAATTATTGAAGTCGCTGAACGAAATTGAAAAAAATGATCTAGAAGAATATCGAATGCCAAGAATTAGGCACATAAAAGCATATAATTAAGGCACGGACTCGATGATGAAAAAAACAGAGTTGTAGTAAAAAGCGGTATAAAATAAATTGGTAATAAATGAAGACATAAAAGGTCTATTTGTCAAGATTCGCTGATTGTTATGGATCTGGCAATTGCTACTTGCACGGGACTTTCTATGACCGAAGTCGCATTCATATCCGGACTCGGGACCAAACTTTTTACAGATTAAATCCAAGCCTGTATGTCGCTCTGTCTCTGTGACCGTCCGAGTGTTTGTCTGCCTGGATATGTCGTTGTCCTATTGTGGGTAGAATCGGTGGACATCGGAGAATGTCTCAGATGCCATTATGAATAGACGTTCGTGTAAGGTTCATAGACCTCGAACCTGACAGGACAGTGCAGAGGCCGTACCGTCGTAAAAAGAAGATTCGGTTAGATTCTGACAGCGTCACATTTCTATAACTGATTTGACTCAATCAGTATTTTCGTTTTCGTTCTTATAAAGTGACACTAGCGTAGCAAGCACTTTGGAGGGGGCTTTTATTCATATCCCTCTTTCTAATATCAATAAAGTCTGTCAATTTAATTCCATTGGCGGTATCCCGGGTAATCTGCAGTCATTTTAATACGGATGATCTGTCTGCTGAATCGCTTGAAACCCATGTCATACTATCGTTATGTCATGTCCATGGGCGTATTAATGGGTGGTTTTACGAGTTGAAACACCCAGAAATAAATGCATTACTGTTATTAAACACTAAAAATGTAAGGGGAAATACTACCATTTCCAGTGGAAACCCCACGAAAACTTAAAACCCTCTCCGAAATTGTTCCCGACTACGCCACTGGTCATGTCCCCGCTGTGCTGTGGTGATTTTTTGTCATCTCATGTCATGTTGCGTTATTAACGTTAAATGACCACAAATACAATTCCCCACGACCGATTGGGGCCCAAAGGGGTCTGGGAACCCAGTTTATTTGACCCAACTGCACCGGGCCACCGGCCAATGCTACGCAACTGTAAGATATAATCGGTGTGGTTACTCATGAATTTAAAGCATATTACAGCAACCTCGAAAATAAGTAGGACTGAATTTCAGACAAATCTGTGACGACCGAAGGAATGCCAAGAAAGTCGATTTATTGTAATTTTATTAATTTACGAGAATCTCCATAAATGTTTTATGCCCACGAAAGACTGCGACGGCAGGTTTTCTTGTTTATACAAATGGAGCTTTTACTGCTCTGTCTACCGTTTCATCTTGTTTTTTCTGCGCCACTCGTGTTCTCACTCTCCGTGCGCATCCATCTTGGCTGCCATCTTGTAGTTTCATTCATGTGTGAACCGAATTAATATGTCCTTTCATCTTTCTCTTCCTTGTGTTTACTCGATCCCTGAGTCTCATCATTCAATCTCTCTCTCTCGTCTCGTTGTTTACCTCCTCCATCTTCATCCGAAACTTTCCTCTCCAGCTGCTCTTTCTGCTGGACCTTATTATTGGTCAAATCCAGATATTCAGGAGCAAGAACTTGGTTTAATAAGATTAACTACACACTACTGCAAACATTTTGAAAGTGATATATAGTTCACTGCTGGGACATTCGTTCTTGCCTAGCTCCACCTATTGTCCTAATTATGTATAGCATGTAACACAATTCTAGCTCTCTCTTTAGAGGTTCCTCTAACTACTTCACCTAATATTCACCAGTTAAAGAATCATGCTATGTGTTATCTGATTATCATATATGGATCATGTCTTTTAAAACAAAGAACATTTCCCAGAACACTGTTCTTGCACAGGTGTAAAGAACACAAAATGTAATAAAACTAGTATTGGAAATAATAGTAGTGGTAGCATTAGTGGTAGCAGCAGTAGTAGTGCAGCAGCAGCAGTAGTGGTAGAAGTAGAGTAGCTTAGCAGCAGCATTGGTAGTAGTAGTAGTAGTAGTAGTAGTAGTAGCAGCAGCAGCAGCAGCAGCAGCAGCAGCAGTAGCAGCAGCAGCAGCAGTAGTAACAGTAGCAGCAGCAGCAGTAGTAGTAGCAATAGTGGTATAGGATTTGCTGTCTGCCTGGTGTTCCCTGTTCCTTGGTCTTCATGTATCAATTTACTTTTCTTTCTTCTGCCTTCGACGAACGACGACTGTTCTTAAATTTGTGTTCAGTTGCCGGGTCTGTTCGGTCGTAATCAGTCATGCAGAGATCGAAATGGGTACTTTGTAGAAAATTGATGGCTCATAGCTCTTCTTCTTCTTCTTCTTCGTCTGCCTCTCTCATCTCTCTTCTCTGTCTCCTGTTTTCCTCTGAAGAAGAAGAAGAAGAAGACCGTCTGCCGTTCACTGGTCTCGTTTCAAGGAACTGCTACTATCTACTGTTGTTTTCCATCTCCCTGCCTACCCCCTCTGCCTCTCCCTCTGCCTCTGCCTCTCTCTGGCTGCCTCTCTGTCCGCCTCTGTCTGTGTCTGTCTGCATATTTCTACGTCTGCTCGTTTATCAGCCGCTGCGTTTCCATTCCAACTCGTCTTATGGTCCTTTCCCGAAATCCAGACTTCCATTGAATTGTATCTCTTATCGCATTCGCACACAAACAACCTAGATCGTCTGATGTACATATCAGAATACAACTGGTGGCCAGTTTATCATTCTCTGCCGCTAAAGTACCCTATATATGTTTACGCTGTATATTCCAACGCTCTACTGCAATAATATCCAGTTCTGCTTACAACTGTAAATATCACGCCTCACCAGTCGTATTATTCTCCAACTGCATAAACTGCTCTGTAAACTGAATCACACAAATTGTCTGGTAGTAGGAACAGCCTACTGCAGTGCATCGCCATCTACGGCAACAATCTCTCGCTGAAAATCGAACTTTACCAACAGCTGAAACAACTTTTTAAAAGCTCATCTTAGTTAAGCTTCACCTTTCTGTAAGATTGAAAGGTTCAGGCGACTCTGTGACTCTTAAATAAATGCGCTATGTAATTGTGTTGTGTTGTTGTTGTTGATGGTGATGATTATTACATCCAGGCTTACTTTCACTGTCCTGCGGCTAAAGCGGTCACTGCTGCCCACTCCATGCAGCTTGATATAGACTCCCTTGGTAGCTGGATGGCTTTGAATCGACTCCAGTTAAATCCCTCTAAAATGCAATTTATTTAGCTAAGCACCAGACAGTAGCTGGCAAAAATCGAACTGTGTGCCCTCTCTACCCATTTTCCTCTCTTCACTTTCTCCACCTCTTTTCGGGATCTTGGGGTTACTCTTGACCAAGATCTCCCTTCACTCAACATGTTAACACTGGGTCTCTCGTAGCTGCTGTTATCAGATGGGCCAACTGCGAGTAATATCCCGATCTCTCACCCCAGCGCTGCAACTACTCTAGATCACGCCTTCTTCACCTGCATTTTATACCTCTTTGAAAACTACTCTTTTCAGCCGTGGTTGGGCTGGGAGCGCCTCTGAGTAGAATGGGGCGCTATATGAAGATTCTTTGATTGATTGATTGATTGATTGATGCTGCTGATGCTGCTGATGATGATGTCTCACATGCATGACGGTTGATATATATACTTCGGACAAACACTCTTTTTCCAGACGAACGTTTTGGCCACACTGGTTAATGGTAGGCCTATCTCTGGTGTTACGAGACATTGCCGCACGCACTTGTACGATTGTCGGCTGCGCGCGTCAAAAACGCGATTAACTGCGGATGAAGACTGATCAGGGCGCGTGATTGAAGTCTTTGCAGTAGGACATAAATGACAAAAGACACACGAACACACAGGCACAGGCGCATACAGAGGCACACAGACACAGATACTACACAGAAAACAGCGGAAGCATTTTGGTCCAGAGACATAGACATATATAGATAGCACACATACATGCGCGAGCACATGTCGACACACTTGGACATACCAACAGAGACACTCATGGATAGGCATTTAGACATACACAGTTACAAAGACACAGACAAAGACATGGACAGAGACACACAAACATACAAACACGCAAACACAGACACACAAAGCCACATGCACAGCCACACAGACTCTGTCTGCCCGTCTCTGTCTGTGTCTGTCTGTGTCTGTCTGTCTGTCTCTCTTTCTGTCTCTCTCTCTCTCTATCACACACTGTCACACACACACACACACACACACACACTGTCACACACACACTGTCTGTCTGTCTCGGCACTCTAGGAAAAGCAATTACGCACGCGGCTTTTCTCTATATATTCTGTTGGCTTCAAGAGGAGCGCCGACATCTGGAGCAGCAGCTTCTCCTTCTTCTTCTCCTTCTTCTTCTCCTTCACACTCACACACGGTTCTTCTCCTTCTTCTCCTTCAATCTTCTTCTTCTTCTTCTTCTCCTTCTTCTTCTCCTTCTTCTCCTTCTTCTCCTTCTTCTCCTTCTTCTTCTGCCTCTTCTTCTCCTTCTTCTCCTTCTTCCTCTGCCTCTTCGTCCGTCGACCTCAACGCATAATAACCGCAGCACCGCCGCGCGATCGCCGCAGCACCTGACCCGATCAGCGCAGCACCTGCCCTCCCTTCCTTCCTTTTCTCGGCATCAGTATGCACCGCATGTCTTTCGCCAATTTCTATCTGTCTGTTCTGCGTCTGATCTGCTCAATGAAAGACGACTGACTGTCTATATCTCGCATATGTAGCCCATATATAAAACCCTGTTTACCTTATTATATGAAAATGCATGCACGCAACTATGTATATATGATACACGTAAGGCATAAACATACCTCATAATATCCTTTATAATTAAGTAAAGGTGTGAGTTGTTGAGGAAATGATGGAACTCCCCCATTCTCACGGGTTCAGCCTCCTGAACCAGTTCTGTCATGTCATACCATGTTATACTGAGGATGCATTTTGCGAAAACATTTCACTGTTGCCCATATGTCTCTCATCCACTGGCTTCCCTGGCTCCGCTGGCTCCGACATGTGCCATTGATGATACTTTCGCCCCAAACACTCAACTCCTATGTACAGATCTCTCCTCGGCTGGTGCCAACCGCAAGCCGCACCATGCATGTATATCACATAAGTATATATGAAATGTATATAAATATATATATATATATATATATGTCTATATAATCCTAAATACTATATATATACATATATGAACATATGTATGTGTATAGCTGAACATTTATATAGCACTTTTAGTCTTCTTCTTCGTCTGCCTCTCTCATCTCTCTTCTCTGTCTCCTGTTTTCCTCTGAAGAAGAAGAAGAGGCCTTCACTGGTCTCGTTTCAAGAAACTGCTACTATCTACTGTTGTTTTCCATCTCCCTGCCTACCCCTCTGCCTCTGCCTCTCTCTGGCTGCCTCTCTGTCCGCCTCTGTCTGTGTCTGTCCGCATATTTCTACGTCTGCTCATTTATCAGCCGCTGCGTTTCCATTCCAACTCGTCTTATGGTCCTTTCCCGAAATCCAGACTTCCATTGAATTGTATCTCTTATCGCATTCGCACACAAACAACCTAGATCGTCTGATGTACATATCAGAATACAACTGGTGGCCAGTTTATCATTCTCTGCCGCTAAAGTACCCTATATATGTTTACGCTGTATATTCCAACGCTCTACTGCAATAATATCCAGTTCTGCTTACAACTGTAAATATCACGCCTCACCAGTCGTATTATTCTCCAACTGCATAAACTGCTCTGTAAACTGAATCACACAAATTGTCTGGTAGTAGGAACAGCCTATACTGCAGTGCATCGCCATCTACGGCAACAATCTCTCGCTGAAAATCGAACTTTACCAACAGCTGAAACAACTTTTTAAAAGCTCATCTTAGTTAAGCTTCACCTTTCTGTAAGATTGAAAGGTTCAGGCGACTCTGTGACTCTTAAATAAATGCGCTATGTAATTGTGTTGTTGTTGTTGATGGTGATGATTATTACACCCAGGCTTACTTTCACTGTCCTGCGGCTAAAGCGGTCACTGCTGCCCACTCCATGCAGCTTGATATAGACTCCCTTGGTAGCTGGATGGCTTTGAATCGACTCCAGTTAAATCCCTCTAAAATGCAATTTATTTAGCTAAGCACCAGACAGCAGCTGGCAAAAATCGAACTGTGTGCCTCTCTACCCATTTTCCTCTCTTCACTTTCTCCACCTCTGTTCGGGATCTTGGGGTTACTCTTGACCAAGGACTCCCTTCACTCAACATGTTAACACTGGGTCTCTCGTAGCTGCTGCTATCAGATGCGCCAACTGCGAGTAATATCCCGATCTCTCACCCCAGCGCTGCAACTACTCTAGATCACGCCTTCTTCACCTGCATTTTATACCTCTTTGAAAACTACTCTTTTCAGCCGTTGTTGGGCCGGGAGCGCCTCTGAGTAGAATGGGGCGCTATATGAAGATTCTTTGATTGATTGATTGATTGATGGATGCTGCTGCTGCTGCTGATGTCTCACACGCATAACGGTTGATATATAATACTTTGGACAAACACTCTTTTTCCAGACGAACGTTTTGGCCACACTGATTAATGGTAGGCCTATCTCTGGTGTTACGAGACATTGCCGCACGCACTTGTACGATTGTCGGCTGCGCGCGTCAAAAACGCGATTAACTGCGGATGAAGACTGATCAGGGCGCGTGATTGAAGTCTTTGCAGTAGGACATAAATGACAAAAGACACACGAACACACAGGCACAGACAGACACAGGCACACAGACACAGATCCTACACAGAAAAACAGCGGAAGCATATTGGCCCAGGGACATAGACATATATACATAGCACACATACATGCGCGAATACATATCGACACACTTGGACATACCGACAGAGACACGCAGGGATAAGCATTTAGACATACACAGTTACAAAGACACAGACAAAGACATGGACAGAGACATACAAACATACAAACACGCAAACACAGACACACAGCGCCACATGCACAGCCACACAGACTCTGTCTGTCTGTCTGTCTCTGTCTCTGTCTGTCTCTGTCTGTTTCTGTCTGTCTGTCTGTCTGTCTGTCGCTGTCTCTGACTCTGTCTGTCTGTCTGACTGTCTGTCTGTCTCTGTCTGTCTCTGTCTTCGTCTGTCTGTCTATTTCTCTCTGTCTGTCTCTGTCTGTCTCTGTCTGTCTGTCTGTCTGTCTGTCTGTCTGTCTGTCTGTCTCTCTCTAACGCCACACGCACACACACACACACACACACACACACACACACACACGGTGTCATCGGCACATAGAAAAAGCAATTACGCACGCGGCTTTTCTCTATATATTCTGCTGGCTTCAAGAGGAGCGCCGACATCTGGAGCAGCAGCAGCTTCTTCTTCTCCATCTCCTTCTTCTTCCTCTGCCTCTTCGTCCGTCGACCTCAGCGCATAATAACCGAAGAACCGCCGCGCGATCGCCGCAGCACCTGACCCGATCACCGCAGCACCTGCCCTCCCTTCCTTTTCTCGGTTTCAGTATGCACCGCATGTCTTTCGCCAATTTCTATCTGTCTGTTCTGCGTCTGATCTGCTCAATGAAAGACGACTGACTGTCTATATCTCGCATATGTAGTCCATATATAAAACCCTGTTTACCTTATTATATGAAAATGCATGTACGCAACTATGTATATATGATACACGTAAGGCATAAACATACCTCATAATGTGCTTTATAATTAGGTAAAGGTGTGAGTCGTTGAGGAAATGATGGAACTCCTATTCTCACGGGTTCAGCCTTCTAAACCAGTTCTGTCATGCCATGTTATACTGAGGATGCATTTTGCGAAAACATTTCACTGTTGCCCATATGTCTCTCATCCACTGGCTTCCCTGGCTCCGCTGGCTCCGACATGTGCCATTGATGATACTTTCGCCCCAAACACTCAACTCCTATAATGAACAGATCTTTCCTCGGCTGGTGCCAACCGCAAGCCGCACCATGTATTTCACACCAGTAGCCTATCAGGGGCGGATCCAGGATTTCTGGTTAGGGGGGGGCGTAAATACTACCAATCCAATCCCGTAAATATATATATATATATATATATATATGAAATTAGATCACGCAAAACTATAATGATCCTTTTTATAGAAAATGTTATGGAACTTTAAAAAAAATATATAGTTTCTCATATAAAACAACTGGTCTCCACTGAAGGTTAACAGTGAAACGATTATAAATCAGTTATCGGTTTTGATCATGCAACCCTTGATCCAAAAAGAAAATAATTAAGTGTCACATGCCAGTGGATTAAGCAGTGTCATTCTCCTTGGATGCTTTCTGGCGTAGGCATTGATAATGTCATCAATGTCTAACTTGATGTAGTGCCATCCAACAAGGTAAGACTATCACGTCGGTCCCAAAGATACTGAACGATGTCACTTCTTATTGTAGCTGGACAATAAAATGATTGCATTAAATCTGTCCTCGTTCATTGTACTTCGGAAACACGACTTCACAAATCGCGCAGACTAGAATTTGCTTACAAGGTACAGGCAGCAGGCTCCTACTATCATTATGTGGTCACCAAAAGTACCTGGCTGTGCCATTTCATGAAGGTAGGACTCAACATCGCCATGTGAAACTTTTTCAGACAGATGTACTGTAGTGCCATCCAACAAGGTAAGACTATCACGTCGGTCCCAAAGATACTGAACGATGTCACTTCTTATTGTAGCTGGACTTATGTTAATAATAAGAATATGTATTTTCATTTATTCAACAATCCGGATGAACAACGCAACCGGTTACAGTCGTGCCAATTTATCAATTCACAAGACACAAATAATGACTACTAATTGAACAGACTAGCCTGCAAACACAAAGCATATCCGCCCAACGGGGGCTGAACTCGGTACCTCTCGGTCACTTTGCCAGATGTTACCAATGCGTTACGAGAATGGATTTATGTTTTTGCAGAGACATAGCTTCATTTGGTCAGAAATTGATGAAAATAGACAATTGCCATCTTCTTTGGGATTTAATGACACTATGTTGTTCTGAAATGGTAAATGTTCTGGTGCAAATGCTGAAATATTGCAATATCATTGATAAATGTATAATAATAATAATTTTCAAACTCGCAATTCTACATGCAGAATGTCTTCGTATTTGTTAAACTTCTTACATTGTTTACTTTTTCCCCGGGCACTCCGGGCCCCCTCACACCGCCGGGTCCCTGGGAATTTGCCCCTCCCCCTTTCGGCGGCCCTGGCTGCCCCCAACTAAAAATAATATAGTCGATGCCAATTTATCATACGATAATTAACATAGTAATGATAGAAATTGAATACACTAGTATTTGTATAAAAATAGATTCAATAAGCAAGGGATGGGTCATGCGCCTCATCCATGGACCGCACGCCACTGAGCGTTAAGAGAATGATTATATGAGTAGGCCTAGTTCTATATCCTTGATTTGCTTTTGTCCATAATATCGGCAGCTGAACGCTTTCGGCGGCTAGAATCAGCACGACGAATTTCAAAATTATAATCATATGCCATCTTTTGAGATTTAGACCTAAGATAGGCCTATGTCTTACCAACGGCAGTCGGCTTATTCGCGAATGATAAAACTGCTTGTTTAAGCCGTTTTGACGGCGGACCACTCGGCATATTTTTAAATTGACCAATTTCTATTTACGTAAATTTTGTCTGTAGTCTGTACATGAACTTTGTGAATGACGTCACGGCAAAAGTCATTGGTCACGTGGGCAACGTCTGCTAGCAACTCAGGTAAGTAGGTAAGAGAGCTCCGGTAAGAGAGCTCCATTCTCTGGTCCATGCCTTTGTTAGTAACCGTTTGGACTACTGTTCTTCGCTCTACTGTGGACTTCCCCTAGTCCGTTTGCATCCTTTGGAAGGCGTTTTGCGGGCGGCAGCTCGTCTAATGGGGGACTCTGTAAAAATGGCTGCTATAGGTGGCGCCAGGATGGGATGTCGTTTGGCTACTCTAGGTAACATTGTGTGCTCTGTTGTGCGGTAGGTTTATTTCATAGACATCTTACATTTAATATATGATGTCTATGGTTTATTTACGCTAAAGTGACTTTACGGAGGTACTGCTTAGACCACATCACATACTGGCGACGCCTATCGCCGCTTAAAGGAACTGCTCACAGAGTCCCCATTGGTGGTGTCCCTAAGTTTGGCCACATCTCTGCATTTATGCGTGATGTCCTCCACTGGCTCCCGGTCCAGCAGCGCATCCATTATAGGGTCTCCTCCATTGTCTGGCACTGTGTTCTGGGCAGATCACCTGTTTATCTCCGGGAGCTCTTCACTTTAACCTCGGCATGCTCTGGTCGCCGATCTCTGCGCTCGGCCTCTAGGGGTGACTTCATAGTTCCGCATGCTCGCTCTGCTACTAGACAGCGTCGGGCTTTCTCGATCGTTGGTCCTTCCTTCTGGAATAGCCTCCCCTCTGACCTTCGTTCTCTCCCGCGAGACCTCTCTGATTCTTTCTATAGACTGCTTAAGACCTTCCTTTTTGACCGGGCCTGGGTCGGGAGCGCCTCTGAGTAGTTATCTTGAAGGGGCGCTATATAAATTTAATAGATAGATAGATAGATAGATAGATAGATTCTGCCGGTCCAGCTACTTCAAACATCGTATTCCCAAATTGCAGTTATATTAGTTTTAGGTCAGTTTAGTTTGAGAACATTTGCTGCAGGTTTAGGGGGGGCGTACGCCGGCTCCGCCCCCCTCTAAATCCGCGCCTGCCTATATATAAAATATATGTATGTTTATATAGTCCTAAATACATGTACAATATATATACGTATATACATATATACATATATACATATACATATATATATATATGAACTTGTGGTATAGCTGAACATTTATCTAGCTTGTTTTAAGAACCTCACAAAGATGCTATAACACGTCTGTCTGTCTTACAAGTCTAAAAAGGTGCTTCTTAAGATATATGCTGTGTTTTCTTCTTATATATATATATAAGCGTAATTATATATATATATATATATATATATATATATATATATATAATTACGCGTGTGATTTGACCTGTCACTGTGAAAGCGTTTGACCGTGGAATGAGTAGATTTATGGTTCTGTCATATATATTGGTCGCTTTAATTTGTAGCGTCTGCCAGCCGTGATTATCTTCCTTTTATTTCGCTGTTCCCTTCAAAGATCTGACAAATTCGACCGTTTCTGAATTAAATCGTCTCTAGAATAAAAACACAAACATGTTGTTTCGGTAGTTACAGTAATTTAGGACTGACCACCGGCCTTCATAAGCCGAGGCAAAGAGAAACGAGGTCGTCAACACATTTTATTCCCAACTGTGCCTCAGGGATAATAGCTCAAGGGACTGCTCTATTTCTTTTGCTTCTCTAAGCTACATGTTGTAGGCTATGTTGCGCACGGTACATAAGGAAGGGCGTTGAAGGGAAAGGCAAGGCGCTGAATATAATTATACTGTGCTGGAAAATATTAACTGCACTACAAGGTAAGGATGAAAATATAAGACACTGTATTGTAAGGTAAAAATAAGTACGGTAAGACAATGCATGTATTGTGCACTTTTCTAGCTTAGAGAATCTTCAGAGGCAATGCAAAGTAGCTTAATGCCAGGTAAGGACCGTAAGGCTAGGTAAGGACTGTAAGGACAAGTAAAGTAACGTAAAGAGCACAAAGAAACATAAGGTAATGTAACGTAAAGTAAAATAGTTTAAAATAAGGCAACGAAAGGTTATGAAAGCTAAAGAACTCCTTAGAAATTCTTTAAAGGCTAATCACCACATCATATTACGCCGACCTAAAGAAAAGTAGACTTTAATCAATTAACGCGATTAATTTTTTGAACGTAGTTAACGCTATTGTCACTGCACCCAATTATTTTTAACTGTAACTGTGTCTGTCGAAATGCCTATCCATGAGTGTCTGTGTTGGTATGTCCAATTATTTTATAAAATGCGCTAAAACAATTCTTGATAAACCGCTATTACAAGGTAAAAACAGTAATCTTAAACTTTAAACTTTAAACTAAGAACTAAAAATTAAAAACATGTAGGCCTAGTAAAAGCATTTTGCTTTTTGTTTATTGACTGCAGGCATTTATATAGCGCATATTCAACGTAACTACTCAGAGTCGGTGGAGTTGTACTTGTTATCTATTGTGACATGCGATTAAAAATTAGTCGCATTATTAAAAATTTTTATCGTGCGATTAATTTCGATAAAAGTTTTAATCGTTGCCCACCCCTACTCAGAATCAATTGCCATTGATTACGTTGCATTAATCATTGTATTAATTATGTGCTAAGTATATACGATGAATGGCATTCTAGATGTTGGAGCCGACGATGAATCTATCATCGTTAACGACGGTTCATCCGAATCTGACGAATACAACACCCTCATTTCCATCGCTCATCGAATTATACTCGATCCATCGCCCATCGATTGTCATCATCGATCGATATGTCACTCCCATCTGGTACGTCATCGGCTTTCCAGGAAACCTCCTTTCATTCCTCGTCTGGATCCAACCGAGGATGCGACCCTCTTCCGGATCTTATCTGGCCGCCCTCGCCGCGGCCGACTTCCTCTTCCTCGTGCTCCATCTTCTCTTCGAGCTCCAGTCCGCCTGGAACGTGATGGTACTCAGCTTTCCGGTTCTCTGCGAGACGTTTCCGGTCTTCTTCCTCGCGTCTCAACATCTCAGTCCGTTGCTCGTTCTCGGCTTCACCGTCGAGAGATACATCTCAGTCTGCCATCCCTTCCAGCGCGAAAGGTTCTGTAACAGTCGGCGAACGGTGGCCATCATCGTCGTGCTCAGCTTCGCCTCGCTGTCCATCCACCTCGTCCAGGCCTACTTCTGGCAGTACGATCCGGTGAAGGTGGACTGCATCGTTCGCGAGGAGGTCACGGCCAACGACATCGGATCGATCTGGTCCGTCTGGTCATGGGTGACGGAGCTGCTCGTCTTCGGCATCGTTCCACTGACCATCCTCTGCCTCAACGTGCTCGTCATTCACGAGGCGCGAAAGCTCTCCGCCAACGAGGACAAGCTGCTCTGTCGCCAGATGCGACGCAGGAGTGGCTTCCACAAGACGTCCGCTCCTTCGGCGACCACCGTGATGCTCCTTGCCGTATCGTTCAACCTTATCGCCACGACCCTTCCGGCTACCGTAGCCTACGCCATCTACTACAGTTTTCCAGTGGGAAGAGACGACATCCCTCCGGAGGACGTTTCCAGCGACCCGCAGTGGCAGAAGCATTTCTCCTACTGGAACGCGCGGACGATAATACAGGAAGTATGCATGTGGCACTATGCCGGAAACTTCTGCATCTACGTCTTGACGGGAAGAATATTCCGCAAGGAACTGGGTCGTCTGATCAAGAAATGGGCCGGAGGGCTCTGTCCGAAAACGGCCAGGGATGGAGATCATACGTGGAATGGCGAGTTCAGCTACACGAAAGCTGAAGCCAGTTGTAATTATAATGGTATTACGACCGTTTAACCAGCGACTGACCAAGAACCAGTCAAGGTACTGATTAACCGTCTGACTACAATGATTCCATCACGTTTCGACAGCGGGTCTGCGCAAGGTTGGTTTTACCATGATTTACCAGAATCTATTAACGGGTTTGCCGGCAGAGGATCACCACAGTTTGGTTTAATCACGGTCATCGATCACCGTGTGGGTCACTCATTTACAAGTGGCTTTGAGTAATCACTCAACTTATCAGGTCTATCGATCAGCCGTACAACCTTCTGAGTTTTGCGAAGGACTGAAGCTAGCCAACGTCCACTTGTCTCTACGGATATTATAAACGGTGTTACGGAATTGTGCATTGCCGTACATAGGTCTAATCAGAGCTTGTTCGCATAGTAAGATCTCGCGTCCTACTTAATCTGCCAAAAGCGGTTTATGAAATCGAACGCGGTGTACCACTTTCTACACCAAAGTCAAGGTTTATAGCGGCTTGGCTGTACGCAGATGTTCAACAGTGCAGTCTTTACGGACACTCACACCTTAAAACGAACATCTGGTCGAAATACCCGTGCATCTCGGATAGACAGTACTTTTCGTGCTAAAAGTAGTTAACTATAACACTCGGATTTTGTCCACGGTCTAGTTGAGTGCTCACTGCTCATGCGCAGACGCGTTGGCCGTGGTGCAGACGATATCTGAATGAAATCGCTCAGCACTGTTCTAGGAAATGTTGGTTGTCCGTTAGAAAGCCCGGCGCCAGTAAGTCGACAGTTACGGACATTTGTCATAATCGAACGATCAGCGGTTACTTTGTTCTGTTATAAACAGTGCAGTGGTTCCAAGTGTATTTACAACATGTACACTTGACGCTCTTCACAACGCTATCTGCCACGTACGTTTCAAGTGTCACGTTTTAGCAAGGTTGTAAGGTTGGATCTAAAGGCAATTCGATTATACCAAATTTGATTTTGGGTTGGTCCCCTACAGAATGGTTTGGATGAGGGTTGCTTGCAGAAGTTGTACAGCAAAATGAGCATGATGATACTGTGAAAGAACTTAAGCTGAAAAATGGACCATTGAACCGCGAAGGTAATGAAAAATCTATGAGATTGAACTGAGAAGTTACGCTAAGACAGAAAAAAATCAAGAAACTGTGG
Source organism: Aporrectodea caliginosa (assembly GCA_020284085.1). Taxonomy (NCBI): domain Eukaryota; kingdom Metazoa; phylum Annelida; class Clitellata; order Crassiclitellata; family Lumbricidae; genus Aporrectodea; species Aporrectodea caliginosa. The sequence goes on from JACEVL010000809.1 coordinate 699,748, forward strand.
CAAAAGAGATGGAAAATTCTAGAAAACTTATCCACTAACACGAGCGAGTAAAAAGATCTTCCGAAATTTTGGAGAATTGAAACTATGTTTGACTTCTAAAAAAACCTAGAAAAGCTCATCGAAAATGTGTCACCTTTCAACATCTTATTCATAGAAAAAGTACTATCTTGACTGCTTCTAGATTTAATGCCCAATGTGGGGCTGCAATCAATGACGTGAATTATTCTTGCACCTTGCTGCTCCGTATCAGTGTTCGGGTTGTAACGCTGCATATAACAAGTACTTGTCTTTCTAGTCGGACTATTGCAATTCGATTATCTGTGAAAGCGCTCTCTCGCTATATGTCTCTGGCTATTTATATTCCGCATTTAATGGACCTCAGCCTAGGTTATGTTTCTGCCAGAAATGGACCAGATCTGGCAGCCAGAGAACTGCTGGGAGCACCACTGAGAGCTCTCGAAAAGACGTTACATAAATCATGCATTACATTACAGAAATTAAATTACACGTAATGATACTGTGTCTTACGGAATTTCTATTGAACTAATAGAGTTATTCAAATGCGCTGGAGTTCAGCAATCGTTCGACGCTTCTGTAATTGCAATAAATTAGCGTAATCTCGCCTTCACATTGCGCGAGAGCCAGACATGTCTGCATTGCGCACTCTTAACAGGCAAGACAAGGCAAGATAAAATAAGCCAAGGCAATATAAGACAATAAAAGGCAAGAAAAGGCCAGAGGAGGTAAGAAAAGGCAAAAAAGGCCAGAGAAGGCAAGAAAAGGCAAGAAAAGGCCAGAGTAGGCAAGAAAAGGCCAGAGATTGCAATATGAGGCAATATACGGCTTGCAAGCAGAGGCAAGATAAAGCAATGCAAAGGCAAACCAAGGAAAGATAACGCAAACTAAGGTTATACTAGGATAGACGAGGCAAGATAAGCCAAGCCAAGGCAAGAGAAGACTAGCCAAGGCAGGAAAAGGCAAGATGAGGCAAGACAAACGAGACAAGACATTTAAAACAATGTGATGTAAGCCAGCAAGCAAGATGAAGTGAGGTGGAGCAACTAAGTTAAGGCAATGTTAGGCAAAGTAAGGTATGGTACAGCAAGGTAGGCAATAGTATGGGCAATGTACCTTAAGGTAAGGTAAGAAAGGGCAAGGCAAGGCAAGGCAAGGAGGCAGGGAAAGGGAAAAAAGCTAAGGTAAGATGAGCATTGAAAGGAATGATAGACGAGACAAGGGAAAGTTATGTAATGCAGAGGTTATTGGTTGTTCATTGTCTGACTTTACCCTGAGAGGGTGTAGATCTTAAGTCTATGGGATCTCCTATTTGAAGCGCATGCAAACAAGAGAATAGGATTCTAACAGGAGACCAGTCCTTCCGTATAATACTGGTAAAAAAACTCGACAACAATTGGTCGACCTGTATGTCATTACTGGATTACTGAGTCAATTATCAATCAGGCAGCGGCCATATGAAATTACTTTACTTTTCACTCGGAGGCAATCACGAGTAGGCCTATTAACAGCATAATGTCAAGAATATGTTAAAAACTGAATTACAAAAGTAAACATCCAAGAACTGACGGAACGATTAGTATTGGGTCGAGAATTCTACACGGTGATTCATTAAAAAACGTCCCCCTACATAAGTTTGCATAACTCATGTAGATGACCATCAATTTTATTGAAATTTCAGAACAATGACGCTTGATGCTCTAGCCAAGTGCTACATAAATTGTTTCACATTCAAAGCCAAAATGACGTAACGCGAATGACGAAACTAATGACGTCACGACTATTTCGACAAAATGGTGTTTACCGAAGAAGATAAACATGCTATAACATTTCTAAGAAAGAATAAGGTTAATGGACAATATTACAGAGATGTTCTACTAAAACAGGGCCTTTTACCAGACATTCGTGACATTACCGATGAGTATTTCATCTTCCAGCAGGATAGCGCACAGAGCACGGGACACTGTTGCGTTACTGGAAACTGAAACACCTGATTTCATCCCGCCTACTTTGTGGCCACCCCACCCAACAGCCCTGATTTAAATCCAGTGGACCATAAGATATGGAGTGTCATGCAAGAGAAGGTCTACAGATCTCGAATATGTGATGTCAGTGCGTTGCAAAGTCGAATTGTGGAGGCATGGGAAGAAATGGATCAGCGCATCA
>JACEVL010000809.1:706928-756928 GCA_020284085.1 Aporrectodea caliginosa
TTTTCAATAACTCTTTCAATAACTCTTTTCAATAACACTTCTCAATAACTTTTTTAATAACTCTTTTCAATAACTCTTTTCAATAACTCTTTTCAATAACTCTTTTCAATAACTCTTTTCAATAACTATTTTCAATAACTCTTTTCAAAAACACTTTTCAATAACTCTTTTTCAATAACTCTCTTCAATAGCTCTTTGCAATAACTCTTTTCAATAACTCTTTAACAATAACTCTTTTCAATAACACTTCTCAATAACTATTTTTAATAACTCTTTTCAATAACTCTTTTCAATCAACTATTTTCAATAACTCTTTTCAATAACTCTTTTCAATAACTCATTTCACTACCTCTTTTCAATAACTCTTTTCAATAACTCTTTTCAATAACTCTTTTCAATAACTCATTTCAATAACTCATTTCAATAACTTTTCAATAACTCTTTTCAATAACTCTTTTCAATAACTCTGTTCAATAACTCTTTTCAATAACTCTTTTCAATAACTCTTTTCAATAACTCTTTTCAATAACTCTTTTCAATAACTCATTTCAATAACTCATTTCAATAACTCTTTTCAAAAACTCTTCAATAACTCTTTTCAATAACTCTTTTCAATAACTCTTTTCAATAAGTCTTTTCAATAACTCTTTTCAATAACTCTTTTCAATAACTCTTTTCAAATAACTCTTTTCAATAACTCTTTTCAATAGTTATTGAAAATAAGTTATTCAAAAGAGTTATTGAAAATAGTTATTGAAAAGAGTTATTGAAAAGAGTTATTGAAAAGAGTTATTGAAAAAGAGTTATTGAAAATAGTTATTGAAAAGAGTTATTGAAAAAGTTATTGAAAAGAGTTATTGATTGAAAAGAGTTATTGAAAAGAGTTATTGAAAAGAGTTATTGAAAAGAGTTATTGAAAAGAGTTATTGAAAAGAGTTATTGAAAAGAGTTATTGAAAAGAGTTATTGAAAAGAGTTATTGAAAAAAGTTATTGAAAAGAGTTATTGAAAAGAGTTATTGAAAAAGTTATTGAAAAGAGTTATTGAAAAGAGTTATTGAAAAGAGTTATTGAAAAGAGTTATTCAAAAGAGTTATTGAAAGAAGAGTTATTGAAAAGAGTTATTGAAAAGAGTTATTGAAAAGAGTTATTGAAAAGAGTTATTGAAAAGAGTTATTGAAAAGAGTTATTGAAAAGAGTTATTGAAAAGAGTTACTGAAAAGAGTTATTGAAAAGAGTTATTGAAAAGAGTTATTGAAAAGAGTTATTGAAAAGAGTTATTGAAAAGAGTTATTGAAAAGAGTTATGAAAAAGAGTTGTTGAAAAGAGTTATTGAAAAGAGTCACTGAAAGGAGTTGTTGAAAAGAGTTATTGAAAAGAGTTATTGAAAAGAGTTATTGAAAAGAGTTATTGAAAAGAGTTATTGAAAAGAGTTATTGAAAAGAGTTATTGAAAAGAGTTATTGAAAAGAGTTCATTGAAAAGAGTTATTGAAAAGAGTTATTGAAAAGAGTTATTGAAAAGAGTTATTGAAAAGAGTTGTTGAAAAGAGTTATTGAAAAGAGTTATTGAAAAGAGTTATTGAAAAAGAGTTATTGAAAAGAGTTATTGAAAAGAGTTATTGAAAAGAGTTATTGAAAAGAGTTATTGAAAAGAGTTATTGAAAGAGTTATTGAAAAGAGTTATTGAAAAGAGTTATTGAAAAGAGTTATTGAAATGAGTTATTGAAATGAGTTATTGAAATGAGTTATTGAAAAGAGTTATTGAAAAGAGTTATTGAAAAGAGATATTGAAAAGAGTTATTGAAATGAGTTATTGAAATGAGTTATTGAAAAGAGTTATTGAAAAGAGTTATTGAAAAGAGTTATTGAAAAGAGTTATTGAAAAGAGTTATTGAAAAGAGTTATTGAAAAGAGTTATTGAAAAGAGTTATTGAAAAGAGTTATTGAAAAGAGTTATTGAAAAAAGTTATTGAAAAGAGTTATTGAAAAGAGTTATTGAAAAGAGTTATTGAAAAGAGTTATTGAAAAGAGTTATTGAAAAGAGTTATTGAAAAGAGTTATTGAAAAGAGTTATTGAAATGAGTTATTGAAAAGAGTTATTGAAAAGAGTTATTGAAAAGAGTTATTGAAAAGAGTTATTGAAAAGAGTTATTGAAAAGAGTTATTGAAAAGAGTTATTGAAAAGAGTTATTGAAAAGAGTTATTGAAAAGAGTTATTGAAAAGAGTTATTGAAAAGAGTTATTGAAAAGAGTTATTGAAAAGAGTTATTGAAAAGAGTTATTGAAAAGAGTTATTGAAAAGAGTTATTGAAAAGAGTTATTGAAAAGAGTTATTGAAAAGAGTTATTGAAAAGAGTTATTGAAAAGAGTTATTGAAAAGAGTCATTGAAAAGAGTTATTGAAAAGAGTTATTGAAAAGAGTTATTGAAAAGAGTTATTGAAAAGAGTTATTGAAAAGAGTTATTGAAAAGAGTTATTGAAAAGAGTTATTGAAAAGAGTTATTGAAAAGAGTTATTGAAAAGAGTTATTGAAAAGAGTTATTGAAAAAAAGAGTTATTGAAAAGAGTTATTGAAAAGAGTTATTGAAAAGAGTTATTGAAAAGAGTTATTGAAAAGAGTTATTGAAAAGAGTTATTGAAAAGAGTTATTGAAAAGAGTTATTGAAAAGAGTTATTGAAAAGAGTTATTGAAAAGAGTTATTGAAAAGAGTTATTGAAAAGAGTTATTGAAAAGAGTTATTGAAAAGAGTTATTGAAAAGAGTTATTGAAAAGAGTTATTGAAAAGAGTTATTGAAAAGAGTTATTGAAAAGAGTTATTGAAAAGAGTTATTGAAAAGAGTTATTGAAAAGAGTTATTGAAAAGAGTTATTGAAAAGAGTTATTGAAAAGAGTTATTGAAAAGAGTTATTGAAAAGAGTTATTGAAAAGAGTTATTGAAAAGAGTTATTGAAAAGAGTTATTGAAAAGAGTTATTGAAAAGAGTTATTGAAAAGAGTTATTGAAAAGAGTTATTGAAAAGAGTTATTGAAAAGAGTTATTGAAAAGAGTTATTGAAAAGAGTTATTGAAAAGAGTTATTGAAAAGAGTTATTGAAAAGAGTTATTGAAAAGAGTTATTGAAAAGAGTTATTGAAAAGAGTTATTGAAAAGAGTTATTGAAAAGAGTTATTGAAAAGAGTTATTGAAAAGAGTTATTGAAAAGAGTTATTGAAAAGAGTTATTGAAAAGAGTTATTGAAAAGAGTTATTGAAAAGAGTTATTGAAAAGAGTTATTTGATTGAAAAGAGTTATTGAAAAGAGTTATTGAAAAGAGTTATTGAAAAGAGTTATTGAAAAGAGTTATTGAAAAGAGTTATTGAAAAGAGTTATTGAAAAGAGTTATTGAAAAGAGTTATTGAAAAGAGTTATTGAAAAGAGTTATTGAAAAGAGTTATTGAAAAGAGTTATTGAAAAGAGTTATTGAAAAGAGTTATTGAAAAGAGTTATTGAAAAGAGTTATTGAAAAGAGTTATTGAAAAGAGTTATTGAAAAGAGTTATTGAAAAGAGTTATTGAAAAGAGTTATTGAAAAGAGTTATTGAAAAGAGTTATTGAAAAGAGTTATTGAAAAGAGTTATTGAAAAGAGTTATTGAAAAGAGTTATTGAAAAGAGTTATTGAAAAGAGTTATTGAAAAGAGTTATTGAAAAGAGTTATTGAAAAGAGTTATTGAAAAGAGTTATTGAAAAGAGTTATTGAAAAGAGTTATTGAAAAGAGTTATTGAAAAGAGTTATTGAAAAGAGTTATTGAAAAGAGTTATTGAAAAGAGTTATTGAAAAGAGTTATTGAAAAGAGTTATTGAAAAGAGTTATTGAAAAGAGTTATTGAAAAGAGTTATTGAAAAGAGTTATTGAAAAGAGTTATTGAAAAGAGTTATTGAAAAGAGTTATTGAAAAGAGTTATTGAAAAGAGTTATTGAAAAGAGTTATTGAAAAGAGTTATTGAAAAGAGTTATTGAAAAGAGTTATTGAAAAGAGTTATTGAAAAGAGTTATTGAAAAGAGTTATTGAAAAGAGTTATTGAAAAGAGTTATTGAAAAGAGTTATTGAAAAGAGTTATTGAAAAGAGTTATTGAAAAGAGTTATTGAAAAGAGTTATTGAAAAGAGTTATTGAAAAGAGTTATTGAAAAGAGTTATTGAAAAGAGTTATTGAAAAGAGTTATTGAAAAGAGTTATTGAAAAGAGTTATTGAAAAGAGTTATTGAAAAGAGTTATTGAAAAGAGTTATTGAAAAGAGTTATTGAAAAGAGTATTGAAAAGAGTTTGAAAAGAGTTATTGAAAAGAGTTATTGAAAAGAGTTATTGAAAAGAGTTATTGAAAAGAGTTATTGAAAAGAGTTATTGAAAAGAGTTATTGAAATGAGTTATTGAAAAGAGTTATTGAAAAGAGTTATTGAAAAGTTATTGAGTTATTGAAAAGAGTTATTGAAAAGAGTTATTGAAAAGAGTTATTGAAAAGAGTTATTGAAAAGAGTTATTGAAAGAGTTATTGAAAAGAGTTATTGAAAAGAGTTATTGAAAAGAGTTATTGAAAAGAGTTATTGAAAAGAGTTATTGAAAAGAGTTATTGAAAAGAGTTATTGAAAAGAGTTATTGAAAGAGTTATTGAAAAGAGTTATTGAAAAGAGTTAAAAGAGTTATTGAAAAGAGTTATTGAAAAGAGTTATTGAAAAGAGTTATTGAAAAGAGTTATTGAAAAGAGTTATTGAAATGAGTTATTGAAAAGAGTTATTGAAAAGAGTTATTGAAAAGAGTTATTGAAAAGAGTTATTGAAAAGAGTTATTGAAAAGAGTTATTGAAAAGAGTTATTGAAAAGAGTTATTGAAAAGAGTTATTGAAAAGAGTTATTGAAAAGAGTTATTGAAAAGAGTTATTGAAAAGAGTTATTGAAAAGAGTTATTGAAAAGAGTTATTGAAAAGAGTTATTGAAAAGAGTTATTGAAAAGAGTTATTGAAAAGAGTTATTGAAAAGAGTTATTGAAAAGAGTTATTGAAAAGAGTTATTGAAAAGAGTTATTGAAAAGAGTTATTGAAAAGAGTTATTGAAAAGAGTCATTGAAAAGAGTTATTGAAAAGAGTTATTGAAAAGAGTTATTGAAAAAAGAGTTATTGAAAAGAGTTATTGAAAAGAGTTATTGTTAAAAGAGTTATTGAAAAGAGTTATTGAAAAGAGTTATTGAAAAGAGTTATTGAAAAGAGTTATTGAAAAGAGTTATTGAAAAGAGTTATTGAAAAGAGTTATTGAAAAGAGTTATTGAAAAGAGTTATTGAAAAAGAGTTATTGAAAAGAGTTATTGAAAAGAGTTATTGAAAAGAGTTATTGAAAAGAGTTATTGAAAAGAGTTATTGAAAAGAGTTATTGAAAAGAGTTATTGAAAAGAGTTATTGAAAAGAGTTATTGAAAAGAGTTATTGAAAAGAGTTATTGAAAAGAGTTATTGAAAAGAGTTATTGAAAAGAGTTATTGAAAAGAGTTATTGAAAAGAGTTATTGAAAAGAGTTATTGAAAAGAGTTATTGAAAAGTTATTGAAAAGAGTTATTGAAAAGAGTTATTGAAAAGAGTTATTGAAAAGAGTTATTGAAAAGAGTTATTGAAAAGAGTTATTGAAAAGAGTTATTGAAAAGAGTTATTGAAAAGAGTTATTGAAAAGAGTTATTGAAAAGAGTTATTGAAAAGAGTTATTGAAAAGAGTTATTGAAAAGAGTTATTGAAAAGAGTTATTGAAAAGAGTTATTGAAAAGAGTTATTGAAAAGAGTTATTGAAAAGAGTTATTGAAAAGAGTTATTGAAAAGAGTTATTGAAAAGAGTTATTGAAAAGAGTGAAAAGATTGAAAAGAGTTATTGAAAAGAGTTATTGAAAAGAGTTATTGAAAAGAGTTATTGAAAAGAGTTATTGGAAAGAGTTATTGAAAAGAGTTATTGAAAAGAGTTATTGAAAAGAGTTATTGAAAGTTATTGAGTTATTGAAAAGAGTTATTGAAAAGAGTTATTGAAAAGAGTTATTGAAAAGAGTTATTGAAAAGAGTTATTGAAAGAGTTATTGAAAAAGTTATTGAAAGAGCTATTGAAAAGAGTTATTCAAAGAACTATTGAAAGAGTTATTGAAAGAGTTATTGAAAAGAGTTATTGAAAGAATAGTTGAAAATAACTTATTGAAAAGAGTTATTCTTCAAGAGTTCTTTCAAAAGACTCTTTTCAATAACTATTGAAAATAACTCTTTTCAATAACTATTTTCAATAACTCATTGAAAAGAACTCTTGAACTCTTTTCAATAACTCTTTTCAATAACTCCTTTCAATAACTCTTTCAATAACTCTTTTCAATAACTCTTTATTGAATAACTCTTTTGAAAATAACTTTTCAATAACTCTTTTCAATAAGTTTTTCAATAACTCTTTTCAATAACTCTTTTCAATAACTCTTATTCAATAACTCTTTTCAATAACTCATTTCAATAACTCTTTTCAATAACTATTTTCAATAACTCTTTTCATTAACTCTTTTCAATAACTCTTTTCAATAACTCTTTCAATAAGAGTTTTGAAAATAACTCTTTTCAATAACTTTTTCAATAACTCTTTTCAAAAACTCTTTTCAATAACTTTTTCAATAAGAGTTTTCAATAAGATTTTCAATAACTGTTTTCAATAACTCTTTTCAATAACTCTTTTCAATAACTCTTTTCAATAACTCTTTTCAATAACTCTTTTCAATAACTTATTTCAATAACTCTTTTCAATAATGAAAAGAATTTTCAATAACTCTTTTCAATAACTCTTTCAATAACTCTTTTCAATAACTCTTCAATAACTTTTCAATAACTCTTTTCAATAACTCTTTCAATAACTCTTTTCAATAACTATTTTCAATAACTCTTTCAATAACTCTTTTCAATAACTCTTTTCAATAACTCTTTTCAATAACTATTTTCAATAACTCTTTCAATAACTATTGTTTCAATAACTTTTTTCAATAAGAGTTTCAATAACTCTTTTCAATAACTCTTTTCTAATAACCTTTTCAATAACTCTATTCAATAACTCCTTTTCAATAACTCTTTTCAATAACTCTTTCAATAACTCTTTTCAATAACTCTTTCAATAATGTCTCTTTCAATAACTCTTTTCAATAACTCTTTTCAATGACTCTTTCAATAACTTGTTTCAATAACTCTTTTCAATAACTCTTTTCAATAACTCTTTTCAATAACTCTTTTCAATAACTATTTTCAATAACTCTTTTCAATAACTGTTTTCAATAACTCTTTTCAATAATTGTTTTTCAATAACTCTTTCAATAAAAGAGTTTTCAATAACTTTTTCTTTTCAATAACTCTTTTCAATAACTCTTTTCAATAACTCTTTTTCAATAACTCTTTCAATAACTCTTTTCAATAACTCTTTTCAATAACTCTTTTTCAATAACTCTTTTCAATAACTCTTTTCAATAACTCTTTTCAATAACTCTTTTCAATAACTCTTTTCAATAACTCTTTTCAATAACTCTTTTCAATAACTCTTTTCAATAACTCTTTTCAATAACTAACGTTTTCAATAACTCTTTTCAATAACTCTTTTTCAATAATAACTCTTTTCAATAACTCTTTTCAATAACTCTTTTCAATAACTCTTTTCAATAACTCTTTTCAATAACTCTTTTCAATAACTCTTTTTCAATAACTCTTTCAATAACTCTTTCAATAACTTTTCAATAACTTTTCAATAACTCTTTTTCAATAACTCTTTTCAATAACTCTTTTCAATAACTCTTTTCAATAACTCTTTTCAATAACTATTTTCAATAACTCTTTTCAATAACTCTTTTCAATAACTTTTCAATAACTCTTTTCAATAACTCTTTTCAATAACTCTTTTCAATAACTCTTTCAATAACTTTCAATAACTTTTCAATAACTCTTTTCAATAACTCATTCAATAACTGTTTCAATAACTCTTTTCAATAACTCTTTTCAATAACTCTTTCTTTCAATAACTCTTTTCAATAACTCTTTTCAATAACTCTTTTCAATAACTCTTTCAATAACTCTTTTCAATAACTCTTTTCAATAACTCTTTTCAATAACTCTTTTCAATAACTCTTTTCAATAACTCTTTTTCAATAACTCTTTTCAATAACTCTTTCAATAACTCTTTTCAATAACTCTTTTCAATAACTTTTTCAATAACTCTTTTCAATAACTCTTTTCAATAACTCTTTTCAATAACTCTTTTCAATCTTTTCAATTTTCAATAACTCTTTTCAATAACTCTTTTCAATAACTCTTTTCAATAACTCTTTTCAATAACTCTTTTCAATAACTCTTTTCAATAACTCTTTTCAATAACTCTTTTCAATAACTCTTTTCAATAACTCTTTTCAATAACTCTTTTCAATAACTCTTTTCAATAACTCTTTTCAATAACTCTTTTTCAATAACTCTTTTCAATAACTCTTTTCAATAACTCTTTTCAATAACTCTTCAATAACTCTTTTCAATAACTCTTTTCAATAACTTTTTTTTTCAATAACTCTTTTTTTCAATAACTCTTTTCAATAACTCTTTTCAATAACTCTTTTCAATAACTCTTTTCAATAACTCTTTTCAATAACTCTTTTCAATAACTCTTTTCAATAACTCTTTTTTCAATAACTCTTTTCAATAACTCTTTTCAATAACTCTTTTCAATAACTTTTCAATAACTCTTTTCAATAACTCTTTTCAATAACTCTTTTCAATAACTCTTTTCAATAACTCTTTTCAATAACTCTTTTTCAATAACTCTTTTCAATAACTCTTTTTTCAATAACTCTTTTCAATAACTCTTTTCAATAACTCTTTTCAATAACTCTTTTCAATAACTCTTTTCAATAACTCTTTTCAATAACTCTTTTCAATAACTCTTTTCAATAACTCTTTTCAATAACTGTTTCAATAACTCTTTTCAATAACTCTTTTCAATAACTCTTTTCAATAACTCTTTTCAATAACTCTTTTTCAATAACTCTTTTCAATAACTCTTTTCAATAACTCTTTTCAATAACTCTTTTCAATAACTCTTTTCAATAACTCTTTTCAATAACTCTTTTCAATAACTCTTTTCAATAACTCTTTTCAATAACTCTTTTCAATAACTCTTTTCAATAACTCTTTTCAATAACTCTTTTCAATAACTCTTTTCAATAACTCTTTTCAATAACTCTTTTCAATAACTCTTTTCAATAACTCTTTTTCAATAACTCTTTTCAATAACTCTTTTCAATAACTCTTTTTTCTTTTCAATAACTCTTTTTTCAATAACTCTTTTCAATAACTCTTTTCAATAACTCTTTTTTTCAATAACTTTTTCAATAATTCAATAACTCTTTTCAATAACTCTTTTCAATAACTCTTTTCAATAACTCTTTTCAATAACTCTTTTCAATAACTCTTTTCAATAACTCTTTTCAATAACTCTTTTCAATAACTCTTTTTCAATAACTCTTTTCAATAACTCTTTTCAATAACTCTTTTTCAATAACTCTTTTCAATAACTCTTTTCAATAACTCTTTTCAATAACTCTTTTTCAATAACTCTTTCAATAACTCTTTTCAATAACTCTTTTCAATAACTTTTCAATAACTCTTTTCAATAACTCTTTTCAATAACTCTTTTCAATAACTCTTTTCAATAACTCTTTTCAATAACTCTTTTCAATAACTCTTTTCAATAACTCTTTTCAATAACTCTTTTCAATAACTCTTTTCAATAACTCTTTCAATAACTCTTTTCAATAACTCTTTCAATAACTCTTTTCAATAACTCTTTTCAATAACTCTTTTCAATAACTCTCTTTCAATAACTCTTTCAATAACTCTTTTCAATAACTCTTTTCAATAACTCTTTTCAATAACTCTTTCAATAACTCTTTTCAATAACTCTTTTCAATAACTCTTTCAATAACTCTTTTCAATAACTTTCTTTTCAATAACTCTTTTCAATAACTCTTTTCAATAACTCTTTTCAATAACTCTTTCAATAACTCTTTTCAATAACTCTTTTCAATAACTCTTTTCAATAACTCTTTTCAATAACTCTTTTCAATAACTCTTTTCAATAACTCTTTTCAATAACTCTTTTCAATAACTCTTTTCAATAACTCTTTTCAATAACTCTTTTCAATAACTCTTCAATAACTCCTCTTTTCAATAACTCTTTTCAATAACTCTCTTTCAATAACTCTTTCAATAACTCTTTCAATAACTCCTTTTCAATAACTCTTTTCAATAACTCTTTCAATAACTCTTTTCAATAACTCTTTCAATAACTCTTTCAATAACTCTTTTCAATAACTCTGTTCAATAACTCTTTTCAATAACTCTATCATCAAATGCAATGACTTACACATAAATAGTTGATTTTCCATGGGCCTACCCTGTCTCCCCAAAAGACGTCACTGATTTTTTTTATATTTTGAATGGCCAAAAAGGTACTGGGGCGAAAATATGCTCTCGACCCAGAACCTTGGTGAGTACTGGGGCGAAAGTCCCTGTTGCCCCTGTGGAGTCGGCGCCTATGATTACTAACTTAAACAGCCTCATAATTTCCCAAAAAAAGCAATACGTGTTGTAACTAAATCCCCTGTAAATTCACACACTAAACCTCTATTTGCTCAATATAACTTGTTAAACATTATTCAACTCAGATTCATCCAGACTTGTGAATTCATGTACAAGTACCATAACAATCTCCTTCCTCCCTCATTCTCTTTTTATTTTAACCAAGTTCCACATAATATTTGTATGAGATCTAAGCATGACTATAGAAGTATATATGCTAGAACGAACACTAGGAAAATGTCTATTAGGTTCCAGGGACCGCTCTCGTGGAACAGTCTTCCGTTCAGTATCAGATCTTCGTCATGTCACAGTCATTTCAGGTACTCGTTACGTGCACATGCAGCAGAGTTAATAGTTTAGTTTTTTTAGTTAAGATGTAGTTCATATTTTAGTTTTTTTTAGTTAAGATGTAGTTTAGAAGAACTCCAACTTTTTTAATACATATGTTATACCAAGTTTCCACACCGTAAATTTTTCATGATACATTCAAGAACTGTATGTAGCTGCATGGATTGATCCAAATCATTGCTTTCAACTTACATTGATTCCGCCATCGATTACCCTCCTACTCCTGAACAACAGGCTCCCTCTCAGCGGGACTTAGTCCCTTTCGGGTGCCTATTGTTCCCAGTGACAACAGCACGCAACTAGGACCTAAAAACACCTGTAATCAATACTCCTACGTTACGTTATTATTTGTTTCTTCACTATACTACATTTGATTGCTTGATTTGTCTTGTTTTGTTGTTTGTTGTTTGGGATCAATAAAAACGAATTGAATTGAAAAATTGAATTGAATTTAAAAACATCTACTAAACACATTATCTCCGGTCTATACCATATTGGTAACCTCGTTCGTTGCCCTAACTAACATTGCCACTAGCCTAATTCTTCTTTAGTTAGAGCAGAGATAATATTTGCTATCTCAACCCATTTAATAACTGTCAGAGCTTAGACAATTTTTCCTATCTGTTACCTGTAACAAGTTGCGACCTGTCAGCTTGGTGTTGTGAATAAACGAAATTGATTGATTGATTGATTGATTGAATTACATCCAACGCAATACAGACTGCTATGTTACAAGGTTTTCTGGTTGTCCTCGACATGCGCAGGGCCTCTACACAATCTAGAAGCTTTGCTTACGTTGACCCCTCTATTTGAAACCGTCTTCCACAACAATGACGGCTTCAGCTCTTCTCTCTTTCTCTTTCCCTGTTCCGGAAACGCATGTAGTCCATTTTAATTCTTAGCGATAGCACTGACTTGGGTCTGAAACGCTTGTGTGGCAAATCCACGCTGGGAAAATCTGGTCTCTTCTTGTACGCATAGCCTACACATGGCGCCATCGGCGTCTAATACACGCAATAAATCCGCTTAGTCATATTTACATACCACATACATACATACACATATACATAAGCCTACATACACACATACACATACATGCATACATATATACATTGTTTTATGCTAAAATTCAAGCTCGAGAGTAAGGAGGGGCATAAATTACAATTATATTCTGAACGTTGATAACAAAGCAACATACAACCTGGTCGAAACACATCACGCCAGGATATCATCCCTGGATATCACCAGACGAGTCGACTTTCACGTTGAAGTGATCGTTTCTAACAACAACTTCTCGTTGAACACAGCATCTCGATCGGTCAAATATCGACGCGAAACCTACATCACTGCGTAGTTTGCAAGACTTCAGAAAGAACTTCGTCTTAACTAAACTTCTTGAGATTTGGCGCATGCACCTAACTAACTATACCAACGGCAACAGGACTAAACTTTTAAACTCCAAACTCTCTGACTTTCCTGTACCAACATTCTATATAGGACGGACCACAACAGCACACCCTCTATTAAACTGTTAATGCAGAACTATGCTGATCTTAAGCAAAGCCCGTCCTGGAGTATCTGTCTTAGTTCAGGAGCATGCATTAATATATAAAAACGTACACCCCTACGTGCATACACACTAATCTACATAAATACATACACATACGTATATAAACACATACACACGTACATACACGCAGATAAACACACTCGCACGCACTCACTTGCATACATTTGAGTGATCCTTCCGTCACCCTCTGGCGGATGTCCCTGATGGATTATACCTCCTACTTCGCAGCATGAGCCTGGGACCTAGAGAGGCCTTTCGAGGTGTATTATTATTCTTCAAAAACGTGACATCGTTTTATGATGCTCGTAAAACCTTGGCAAACTTTCTTCGTCGATATAATTCTGCAGCGGCCATTAAGTTCTTTCTTTCTGCATGCTTGTACCATCTTCGTTCTCTTTATACGTTCTCTTTCTCCTCTCTCAAAACCTGCTTCTTCTCTCGGATTCTTGCGCACTGGGAGCGCTTCTGAATGGTTCATCCTGCAAGGGGCGCTTTATAAATGTCTACATGTAGATACAATAGAATATTCAGAGGCGCTCTCAGTGTAGAAGACCAAGGAAAGAGAAACGTCTTGAGGGAACGCGCAGATGTGGAGGAGAACCCAGACAATAGTCTTGTTCGCAGAGGATTGGAAGGTCATTCCAAGGAGCAAGGCCCACAACAGAAATTGACCGACGTTGAGCGGTCCTGGTCCGAGGGACAAAAAGATCTAATCGGTCCGTAGAGCGCAAAGGACGAAGCGAGGTAGCAGATAAAGGTTTGCACATAAAAAGAGATATTTAGGAGCAAGGCATAACTGAGATTTGGATACCAGAAAGAGAATCTTATAGCGAATGCATAAAGTTATAGGGAGCCAGTGTAGTACTTTAGACATGTAGGTAGAGATATGAGCAAACTTAGGAAGCCGTGCGATGATCCTGGCTGCAGCATTTAGAACCGATTGAAGAGGGGTGAGGCTCAGCTTAGCTGAGCTTCATGCCTGGTGTTTAAACAGTGGCATTTAATAAAGGCGTAATATTAACTTTCACACATGTATTTGCACACTGCTCTGTTGAGAAACGTCGTTACTTGCTGGTGGTTCAAGCGTGAATAATAAATCGTGGGGTTGTCTGTATGCCAAGCTGGCTAAAGATGTGCTCATCAAGTTATTTTATTCATGCTTACGTCAATCAATCAATCAATCAATCAATCAATATTCGTTTAGTCTGAATAGCCAAGTTGTCAAAGTAGTAGTAGTGGTAGTGGTAGTGGTAGTGGTTGTGGTAGTGGTAGTGGTAGTGGTAATCGTAGTAGTAGCAGTAGCAGTAGCAGTAGCAGTAGCAGTAGCAGTAGCAGTAGCAGTAGCAGTAGCAGTAGTAGTTGTAGTAGTAGTAGTAGTTATAGTAGTAGTAGTAGTAGTAGTAGTAGTAGTAGTAGTAGTAGTAGTAGTAGTAGTAGTAGTAGTAGTAGTAGTAGTAGTAGTAGTAGTAGTAGTAGTAGTAGTAGTAGTAGTAGTAGTAGTAGTAGTAGTAGTAGTAATAGTATTAATAATAATAATAATAATAATAATAATAATAATAATAATCTTCGGAAAATTCTCCAAAATCGAGCCAGCCGCGGCATGTCTACTGGGTGCTCCTCTTTCCACCGAGGAAGCACTCACCTCATGCCTGGAAAATCGGTGCGCAGAATTAGCGACCGCAATCGACAGACTGTCAAAAGTCGCAAAACACGATGAGCTCTTCCAGAAACTTCTACACACCTTACGATGCTGCCCATGCATGGACCACACACTAATCAACAAATACGACGCTCTGCTGCGGGACGGTCTGGGATCCATACTGAACATCGACATGACTGACAACCAATGGATCCAGGCGTCACTGCCAATCAAGCTCGGGGGACTTGGTATTCGACGGGCTGCCTCGCTTGCATTACCTGCCTTTTTGGCGTCTGCTGCAGGCACCCGCGCGCTCCAGTCCTCCATGCTAGGAGCAAGTCACTCAGACAACGACGAGGTGTTGGAGATGCTGGCGCTTAGGTGGAAGGAGGAGAGTCAGGTCTCGCTACCGGAGGGAGAGGGATCGAAGAAACAGTCGCAGTGGGACGGTCTCCTCATCCGGAGAGAAGCGATGTTACTTCGTGCTGGCTTCAAAGACACGTATCATCAGGCCCGCCTCGGGGCGGTGGCTTCGGCCCACGCAGGTAACTGGCTGCTTGCGCTGCCGTTGTCGTCCTGCGGATTTCGGATGGACGATGAGGCAATCAGAATCGCGGTGTGCCTCCGCTTGGGAGCGACGACCTGCGAACCGCACATCTGTCCTTGCGGGGCGATGGTGGCCGCTGATGGATCGCACGGGTTGTCATGCGGGCTCGGACCGGGTAGCATATTTCCAAAGTGTACATGGCAGCTGCAACCGCAGGTCTTTCAGCCAATCGCAAGTCAGTATACATATTAGTATACATATTTCACGGCCACGCCCACACAACCATGTACGGTATGTGTACATTGTCGAAGAGAATGTTGGATGTTGGATGGCGAGCGATAGCAGTCACTGTTAATGATCACAAAAAGCAAACAAAGTTTACAGTCAATCTACTTCACATCGATAGGCGTTTAAGGGATTTCCCAAAAGGAACCACATGGACCCCTCTAAGCAGAGTCGTCCAAATGCATCAATATTATACAGGTAGACAGTAGCATCGATTTTTATATTCTTAATTGCAAAGTATTATGCTAATTAGTAGTTTGTATTCAAGTTCATTATACTGTGACATTCATTATTCCAAAGTGATCATGTACTGTTTAATATGGTGTGCTCTAGACTGGTGGTATGCTGTGGCCAAGAAACTAAAGTGACTGACATTTTATTCCTCTTGCGCTTAGCTCAATGTAATGTTGTCTTTATCTGCTTCATTCATACCCCGACTCATCTGATCCTCACCTCGTTCAGTTACCAGGTGAACCTTATTTTTGTTAATTTCAGGCTCTGAATGGACCAGAAGATGGCGTTCTCGGGGACATGGAAATGACGTCTCAAAAATAGAAACTGAAAACGGATTTCACAAGGAAATTAAGAGCGATCTAAAGAAAAATAAGGAAACGGTTTATTTAAAAAAGACGATTCGTGAAAAAAACTTCTGATAGGGTACACGCCTAAACTTGATGACAAACCTCCCGAGTGAAACATATGTCTAGTAGCATACCTGCACACTATTATGGCTAGGTCGTTTGTGGGCATATAGCTTTTTGATAATAAAGTCCTTCTGTTATGGTTGATAAACTGATTCTTTTATCTGGTAAGTAAATTAAAGAAGCGTGTGATAAGGCAAAGACAAGGCTAGGTCCTGTAAGATAACCTATGATAGAGTATGATACAACAAGGTCAGGTGTGACCTTCATAGTGCTAACTAGGAAAACAATCTGAAACGTCTGCTCAGATTTGTCCCTTTACTCAGATATCTGCAATCGAATCTTTGGCATTGGTTAAAAAAGATTGCTTAGCGCACTGTCTGATGTCTTTAGTGGTTGACATTTAAGCAGTCACATTAGAACCGGTTAATTTGAGTTATGCTTGCAGAGGTTGCAGTTAAACTCCTCGACAGAACGGAACGGCATTTGCTTTGATACAGAAAGTTGATTATTTTGTATTTAATTATTTTCATTTCTTAGTCAAATACGGTGTCGCATGCATCTGTCCACGCTGTAGGCAGTTTTCGACACATTTAATTTCACAACATAATAGAAACGACAGCTCGTATTATTCTCCTAATTAATTCTTTCTTTAGGGTTGGAATTTTATACCAAACGCGATAAAAATTAAAAAATCACAATGTCAATCAATTTCTCATGATAACTAGGCGTAATGTAAAACAGACAACAGAGGACTATTATCGATGATTACGTGTTAGCAGTGCAAGGATAATGTGATCTCTCTCCCATGGTGCTGCCATGGGAGAGAGATCACTTGTCTATGCCTGTGTTACCAGCAGAGTTGATCACTGTTGCTCGATTCGTGCTGGTCCCCTTCTTGATTAATAAGCCGTCTCTCCGTTCAGCTGCCAGACATATTGGTCGTATTCCAAAATACGCCTGTCTCTGCTGACATGCAGATGTTTTACGCTGGCTTCCTGCCTCTCAGTGCATCTCTTACAGGATAGCAGCGTTAGTTTGGCGGTGTCTCGCTGGTTGTGGTTCGTCCTACCTTTCTGACCTGTCGTCCGGTTTATGAGTTGGTCCCCCGTCGGGCTCTGCGCTTCTCGGCCAAAGGAGAGCTTCTTGTCCCAGGGATCGTTCATCTCTCATGCAGCGCTGAGCCCTTCTCGATTGTAGGACCTTCCATCTGGAATGGGCTCCCTCTTGAGCAGCGCTTGCTGCCCCGCAACAATATGTCTGCTTTGTGCCAACTGTTTCAGTCTTCTGGGCGCCTCTGAGTAGACTCCTTGAAGGGGCGCTATATAAATTCTCGAAATAAATGAATGAATACTATTGGCAGCTTAGAAAAACGATAAAAGAACAAAAGACATTTACTTGGCAAAGACGCCATAGGCAAGTTAACATGTTATTGCGGTGTTAATGAAATTTGCAACGTAAATTTTCAAGCATGGTAGGCCTACAGTTTGCACAGTCGTCGCCAATTTATGAAAGAATAAACAAAAATTATTGATGTCTATATCCATTCAGATAAGGAATTTAACGATCCTTATATTAATTCATCCACCTGTGTTTGCAGGCAGATCAGATCTTCAAGTCAACCGGCTTCAGTGCATTCAAAATTCTCAGGCTCGTGTTCAAACTCTGCTCGATCAGCTTAGTATACTGTTGAATTCAGAATAGAATTCAAACTGTCCTGTCTGACCTAATATAGTATAGGACCCTCACAATGAGCAATCCTACCTACATGTATTGTACCATCAACCACTAATTTCTCCGTACTTCCCGTTTTTGCGATCTTCGGTTATGGATGGGTCATTGGGTTGAATCTCGATTTAGCATGTAATGGGCGTTCGTGCGTTCCGTGTTTGTCGGCCTACCGCTACTGCCTTTAATTTGGTGACCCTATTCAAGCGGAACTCTGTTCTTTCTGGGTCTACCGGTTGTTTCTCAATACCCATGTCAATGTTTCATGTCTATATTTTTTATTTTACTCTTTTTTGGGATTCAATAAACGAAGAATGAATGAATATTTACTTTTGTGTAGCCGATCACAGCCAAGTTGTACTGTGAAATGAAGCTTGCATGACGTCAGCCAGCGCTTATTAACATAATTGGTGACGTGTCCACGCAATACACGTCGATGATGACGTCAATTTCTCGATTATGACGTCAGTCAACGCTCATTTTGGCTAGCTTAAGGTCCAAGGCCGTTTTAAATCGGCAGCCTCAACATAGATGGTAGATGCTCGCTCTAGTTATATAATTATTTATATATTTTGCATCTATATGGTTGAATCTCGATTTAGCATGTAATGGGCGTTCGTGCTCTTCCACCAATGTTTATCCGTTGCTCGAACTCATCTTTATCTTTCAAGCTACGCCTCAAATCTCTATTTCTCATTGGCCTTCAGCCATCTGGATATCTAACAGTTCTTCCAATGGCAACTGACTAACCGCGCCACAGATTCGCATTTCTGTTCAAAGTGTTTGTAAAAATAATAATAATCTGGCCACACGGCGGGCACGAATTTGCGCATCTTCACCAATCCTTACAGCATAAGCTCCTCTAATAACTATAGACCTATTTATTCACGTAAGAATACCCGCAAGTTCTCGACCAAATGTGCTGGAACTAGACCTAATGCCTGGAACAGAGTCCCTGTTGAAATTCGATGTTCGGCTGATATTTGTCACTTTAAACGAAGATTGCACTACTACTTGATAGCACAGTCAAATGATTGATGTGTTTGCACTGACTAATTAGTTAACTAATTAAGTTATATTGAACACATAATTAGTTAACTAGTTAAGTTATATTGAACAAATGTGTAATTAATTCAAACCAGCCGCTGCTTATCACTCAAAGAAAGGGTGACCCTGCTAAGCGGGACCTTGGTCCATTTGGGGTTTTCTTTCCTTGTTGTCCTCTGACATCCTTTATTCTACTTACTGATTATATTTCAGTTCGTCTGTTTGATGGGATCAATAAAATTTATGGCTACGGTCGTCGTCTACGGCTTGTGTAGGCTATGCTTCTAAATTGCAATAGGTTTTACATAAAACGCTTTTAAGGGCAGCAATCTTGAGCGCTGCTTTTGCAGAACATACAGCAGCACCTGTGCTATCGTTTCTCTAATAAATCCTCACTTTATGTGTTTAATATTTAATATGAAGCGTAATGAAATTGACAATATATGCACGATAACTAGGCTAAGCCTACGTGCAGGAGTTCGTTGGCAACCTTAAACTTAGTTAACAAACAACATAGCGGTGGTTAAGCGTTAACAATGAAAGAATAATGTGCTAATACTTAGGCCTACTTGATAATTACAATAACGATGATTGCATACGTATTCATGAAAAACATGTATCCTAAAATCGAAGCTTTGAACCTTAATGGCGGCTAAAACGTACAACAACTCTGAAAAACGTCTACTTCCAGTCATTTTGAACGGTAATCGCGATGCTAACTGTTGAGAAAATTTGCAAACACGTCAAATATTTCAAGCAAGTCATTTTCTGTGGATCCTTCTCTGTGGAGTGGTGGACTTCCTCCACCGGTCCGCTCCACCATCCTTTCTAGTAGTCGCTCCTCGTCTTTTTCTAAACTAAAATCCTGCCTTTTCCATCGGGGTTGCTCGCACTGGGAGAGCTTCTGAAAGGCTTTTGCTGTGAGAAGCACGTTATAAATAGCCAAATACAATTATACAGTACAATAAAAAAATGATGTTCAATATCGGAGATCTCTACGCTCGCTGTCCAATATGATGTTAATTGTGATCATGAAATTACCCTACTACATCAATGTGTCTTGACAATAGATGATTGACACGCGGCTGGCTTAGTTGTACCAAAGCCTAGTCACGCTATTGATCTCACAGAGGATGATAGCAGTCGGTTGGGGTGGGAGAAGTTGAGTTGCGTGCTCTGCTAATACCTGGACAGTGTCCTTATTTATATGCATACTATCCGATTCGTGTATTACAACTTTGGACGCTGTCAGAGTGTACGGACAAAACCTATCGTGTGTATTACGTCTTCACGTGAGGGGTACATAGCATTTGTAAGTAAACATTTGTACATATATGTAGTGTTTGCTTGATGGCCGAGCCGCTGTCTGTGCAAATGAGACTTAACTCACCGGACTGCAGTAAAATCTTTACGATCGGAACATTTAGGCCTAATATTAAATGCAACCAATGAACAGTTCAAAGAAAAGTCCTAAACTGAATATACTAATTATAATATTTATTAAAACTACTAAATGGGATATTTATTTTTATAATAATAATAATAATAATAATAATAATAATAATAATAATAATAATAATAATAATAATAATAATAATAATAATAATAATAATAATAATAATAATAATAATAATAATAATAAGAAGAAGAAGAAGAAGAAGAAGAAGAAGAAGAAGAAGAAGAAGAAGAAGAAGAAGTCTGCCAGTCTCTCTGCGTATGAGTTCAAAATCTGTTTGTTGGTCTACAAGTCGCTTCATGGGGCCGCGCCTGAGTATTTGCGCGATTACTGCATCGAGACGCATTCTTCCGCCTCCGGGTTGCGACTCCGATCGCTCGAGAAAAGCGATCTTCGCGTAAAACGGATGAAAACCCGTTTTGGCGATCGCGCTTTCTCGGCAGCCGGTCCCAGATGCTGGAACGGCCTTCCTCCTGCCCTGCGAGCGGCTAACACAGTTAATTCCTTCAAATCTGGACTCAAGACTTATTTGTTCTGTAAGGCCTACCCTGCTGTTAGTTGACTGTGAGGCGCCCTTGTAACGGCATGGCTGTGTTACGGCGCCATATAAATTGTCACTGTTATTATTATTATTATTATTAAGAAGAAGAGGAGGTTGAGAGAGAGCGAGCAATAACCCTTAGCTGACGAAGATGGTAAAAGCAGGAGCGAGACAATGAGGAAAGGTGTTTGGAAAAGCTTAGTTCCTGAACAAGTATGACACCAAGGTTTCGTAGTGAGGTACAGAATATAATAAGAGGAAATTCTACTGTAAGAAGATTAAAGTCCAGTTTTGCCAGCTGCTGGCGGGTACCCAGCCATATGAACTGGGTCTTAGTAGGATTGAGTCTCAGGCGATTTGAAGAAGGCCAGGAAGAGAGAGTGTCAGTTGCAAGAGACATCAAGCGAACAGCACTCGCAGCATTACTTGCAAAACAATGCAAGTAAGATTGGAGATCATCAGCGTATGAGTGGCTAGAAAGAGCACAGGAAGCAAGGACAGATTCAAGATCGGCTGTGAAAAGAATATAGAGAAGAGGGCCAAGCACTGAGCCCTGGGGAAGACCAGTAGGTACGGGGATCCAAGGGGAACGCGACGAGCAAAACACAGTAGATGAGGAGCGATCAGATAGATATGAGGAAAGCCACTGAAGAGGCAAGGAAGAGATACCAAAAGAAATGGAGAGGCGACGCAGGAGAAGATCATGGTCGACTGTATCAAAGGCTGCACTTACGTCGTAGAGTGCAAGAAGAGTAATATAAGTTGAGAGCGGTCAATAGCGCTGTAGACATCATTAAGAAGGCTAAGAAGAAGAGTCTCCGTAGAGTGTCCCTTGCGGACACTCTACGGAAACAATAATAATAGTCGCCATCACCTCGTTTGTTTGGATCGCCTGAGGGATCATTGATACCTCGGGCAAAAAAAAAAATAATAATAATAAGGAACGGATGCAAGGGTCAATTGCGATCTACAGTTTTAGGCCTGCTATTCTAGTGGTGAAATGTCTAGCATTAGTTTTGCAGGTATTCAGATAAAGGCTATGTCGTGATCTGGCGTTGTAAGTATGCATAGTCGCATTAGTTCTAAAGTACAATGTAGTTATTAAAGTAGCTGGGCAAAGACCAGCGTGAGTCTCAGTGCGTCTACGAGCGAAATGCACTTGGATATCCAGGTTTAGAGAGCCAATGTAAAACAATGAGTTTTGACGCATTTCTTAAAGGCGGAACAGAGATTCCTGTATTGGAGAATGGTTGGTGGTCGGTTTCATTCCATACTGCTCAATAGTGTCGTGGTTAGGGTGCTGGAGGTCAGTCGAGAGGTTGGGGGTTCAAATCCCCACCAGAGAAGAAATTTCGTTCGAGAATTCTGCTCCACCCCGGCTTCCTAGCCACCTCGGCTCTAATGAGTACACTGACCGTGCACTGTCGGTGGGAAGATGAGATGGCGAGGGAGAGGACTGACCACCCGCCCTCATTATGCCGAGGCTAAGAAACAAACTGAAGTCGCCATCACTTTGTACCCATGACTGCCTCAGGCTTAGCTTAAGGTACTGCTCTTCGTTATTACACAGGAACAGCAGCTTGAAAGGCACAAGAGCACATAAAAGAATGTGCCTCCAACATCTCATCAGTAAAAATGAATATTAGTGACATTGTAAAATACTGTTTAGGCGCCTTTAAATGGTGTCATTTGAACTCTATCAATTCTTTGGGTTTAAAAAAAATTGTATTGTGTTTAATTTTAAATTGTCGTCAACGGCCTTTGATGTCATTATGATGACGGTAAACTTTTGAATAAAAAAAAAATCTCATCAGCCAGTGATATCAGACAACAGTTTACCATTTCAAAAGCAACCAATCTGGCGAAAATTGAAATGTTAGGGTGCTGTCAAGTTCTGAATCTAGTTTACTTGCTTGGCGAATGACGATTCAACCTAGTGGCAAACAAGTCCTGAGATTTTTTACCTAGACTGTTAGAGTGTGAGCAGAAGCAGCCATGAAATGTATACCTTCCAAGTCAGTGACTTTACTTCGATCGAAAGCAAGAGCCACCTGCTTGGTGATATAGGATTCATGCTGAGCAGGTTCCTATAGATGACTGTTGCTTTCTCATCATCTCTGACACATTAGCATAGCACAGTCTGGTTCACAGTCTTCATCAGCTATGTTATTATCGCTACAGCCTAATTCAAATTCTGTAGTGATCGGTAATCTTTGCTTTGAACTCTCACGGCGGGTTGCTCTGTCTCACAGTGGTTCTACCACAGATTGCATGTCTTCTGAACCATTTTTAAATCTTGATATTTTGTGCTACGTTACATTCTTTATTAATTTACTGATTATATTATTTTTATTTTTCGTATTATAACGATTGATAAAATGTAATCAAGTATATTTCTGACAAGAGAAATTTAACTTTATTAACTGGAGGCCTCAGTAATTTTATATAGTGGATTTATACGGCACCTCCCAGTATTAAACAGAGAGAACCTTATTTTTTTTACCGTAAGGACACATGCAGTACATGGACAACGCCTTACCTTAGTACATTTGATCTCATCTTACTTAATTTGATCCAGCTAAATGTGTTGTTTTTCAGGTAATAACTTGCATAAAAATCGAGACAATGGAGTCTCACTTGAAATGGGCAGACTACCTGATCTTCATCGGATTCCTCGTCATCTCTCTGGCCATCGGAATCTACCATTCGCTGACAGGAGGTCGACAGAAGACTGTTGCTGAGTTCATAATGGGCAATCGTCGACTCAGGGTCATTCCGACGGCCATTTCGATGCTCGTTTCATTCTTTTCAGCCTCTACGATGCTTGGCATGACCGCCGAGATGTACCTCTACGGAGCCCAGTACCTCGTCGTCGCCATTATCATGCAACCACTTGTTATACTCTTTGTCGAACGCTTCATTGTTCCGTGGCTCTATCCGCTGAAGTTGGTCAGCATCTATGACGTAGGTTTGAACTGCGTTTACTTTCCTACTTGTAGTTTTATTTAATTGTGACAGTTGATGTAGCATCGTTGACAGTGAGCTATTTCTGGAGTCTTTCTGATGGCCAATATTTACTGGTCTTACATTTAAGAATTCTCTTCTCGTATCAGTTCTGTTTGATCTGCTCCGTCGCTTGTGTCATTTACGTGTTCAGTTAAAAACTCATCTGTTTCGAAGTTGCTTTCCATCATTGTATTGTATTGTATTGTATCTATCAATTTATATAGCGCCTCTCGCAATGCATACCAATCAGAGGCGCTCCCAGTGCGAAAGACCCAGAGAAAAGAAAGAGGTCTTCAGACAACGAAAAGAGGCACTTGGCCCACCAGTTAAAAAACAGGAACGAGTCAAAGGAGGTAGCTGGTTCCATAGTGCAGGGCCAATGAAGGCAAAGGCTCGCGTTTTAGCCATAGCAGTTCTCGCTCGCGGGACAAGGAGATCATGCCGATTTGATGAGCGCAGTGGGCGAAGAGAAGTAGCCGAGGCATGTGTCTTTCTGCCTCAGTGGACTGATCTTCTGGATGTTGACCTGATAAAGGTTAGCTTTAGTGCGCCTTTGATTGATTATTGGTGCATTAGACACCGGCGCAATAGAAGTCACTAATTAGTAACATCAATGATACATGTAATAATCACAACGTTGTATCTTATAACTTCAACGAATCTGTCCAGGTGTTCATGATGGTTCTCGTCTATACTATAACTATAGTCAGAGAACTTCATTCAGATTACATTGTGCGAAAATGTTTAACCTTCGGAGGCCGAAGCTCCGATTCAGGACACGGAGGCCGAAGTGGGGTAGTTTTCTACCCCAAAGAAATATGTAATATCTCAGCTCACAGGTAAGCTACTATGACAAATGAGGTGTCGATTCGAATATTTCCAAGGTCAAGGAATCGAACTATCGTATTGGGAATAGTGTGGAAATAGTACTTTCCAAGATGGCGGCCAATATGGCCGCCGAAACACAAAAAAGTGTATATCTAAGTTCATACATAAGCTACAATGACAAATACAGTCTCCATTGTAATAGTTTCAAGGTCAGGGAATCGAACTATCGCATTGGCAATAGTGTGGGAATAGTACTATTCAAGATGGCGGCCAATATGGCCGCCAAAACACAAAAATGTGTATATCTAAGCTCATAGATAAGCTACAATGAAAAATAAGGTGTCCATTGTAATATTTTCAAGGTCAAGGAATCGAAATATCGCACTGGCAATAGTGTGGGAATAGTACTATCCAAGATGGCGGCCAATATGGCCGCCGAAACATAAAATGTGTATATCTAAGCTTATTTTTAGGCTAAAATAACAGATAAAGTGTCGAATGTAATATATTCAGGGTCAAAGAATCGAACTATCGCAGTGGCAAAAACAAAAATATGTATAACTCAGCTCATAGATAAGGTGCAATGACAAATGAAGTGTCGAATTTCATATTTTTAGTGGCACAAAATCGATTTCTCTTAGTTATAATAGTACGGGAATGTTACTATCCAAGATGGCGGCCAATATGGCCGCCAAAACACAGAAACATGGATTTCTCACATTAATGATTTTCAACAATAAAAATATTAAGCGTCGAAATTAATATTTTCGGGTTCAATTAATCGCTTTCTCGTAGCAGCAATAGTGTGAAAATTTAAATTTTCAAGATGGCGGCCAATATGGCCGTCAAAACAGAAATATGTATATCTCAGCTCATAGATAAGATACAATGGCAAATGAAGCGTCGAATTTAATATTTTCGGGGTCAAGGAATCGATATATCGCAGTCGCAATAGCGTGGGAATATAGCTTTCCAAGATGGCGGCCAATATGGCCACCAAAGCACAAAAATGGCTATATCTGAGCCCATAGCTTAGGGTTGACGGCCATATTGGCCGCCATCTTGGAAAGTAACATTTCCACACTATTGTCACTGAGATCTTTCGATTTCTTGACTCTGAATATATTACATTCGACACTTTATCTGTTATTTTAGCCTAAAAATAAGCTTAGATATACACATTTTATGTTTCGGCGGCCATATTGGCCGCCATCTTGGATAGTACTATTCCCACACTATTGCCAATGCGATAGTTCGATTCCTTGACCTTGGATCTATCACAACGGACACTTCATTTGTCATTGTAGCTTGTCTATGTGCGTAGATATACTCATTTTGAGTTTTGGCGGCCATATTGGCCGCCATCTTGGATAGTACTATTCCCACACTATTGCCAATGCGATGGTTCGATTCCTTGACCTTGAAACTATTACAATGGACACTTTATTTGTCATTTTAGCTTATGTATGAGCTTAGATGTACACACTTTTGTGTTTCGGCGGCCATATTGGCCGCCATCTTGGAAAGTACTATTCCCACACTATTCCCAATGCGATAGTTCGATTCCTTGACCTTGATAGTATTACAATGGACATTTCATTTGTCATTGTAGCTTCTTATCTATGAGTTCAAACATTCACAATGTATTGTTTGGCGGCCATATTGGCCGCCATCTTGGAAACTGACATTTTCAGAATTAGGCAAATATTAAAACTCAATTCCGTGGTAGAATCAACACTTCATTTCTAATTGGAGCATAACAATGAGATAATATCTTGTATAAATACATCTTCATTATGAACGAAAAAAATAGTAACGCCGAGGCCGAAGTGGGGTAGATTTCTACCCCATGACACTTTGAACTGAAATAACTTTCTCTGACAACATGACATGATGATCGTTTTGGTGTGGGAATATGTCGGGGGTGTTAACTTGTAAACATGTGGAACGTCAAGTTATGACTACCTACAGTTACTCCGCAATCAACATCCAAACACTGCTGGGGTAGAAATCTACCCCACTTCGGCCTCCGAAGGTTAATAATGATGATGGTGATATGAAGAGGACGATGATGATGATGACGACGACGACGATTATAACTATAATGATAATAATAATATTATTTATTAATTCAAAACGAGAATACGCAGTATTATTATGCGATATAGTAGCAACAGATGATGGCAAGTTTAACAGGAGACATATTTAACTGTATGGCAGCCTGCGAGGCGTCCATCTGTCCTACTGCTCATTTTACCAACGCCACTTAGCGAATGTAAGGAAGTGTCAACCTTACGGGGCTAGCGAGTTGCAATTCAGCCATCTCCCCATGCAAGGTAGATCAGTAAGATAGACGGCCATTTGTGCAGCACTTTTGCTAGGTATTCAAAAGGCGCTATAATTAAGTACCTAGGTATTATTATATACAATTGTAGATATTACTACAAGCGCACCTGCAGTTGTATTTGTTACTATACTTAAAGTTGTGATTCTGCCAGAGCAGTCATGCAGCGCCTATCAAAAGCCCATCATATCATGCAATTAATACTCGACAATGACCAGTTGAAAACTGTAGGCTTGTTTTGGCTTAAAATATCCACAGTTCTTACCTTCTGTGGTCGGAAGGGAAGGCAATCTAGAGCGCGTTACATTTTGACGGGATTCCCTGCTCCTGCGATTGATCGCTGCAACTGCTAGTATATAGTTTGTATGT
The DNA here is from genome assembly GCA_020284085.1 of Aporrectodea caliginosa. Lineage (NCBI taxonomy): Eukaryota > Metazoa > Annelida > Clitellata > Crassiclitellata > Lumbricidae > Aporrectodea > Aporrectodea caliginosa. Next base: position 733,916 of record JACEVL010000809.1, read on the forward strand.
GTTTTAGTACTTGGAAATGCGATTTATGTCAAAGACCATCAGGGTATTTGCAGCTGCATTGGGAATTATGTCGGGGGTAAGGGAACGTTTGTTTTTATATGGAACTGATTTAAACTCAAAGTTTCTCTCTCACACACACTTAGAGTTTCGTTGAGCAAGGCATGGTCAGGGTGTTGTCGTTGGTCTAAGCGTGGATTTTGCTTCACACCATCTGGTTCGGGTTCGACATTGGAGCTACGGAAATCTGACCGAGATGTCGTCCAGAGTTTATTAAAGGTCAACCTCTGGTATACCCTGGTACTCCCCCTCTGTTTCTGTCTCTGTCTCTTTTTCTGATTCTCTGTCTGTCTGTCCCTCCGTCCCTCCGTCTCTCTCTCTCTCTCTCTCTCTCTCTCCTCTCTCTCTCTCTCTCTCTCTCTCTCTCTCTCTCTCTCTCTCACACACACACACACGCACACGCACACGCACGCACGCACACACACACACACACACACACACACACACACACACACACACACACACACACAAGGGGTGGTATCCACCCCCTAGGTTTTTTTCATCTCAAACTTTTTCCGTATGGAATCAAAATTTGACCTTTTAGGTAGCTGTAGGGGGTTCATTTGCACACGTTTTGAGGTAAAATGTGAGTGGATATCTCACACCGTTCAAATGTTATACCCAATATACCCGAGGTACCAGGGGGGGGGGTGAATACCACCGCCCTAGATTTTCGACTATATCTTATCCGTCATTTAATATTAAGAGACACAAATTATACCATTCTATAGAGGGAATGTGGGGCTACATTTCTATGGTCACTGAGTTGACCTGAGACAACCGGAAGTGCTCAAAATAAATTAAAATGTATGAAAATAGGTTACACTTTCACACATTTTTCATGTTTTTTCGATTATTTCGTATTCATAATTTATTTTTGAAGAGAAATAAATTATGCCGTTGCATAGAGGACATTGTAGTGCTATTTTGTCATACTGATTAATATGTTTTTTGATGACCGAAAGTGTTCAAAATAAATAATAATACGCGTAATCTGTGTGAAAATGGCTGAATACAGCTTCACAATGTAAAACTGATATATATGTATGAATAATATATATGTATGGATGCATATTTATACGTATATAAACATGTGTAGGTATGTATTTGTGTATCTTGGATGCATAGATCAGTTTCAAAACACACATAATCTTATATTTGTTTATCCAAAAAGTACAAAATGTACGCAATAATATAAAATATCGCTAATTATCGGTTCCTTTGTTAAAAATGATGTAATTTTGAGGTGCATTCACATAATGTACAACTAAATATACCATTTTGTACACAATTGAATGCTGAATCCATTGGTGTATTACAAGAAATGATATGTGAAACCAAACCCGAAATCCAGTGGGGTGGTAACCACCCCCCCTTGGTAGTCCGTGTCACAAAAAAAGCGTGGTAGCCCTAGGGTTAAGTCTCTGGGGAGTACCACAGGTGGTAAAGTCTAAATATGAAGTAGTTGAAGAACTAGACTTTAGACCAACTGTTTGAGGTGTGATGGAGCTGTTACGACTCAACGCGCGTGACCAGGGTCATTCCAGATCCTTGCGATCAATGACTTCCGGCCACACGAAAGGTTGGAAAAGATATGTTGGACTTAATCTCCACACATGGACAAGAAGAGCCATGAGTTGAAACGGTTGGCTGCATCTCGTGGAAACTGCAACGTTCCACGGAGGACCACGACACACATGATGATGATAATGATGATGATGTTAATCAAAATAATAATAATAATAATAATAATAATAATAATAATAATAATAAAAACACTATCTTTTCTTTAATGAAGCGCCTGACAAACGCACTGCGCTGTACATTTACATGTTATGACAATTAAGCAATTCACAAGAACACAAATGACAGAAGACATAAATCTTAACTACTAACAGAACAGACTGCCTGCCTGCAATACATGGCGCTAATAGCAGCCTACAAAGCATGTCCGCCTACGGTGTTCTCGATCTCGTCATCTCTAACTCTCTATGCCAGTGAGTTATCCAATGCGCTATCGGGCCACCCCCCCTCGATAATGATGATGATGATGATGATGAAGATGATGGTGGTTGTGGCGATGGTTGTGGTGGGACTGCATGCTTCATTGAAAGTTTAAAGATGAAACGGAAAGATAAAAACCGTACAATGTACATGGTTCTTTGGCTGTTTCATTCCTAGGTTCTCTTTATGGGAATGTCGATGTATGCCCCATCAGCAGCTCTGCAATCTGGTATACATATAAACAATAGTTCCCTACTGTCATCTTATTCATTTTTGTCATCGTCATCACCATAACCGCAACCATCAATACATCGTCATCATCATCGTCATCATCATCATCATCGTCATCACCAAAATCATCATCACCATCACCATCGTCATCGTCGTCGTCGTCGTCGTCATCATCATCATCATCATCATTATCATCGTCATCGTCATCGTCATCGTCATCGTCGTCGTCCTCGTTGTCATCATCATCACCAAAATCATCATCACCATCATCATCACCACCAGCTGCAGCATTAAGAACAACAACAGAAACGAGAGCAACAAATGCAACAACTAAAGCGAAAGCAACATCATCATAATCATGAACAACAACAGTAACAACAACATCACCATCATCGCTCCACTGAAACCCTCTTGAAAAGATTGCTGCTTATCAGCTTACTGTTTATTTAGAGGTAAATAAGATGCTTCCGGAGTGCCAATCCGGTTTTCGGAAAGGCCATTCCACTGAAACCCTCTAGCTCCGTCTCCTTTCTGACATTTATGGGGCTATAGATAGTTCGCAACTCTACTGGCCTTGTTCGACGTTAGTGCTGCTTTCGACACTGTCGATCGTGAAATTTTACTTAAGCGGCTACAAATTTCATTTGGCCTGTCTGGTAACTTTCTTAGTTGGCTGGGTTCATTCTTCAGTGAACGCTCTTTCTGTGTGGTCCATGGGCCCTCTAGGTCCTCATGGGCTCCTGCCCCTTACGGCCTTCCACAGGGCTCGGTGCTGGGTCCCCTTCTTTACATCATTTACACCTCTGAAATTGGTTCCCTACTTACTGCTTCTGCTGTGCTAGGTAACCGGTATGCTGATGACGTTCAGGCCTACCTGCACTGCTTTGCTACTAACGCCACTGCTGCTGTTCGAGCAATGAGCCTGGCTTTGGGTGCCCTGGAGGCCTGGATGTCATCGAACCGCCTGCGCCTCAACCCATCTAAAACCCAATTTATCTGGCTGGGCACTCGGCAGCAGCTTGCGAAGCTAGACCTTTCTACCATTGCTGCAGACTTCCCTCAGTTTGTCTTTTCCTCTGTTGTCCGTGACCTTGGAGTTACACTGGACCAAGAGTTAACCTTTGCCCCACATATAAACCGCCTCTGCCGTGATTCATACTATCAGTTACGCCAGTTCCGCACTGTTGCTCGCTCACTTACTTCAGACTCCACCGCTACACTCATCCACTCTTTTATCACTGTCCGACTTGATTACTGTTGCTCACTCTATGTTGGCCTCCCAGCTTGTCGGTTGGGGTGCCTGAACCGGGTCCTGCGCTCTGCCGCACGCCTCTGCGGACGTATCCCCAAATTTGGCCACGTCTCAGGTTATATGCTGGATGTGCTTCATTGGCTCCCTCTGCTGCAGCGGATCTCGTATCGGATCATCGCTTTGGTCTGGCGGTCCTTGCTGGGCCTAGCCCCTGCCTATCTACGCGACCTCTGCTGCCCTACCTTGGGTGATCCGGGTCGTCGCTCTCTCCGCTCTACTGAGCGGGGCGTGCTCATGGTCCCTTTGCCCGCACAGCTACTAAGCAGAATCGAGCCTTCTCAGTGGTTGGTCCATCCCTCTGGAACGGGCTTCCTTTGATGCTGCGCTTGCATCCCAGAATCCACTCTGAATCTTTCTATACTTGCCTCAAAACTGTCCTTTTCAGCCGTGCTGTGGTCGGGAGTGCTCCTGAGTAGTAACCTCGAAGGGGCGCTATATAAAACATCGTAATGAATGAATGAATGAATGAATAATCACCATCAGCAACGACAACAATAGCAACACAATTTCAATCATCACCATTACCTCCGCCAAATAGGAAACATTAAATAAACGAATGAACAAATAATTAATCGCTGTTGATTCTTTCCTCAGCCACTGGTTTGCCACTTACGGTTTCAATCCCAGTCATGGTCGTTGTATCGGTGACCTACACAGCTCTCGTAAGTACATATTATTATGTTAGTAGGGTCAAATTACGAAATAAATACGGTGAACCCTAAAAAGGCGACTTGCACGTATACTGCATTGAGCATGCTTAAAATGATTCCTACAATTACAAACACAAAAATTAATGTTAATTAGGGGTGGGCAACGATTAAAAATTTGAATCGAAATTAATCGCACGATTAAAATTTTTAACGATGCGATTAATTTTTAACGCATGTCACAATAGATAACAAGTACAACTACTCTACCGACTCTGAGTAGTTACTTTCATATGCGCTATATAAATGATTGCAGACAATAAACAAAAACACACATGCTTTTACTACTTGTTTTTCAATTTTTAGTTTTTACTTTAAAGTTTAAAGTTTAAACTCATCGGTTTTATCAAGAATTGTTTTAGCGAATTTCTAGAAATAATTGGGCGCAGTGACAATCGCGTTAACTGCGTTAAAAATTTAATCGCGTTAATTAATTAACGCATTAATAGCGTTAATAATAACTCGTTAAATGCCCAGCCCTAATATTAATATAAGTGACTGAATGAATGATTTAATCGATATAATTATGCTTGGCGGAGTGCTACGCGTTTCTACATGATGCGTCGTCATTACTCTAATCAAGATCTCTTCAACATCTGGTCTCCTGATCAGCGACCTGACCGCTCGCTTCGCAAGATGTTGTTCAAAGCTCAGATCTGGTGTCCAGCCAGTAACTGTTCCCGGCTACGTCGTCCTCTGCCTACAGATCCCTCGTTCGTGTCATCTCCGGCTGCTCTACCGACGGCTACTACGCTGAACACTCTCACGTCTCCGCTGACATCTACACCTCTTTCCTCTTCGCGTCTTTCCTCTTCGTCGTCGTCATCGTCTTCACCTTCATCGTCGTCTGAAATGCCCTCCAGCTGCCGCTCTGGTCTTCGGGCAGCTCTCTGAAATGCACGATCCCTCTCCGATAAATCTGCTTCTATCGGCCACACTCTTCTCGAACGTCAACTCATATCTTAGCTGTCATCGAAAGTTGGCACCATGGATCTGATGATGTGCCGATTTGTCGTGCTGCTCCCCCAGGCTGCTACTCCTACGACCAACCAAGACCTGCCACTCTCGATGGACAACCTGCTCGTGATGGTGGCATCGTCGTGTACATTCGCTCTACGCTTCGTTTCTCCCGGATTGTCCTCGATATGGAAATTACTTCGTTCGATGCACTTTGTATCAGTATTGCGACCCCTCGAGGTTCGTTAACATTGCTAACTGTCTACAGGCCTGACTCTGCTCGACAAAAAATCGCAAAGATCGATAAACATCGCAATTAGGGAATGCAAACCCGGGGTCTTTTTTTGAAACCCGGGTTTCGGGTTTGACCGCCGTGAAAACCCGGGTAACCCGGGTAACCCGGGTTTGGACGGGTTAACAAATTTTACATGATAAATATTATTACTGCACTATTTCTTGCGTAAGAACAACGTCGTTGTATGCAGCTACAAGTCCAACGTTCTCCAACAGTCAAACATTTTGCATAAAAAGAAAACTTTAGGATAATCGCGATATTTTTTTTATATAAGCAGTGTTTTTCAATAAAAAATGTTCCGGAACTGAACAATTCCAGAACAGTTATGGAAGACATTGCAAGGGTTCCGAAGGCCTAAACCTGAGCCTCTAATTTTATAGCATGTTGAATACCAATAAACACTGAAAACGCTGAAATTAAATTAACTAAATAATTTTTTATTAAAAATGTAAGTAAATCAAATAATTTTTAGCAACTTGAAAAAATTCACGGATTGCCGTTCCGGAGCGTTCTGTCTGAAAGAAACATTGCCTAGGCCTATAAAAATAATTGTCAAATGACAGCTTAATCGTCTACATCGCAGCTTTAGGCCCTTCCAGTGCCTGCCCATTTGCTTTCAGAAGATAATTACTTTACTCTGCAACCCAATTTGGCAGAGCCAAAACTTACTAAAGTAGATGCTGCTTTGGAGACATATCGCTGCCTGTGATTGTGCTTGGAGTAAGAGGCCTACCGTCATTGGTTTCGTCAGAGCGACAAGGGTCACCAACGTCCTTGTGTTTCAGCAGGTTTATCTTATGCTTGGACCCGAGATGAATAGCCTATGCATATTTCTTGTTGCACCGCTGGCAATTTTTGCTGCGAGTTACATAACTGACATTGAGCCGTCTGGCCCTCAGAATCGTGAATGAAATGATCCCAAACACCACCCTTTACATTTGCTGATTTAGACATTGTTTGGATTTGTGTCTGAAATAACTTCTTCTTTAAGTTCTTCTTTAAGTTCTCTGCCCTTCGGCAGGTTCCACTGAAATAACTAAATTCAAATAAAAACAGTTTACTGCTATTATTTACGAATTCGAAGCTACGACGCCGACATGACAAAACAATCAACATTATAGTCACTGGTCGTGTGAAATGGGAAGCCACACTCATACGAAGTCACCAATAAAGATATGGAATGAGCCGATAAATAAGTAGTTAGAAGTTGTATTACGTAAACCCGTTATCAACCACTATTATCGTTATATTTCCATTACTCTGCATTTGCGAGTTTCACACAGTGAAGGACGGTGAAAGTTACGATTTTCAAACCCGTCGAACCCGGGTTTCAATCGCGTTCAAACCCGGGTTTCGGGTTTGGAAAAAAGCCGGGTAACCCGGGTTACCCGGGTTCGGGTAACCCGGGTTTGCATTCCTTAATCGCAATCAATGATTTGCAATCAAATAGTCAAACAGCAGAGAGGTTTTACATGTATGCATGTCACGATAATCTGTGATTAGTAATCAGACAATCAACAGGGAGATTTTATGTAGGCCTAGTCCTACGAGATGTAAGTTAATGATTGTAGAAGATAGACCAACGATCCTTCAGATAGAAGGTTTATTGCCAATGGTAATGGTAATTGCAACTTTCTATCTCGCCAATTGCCTAGTTACACGTATAAGCTTATAGAGACGATGCAAATCGCAGTAAACTGTTAGCAATTTTTATTAATATTGGAAGAATGTCTTGTAACCGTAGGGTGGAATGCGAGCTGTGATATGGACGGACGTCTTTCAGTTCATAATGATGATCGCTGGAATAACTGCCATTTTCGTCAAGGTATCTTGTACAACTATTGTATTGTATTGTATCTAAAGATTTATATAGCGCCTCTCTCAGAATAACTATTCAGAAGCGCTCTCAGCACGAAAACCCCGGGGGAAAAGAAACGTCTTTAAAGAACGAGAGACCAAAGAGGAAAAACTAGTCATTAGTTTAGCCCTTAATGAGGGGAAGGTCATTCCAAGCAGAGGGACCAACCACAGCAAATGCCCGGCGTTGAGCCAAGGCAGTCCTAGTCCTATGAACAAAAAGATCTAGCCAATCAGCAGAGCGCAAGGAACGAGATGAGGTCGCAGATAACGGCTTTCGCATGTAGTCAGAAAGATACTTTGGGGCACTGCTCAGTTGCGCCTTTGAGACTAGAAAGAGGATCTTATAATGAATGCGCGCAGTGATAGGAAGTCAGTGCAAGACATCAAGCATATATGTAGAGATATGCGAAAAGCGAGGGAGTCGGGCTATGAGCCTAGCTGAAGCATTTAAAACCGATTGAAGGGGAGAAAGACGCTGCTTCGGGAGGCCCATAAGAAGTGAGTTGCAGTAGTCAAGTCGGGAACAGATAAAGGCATGAACTATGGTGGTAAAGACAGAAGGAGAGACCGATCGTCTGATGGCTCTGAGACGCCTCAGTTGAAAGAAGCAGGAGCGAGTCAGGTTAGATATATGCTCCGTGAATGTGAGGGAGGAGTCAAGCGTGACACCCAGGCCACGGACACTAGAAGAGTATGTGTAGGCAGGGAATTTCTCTGTCAGCAATTGAAAGTCAAGTTTGGAAAGCTGTTGTCTAGTCCCAAACCAGATCAACTGAGTCTTTGTAGCATTTAGGCAGAGTCGGTTAGTCGACATCCAGTAGTGAAGATCAGAAGCAAGACAATCAATAGAACCGACTAGGGATAGTTGATCAGATGATGGACCATGAACGAAAGCTTGGGTATCATCTGCATAAAGATGGTCATTTGCCCTGTGTTTAGAAAATAAGAGCGAGATGTCGGCAGTAAAAAGAATGTAAAGGATGGGTCCGAATACTGAACCCTGGGGAACGCCAAATTTAACCCCAACCCACTCAGTCCTAGAGTCTCCAAGAACTATGTCATGACGATAGCGATGCTGCTGCTGACGATTATGACGAAAAAGTGGTGATTGTAGTTCTAAGATAAACTGGGTTTATACCAGTGACAAATAATGTTATTGATAGACTTAATAACTTGCATCATGAAATAAGTCAGAGCAGAGGTGTCAAACCTTTTTGTAATGGAGCGCCAGTTTCTAAATTTTCCCGCAAGTGGCGGGCCAGGGTGCCGAAAGCGCCTGAGCAACATGGAGTGGAGTCTGGGAGGGGTTCGATAAGTCTACGCCCATCCTCTGAAATGATTACAACACTAAATCTTCAATGGTGTTTTTTGTAGCATACAGACGGTCAAAATAGGCTTATAAAATGTTAATTTTTACCTTCATAATCAATCACGAACTCACGTAACTTTTCTTCTCAAATTGTTTAGTCTTTAGGCAAGGCTCCGCAGTCCAGAAAAAAATGGCGCGCGGTCCCGTTCTTTGACAGCCCTCTGTAAGAGGAAGGTGACAATTAGGCGAACTGTTTTTTTTTATTTCCAAGGGATTGATGTTGGTCGGTGGAATAACAAACGTATTTCGATTGGCTGGGGAAGAAGGTCGACTCGTCTTGGCTAAGTAATCATAATTATGATTTTCATCATCATCATCATCATCATCATCATCATCATCATCATCATCGTCGTCGTCATTATCGTCATCGTCATCATCATTATCATCATTGTTATCACTACGATAGTTTATAGTAGTAGTAACTGTTTTCAGTCTCCTCATCATGATCATTCTCGTATTTTATTAGAATACAGTTACAGAGTTTAAAAAATTTACATAATGCAATAGTCATTGGTTTGAATGTCCGTGTGGCAGTTTTAGCTTCGACCCGCGAGAGCGCCACACAGTCTGGAGTCTTGTGATTGGATTTTCAATCAGTTGGATTAATGCTTACGGTCTGACACAGGCATCCGTTCAGAGATTCTCGGCCGTCGGCAAACTGTCCAAGGCAAGAGCGTAAGTCACGAATCTCTCTCGTCCTCTCATTCTCTCATTATAAAGGGCTACAGGACTTCACAACATATTTATATTTGGATAGACATTGGCGTGGCCAGCATTTTAAGTCATCATAGGCATCATCGTGATCAGCATCTTCATCAGTATCATCTTCGTCGTCACCATCGTCATCATCGTCATCCGTTAATTCTTCATTATTGTCAGCATTATGATGCAGGCTGTCTGTTCTATTAGTAGTTAAGATGTATGTCTTCTGTCATTTGTGTTCCTGTGAATTGTTTCAATTGCATAACTGTACACTGTAACCGGTTGCGGTTTGCCAACCCGATTGTTTCAATAAAGAATATTATTATTATCATGCTACTGCTTTCACCCTACACATCTTTCGAGAGATTTATTATATGCTAGGTTTAAGGCTTTGATTATAATATACACATGCTAACATAAGTCCTACGTACATTCATAAATTTAGACAGGGCTATTACCTACATACGTTCATACATGTAAGCATGCATTGCATACAAGTGAACGCACATGTACATGTACATACACTCATTGTCCTCGTGTGTCTGTATCGTCTTTGTCTTATAACTGTTCTGATTCTGCAAGAACTGAAAATGTCTGTTCTGGTAGAACGGTTCTGTTCAACATTCCTCCGGTGATCGCAATGACTGCTATGTCGTGCATCACTGGACTGATCGTATTGGCTTACTACTCGAGCATCAAATGCGATCCTCTGGCCAACAAAGACATCGCAAATCCTAACATGGTCAGTGAATTACTTCTTGTCGCTGCTATTTCTTTGTTGCTGTAATGTTGCTAAGTAGGTATATTGAGGAAATGGCGCTACATTTGGACATATTTCGCATCATATTGCATTGCATTACAAATTATCGATATATTTAAATAGCATCACGAATGATCTGTATTCTGTACAGTTGTTTTATTAAGTTACAATGAAGGCGTAAACTCCTGGTTTTTAAAGTGCCACTCTAGAGCTAAGTGCAAAAAAGCGGTTTTCCATAAATCGATGTCCAATCATGGAGGTCAGAGTCCGGCTGCCAGAGAGACCAGAAAGAGGCGGAAGAGCAGCTGTTACGGCGGGTCTCGTTGAGGATGAGAAACCTTGGAAGGCAGAGAATCGGATGGATTAGGGTAGGACTTTTTGAAGAGGGAATACTTTATTTTGGAGTGAAAAGCCTGCGGGATCATAGGTAAAGGAGGCTGCTACAGATGACGGTGGGTGAGCTGCTGTTTTGGTGTGAGAACTGCCTCAACTGAGTATATGCGGAAATCAGAGGTGGTCTACCTCTGAATTCTTTAAAATCTCAGTTCCCACACCAATACCGCCGCTCACAAACCGTCTTCTGCCTCATCTGTGAAGGTTGCAGTGTGGCATATTGATCGGTTGGAGAACTTGAGAAGAGTAGTGAATGGAGACGGGAGAGGGTAAGTAGGGAGGATCTATCGAGGAGATAAAGACAGGTTGCAGACGGACAATTAAAGTTTCTTTGGAGTGGTATTATAATTAAACCCGATTGGTAGAGGTAGAGGAGTGATTTGACATTCTGCAACTTTCCGTCACTTTAAAATTGACAAAGACGTTTGTGACTCATTTGTACAGTTGCTTTCCTACTTTGTCGTAACAATTTTCGCCGATTCACCTGGATTTTCTGGACTTTTCCTCGCCACACTCTATGGGGCAGCGTTAAGGTAATAAACTTCTTTCCTAATTTAATGACTTAATTATGATCTGAAAAAGTTGCCGTCGGGATTAAACGCTGGAGCGAAACTGCTTTATTTACAACTTAACGCAAACTGCCCTTGTATGGCTATGTATGTCTCTGTGTAATTTAACACTTACGGTGGCTGATTCAGCTGATTGCTTATAATTATAGCCCTCAGTCTTTATCGCCCAAGTCTGTTGTGTGCACTTCTGAACTTTGGGAGGGGGTCGATATAAAATATTGTTGCAATGTAATGTAAGTTTAAGAACTTCCACAAATGCAATGGGCGCACCAGTCTGTGTTGCTAATTAAATTGCATCATAGGAAGAGAAATACGATTGGCAAGCATGCACAGAAACAATTGCTCTTGTCCTTCCAACAATTACAACACAAACAACAGTGCACAGAAACAATTGCTATTGTCCTTCCAACAATTACAACACAAACAACAAAATGTGTATAGGCTAGTAAATGCCGATACCTCTTACTTCCTCTGGCACTAAGAACAGCGCTGATACCTATTATCACATCTTACCTTGTATAGCAATTTTACCCCCACGGCGCCTTTCCCTTTCCCTCCTCTTCCATACCTTACATTAAATAATTGCATTTTTCTCTCTTCATGCCTACAGCTTTTCTGGCACAATCCTCTCTTCATTTCTTTCTCACTACGTCATCCGATGCCCGATAGACCTTATTCACAGAATCAAAAACTTTTCAACCTTATTTTTGCTTTTACAAAGTGCGGATATGCAATTGGTTGAATAAAGAATATACCTACTTACTTACTTACTTATTTGCTTTTCTTCCCACTATACCTTGCATTGCCTTACAAAACTGTATTTATTTGTTGTGTGTTTTATGTATGCGACGTGAAGTACATTGTCCTCAATGCTGAGCGGCTCAGCGGCAAACTGTTGGGAGGACATTCTGAAATGGAAACTTAACCATCTACCAGAAACAAGAAAGGTTCTAATCAACAGACTCTTAGGTGACTATTCAGTGCTAACTCCATTATAATACTCGGCAATTATTCTGGTTTACTCGGACATTTTTCCGATATTCGGTAGGCCTACTTACTTTGTAATGCTAATTATTATTTTTTTCGAGTATATTTATTATTTCCTTTGGAATGCTTAGTATTTTTTTTGCACAATCCGCACTTAATTTTTTTTCTCACTACGTCATCCGATGCCCGACAGACCTTATTCACAGAATAAAAAACTTGTCAACCATATATTTGATTTACAAATTATTAAGACGAGTATTAACGTTGATATAATTATGAAATTGATATAATTATATCTTCTCTACTCGTGTCCTATTCTTGTTCTTTTAAAATAATTTTTCCTATTTTACACTAGGATGTTACCAATTTAAACTGTAACTACAACTTCGGTGCCAACTGTACCAATCCCGTCGATTGAATGGGGACGTGATGCTCAGTATTTAACATAACATTCGCTGGATTAACAGTTCAGTGTTTTCTTGTGTTCCAGTTGTGTTGTTTGGAGCCATATCCACTGGAGTGGCTTTCCTAGCAGCTTCTGTTCCAGGTCCCATCACTCAGGTAAGCTTATCATCCACGATTTGTCAGGCTGCTCCTAATATTTGCAGATTATTTTCTATTCGACTATTGAAATGATCCATACATCTTTTGCCTCAGCAGGATATTGCAACTACAACAGCTTTTTCCCGAACCTCTAATGTTATATTTCGTGCCTTAAATAATAAATAGGCCTATTGTAAAGGTTCGGAGAGTTCTTGCTTCACAAAAAGAGGCAGTCAAGAGGTCCAAAAATTACAAAAACCCACGAACTAATACGAAAAATTATTGTCACTATTTCTACTATTATTTAGCCGCAGTGGATGCTCTACCTCAGGATTTAAATAAAAATGTCTGGAGAAACCTAAAAGTTAACTGAATCGGCTCGTCCTGCTACTAGTACTACAACAACTGCTGTTGCTACTATTGACTCGCATGTTTCCAGGTGTTTGTGGCCATGAATAGTTTGGCGGCTGGTCCACTTGTTGCGTTTTTCTTCCTCGGCGCTGTCTCCAAACATGCCAACTGGAAGGTTGATACATTTTCCATATTCGATGATGGCAATGTCAGCTGTTATGATGGTGATAATGATGACTGTTACGATGATGCGGATGATGACTATGATGGTGAAGATGATGACAATACTGCTTAAATCCGGTTTTGCAATTTTCAAGACAGGTTTAGGGTTTCTTGTCCAAGTTTGATGGCAAATGTGAGTTAAAACAATGGCATGAAGAGACGAGAAGAGACTGTTCTTAACACACATCATTGCCTTGGATAATCTCTGAACGTCTGCCTATGCATCAATCTAAGCGACTTCCTTGATAATCACGATAGTCCAAACAACGTGGCATTTTGTTGAGGTGCAGAACATGGAAACCACGATCATCGTTCCAAGTTAATGTTATCCAGTCTTTGTTGCAAGATCCAGAACTTCAAGACCAAGATCAAGGCCAAGACTTCAAACCTCAAAACAAAAACCAAGTCTTTGAAAATTCTAATCATACATAGACTTCTATTTCTTACTAGAAACGTGCAGACTACAGAGAACTCCGAATTCGTACTTTAAAAAAGTCCTTCATGCAAAATGTTATTCCAAATGCCTGTTGCATTTATAAAAGATCAATTCGATCAGAATTTTCTGACCAACACGTGCCCTGTGCGACCTCTTAGAAATTCCTCCATACGAAAGCATACGTTCTACAGGTGCTGAAGTCGCTGGTACAAACAGCAGCTTTTCAAGCACTGTATGTAAATGTGCAAATCGTGAGTATTTCTTGAAATCCTCCCATGGTTTATCAGACTTCCGGGTGCGTTCCTGAATCATGCGGAATTGTTGTTGGTGTCTACGAATGCAAGAGTGCCTATTGCCAACGGCGACCTTAAAACGGTCCTGATTAATCACTCTTCATTTTGACAGTCATGTTTTGGCACCAAGACCAAGACTTTAAACCTCGAGACCAGGTCAAAGAGTTTTAGGAGCGATCTCAAGAGCATTGGAGACCAAGACCTTGGTCTCTAGGACAACAAGACTGATGCCACGGTATCTAATTAAATGCGATGGTGACGTCGTCCATGAATTTTTCCTGATCCACAGTTTCTTCAACCAATTAGATTTCCACCGATTTTTGTTTTTGCAGTTACAAATTCCAGAGGTGTTCGATTTATGTATTGTGACTATGAAAACGGCGTTACCGCATAAATTTGATTAGATTAGATTAAACTTTGATTTTAAGAGAATTGATGATTACTATTATTTTCAAATAATTAGAATGGTTTTAATTACGATAATCATTATATAAAAATGGTGATTTGATTCCTACGCCAGAGTGAATGAGATGGGTCTCTTTTTCTTTTCAAGGGCAAGTTACTTGGGGGCATCGTGGGTGTAATGGTTACCTTATGGGTAAACATCGGTTCTCTGACGGTGCGCCACAAACACCCTCCTCTGCCTCCTGTGTCCGTCGAGCAATGTTCCCTTGGAAATGGTAACTTCACTTTCTTCCCTTACTCACTGAACTACACCAACTACACATCTTTCGAGATTTTTGATGGAATCGATGCCAAAGACAATTGGAATGAAACAACAGAGGCTCTGCCAGGATCCACACGCCAAGTGGTAAGCACTGTGGTAAAAAATTATAGGACCTGATCTTCTATGCTTATAGTTTAATTTGCATCAAAGAAACTTCGACGATGTTATCTTTTTAATTAGTATAATAGAGGCAGGTCTACTGTTCTGAGAATGCACTATTATTTTTTGCTTTTTTGTCTTGTTACTCTGCTACCATATTTGCTGAATAAGAGATTGATATAATATTTTATATAATATTTCAAAGTTTTATTTATTAAGGCGAATGAACTTCGAGGTCTGGAGAATTTCTATGCCATGTCCTATCTGTGGTTCAAGCCATTTGGAATCATTGTCACTGTCGTCATTGGTATAATAGCATCCTTCATAATGAGTAAGTTCAATCGGATATGTTTTAATGTCATCTGACCTGAGCCTTGTTTTCCAGTCTACGCTAATACGATCTTCAGTCTGATGTAATACAAACTAATCCAATTCAGTCTAATCTCACTGAGAAGAAGGAGAAGATGGAGCAGAAGAAAGAGAATGAGGAGGAAGAGGAGGAGGAGGAGGAGGAGGAGGAGAAGAAGAAGAAGAAGAAGAAGAAGAAGAAGAAGAAGAAGAAGAAGAAGAAGAAGAAGAAGAAGAAGAAAGAAGAAGAAGAAGAAGAAGAAAGAAGAAGAAGAAGAAGAAGAAAGAAGAAGAAGAAGAAGAAGAAGAAGAAGAAGAAGAAGAAGAAGAAGAAGAAGAGAAGAGGAAGAGGAAGAGGAAGAGGAAGAGGAAGAGGAAGAAGAAGAGGAAGAGGAAGAGGAAGAGGAAGAGGAAGAGGAAGAGGAAGAGGAAGAGGAAGAGGAGAGGAAGAGGAAGAGGAAGAGGAAGAGGAAGAGAGGAAGAGGAAGAGAAGAGGAAGAAGAAGAAGAGGAAGAGGAAGAGGAAGAGGAAGGAAGAGGAAGAGGAAGAGGAAGAGGAAGAGGAAGAGGAAGAGGAAGAGGAAGAGGAAGAGGAAGAGGAAGAGGAAGAGGAAGAGGAAGAGGAAAGAGGAAGAGGAAGAGGAAGAGGAAGTAGAATTTGTTTACTATTACAGCCAGCAAGCCATCTTATATAAAGCGAAGCGAATTTTCAATTACAAATCTAACGTCGGGAATCGTAGCTCAATTCAGCCTGATCGAGTAATTTTTTGCTCTAAATGAACTTCAACTAGTTCCACCTTATAATCGAACGTAGTCTAAAGCTTTTTGGCGATGTTTGTATGATCCTCTGGCTAGACACGTTGTCCTGTTTAATAAGTAAAAAAACTGTTATTTACCACCACAAGAAATGTCAACACAGCTTTGCGTCTACTTTGGATTTGCTTTTAAAACAGGAGACAGAGACCTGGAGACGAAGGTGGATAAACGTCTTCTTATCAGGTTCTACGGTTGTGGATGTTCGGACGAAAATGAAAAGGAAGATCATTTGGACGACGAGGCTAAGGCATCGCTACAGGAAACTGAAGTAGGCATCTATGAGTCTTAGTTAGGCCCTTAGCAATCATCGTCTTAGCCGTGATTGTTATCATCAGTTGCACCAGCTTTGCAGTGTCGCTCGCTCATGTAGGCCTACTCCCAGTTCTGCAACTACTCTCGTCTCACCTCGCTTGACTACTGCAGCTCATCGCTTTACTATGGCCTACCATAAGGTCGTCTCTGCAGCGCGCGATAGTGGCCGAATACCTAAATTCCGTCAAGTCTCATTGCATGCTGGAGGTGCTGCACTGGCTTCCTTTCTGCCAACGAATTGCAAATAGGATTGTCCTATGGTGTGGCGGTGCCAGCTGGGCCTTGCCCCAATCTATATGCCCTTGCCCCAATCTATCTGCGAGACCTCTGTCGGCACGTGTTAGGAACCCAGGGTAATCGCTCCCTCTTTCCCGCTGGGAGCGGTTGCTCTTAGTCCCGTTAGCTGGCTAAGCTACCATGCAAAACCGTGCTTTCTCATTGATAGGCTCGACGGTCTGGAATTGGCTCCCTCTGGAGCAGCGCCTACTTCCCAGAACTTGCTCTGACGTGTTCTATATTAACCTTAAAACGGTTCTTTTTGGCCGTGCTGTAGTCTGGAGCACCTCTGAGTAATTACCTACAAGAGGTGCTACATAAATCCTTGAATGAATAGATGAATAAATGAATGAGTAAATGAATGAACATGACCGTGTTGAGAAACTCGTTCAGTGGCCGGAATTTTGTTGATTTCAGGATCTTAACGGACCAGAAGATGGCGTTCTAAAGGACATCGACATGACGTCTCCAAATAAAACTGGCACAAGGAGAACAAAAGCAATCTAAAGAAAGCAAATTAGAACGGTTAACTAAAACAAGGGCTATCTTCTTATCGCGCTCACATTACACTCGACAACGAACTCCTCAGTGAAATAAACGTCTAGTGACTGCACATATGGCTATGACGTGTTGAAATATAGCTTTTTGGTAGGATAGGTCCGAATGTTGATCCGGAAATCGGTTGCGCCCGGATTACGCAATAGACCGATTAATCGGAATCGGAGCATCCCAGGACTACCGATCCAAATACAAAAAAGTAATATATTTTACTAAAAACTATTTCTTCTTTATTAACACAAAAGTAGTAACCCGTTTTGGCGACCTTCTACAGTAATCTTTAATCTTTATCATTGAAAGTCCGTGTCAAAATATAATAAAATTGTGACTCGACGCATAACCATCGGGATTTTCTGTTAAGCCACGCGGTTTCAAATGTTAATTTATTTGAAATAGTTTAGTGCATAAACCCTGGTTTGAATTAGGGGAAGGCGGGGCAAGACGGACCCTCTAATGATTTTTTTCATTTATTTGTATTGCAAAAGTGTTAACTTAAACGGCGTGATTACTAACTTACGCAGCAAATGAAATACTGTAATAAGGAAAACACAATTTACATAATACAATATCAATTTCAAGTTTTTTCAGGATTTTAAGAAATTAACTATCGGGTCCATCTTGCCCCCTGATTGGGGCAAGTTGGACCCCATGGAGTCCATCTTACCCCAGTAGTCTATATTCAATAATACATATACTATGAAGTGATTATGTTGAACTTCTATTATTTATAAAGTTACAACTGTAACTACAAGTATTCTCAAGTCAAATGGTAATCTGCGGTGACTCCAGAACCCCTTGGGTAATGGTCAAATTTGGTGTGCCTCAGGGCTCTGTCCTCGGTCCACTTCTTTACCTTTTGTACACTGCTGACATTCCTGCCCTCTTCTCAAAACACCTGTCAACCGGCCATCTTTACGCGGACGATGTGCAAGCTTTTGTCCATGGACCTCCATCTGCTCAACTTGCTCTTACCGGTCGCATTAATGCTCTCTCCCAAGACCTTCACTTGTGGATGTCCTCCAATCGGCTTTCACTTCATTCATCAAAGACTCAACTGATCTGGTTTGGTACTCGACAGCAGCTTGCTAAGCTTGACTTCGCTTTACTTGCACAAACCTTTCCTTCTTTCACCTTCTCGTCCAGTGTCCGTGACCTAGGCGTTGTCCTTGACAGCACACTCACCTTCTCAGAACACATCAAGAATCTCACCAGTTCCTGCTACTTCCACCTGAGACGCCTCAGAGCGATTCGACGCTCAGTCTCCTCCTCGGTCCTTACGACTATAGTCCATGCCTTCATCTGCTCCCGCATTGATTACTGCAACTCTCTGCTTGTTGGCCTTCCCAAAGTGCGCCTCTCTCCTCTTCAATCTGTGCTGAATGCGGCTGCCAGGCTCGACTGCCTCGCTTCTCGCACATCTCCTCCTATATGTTGGAACAACTTCACTGGCTCCCTCTCACTGCTCGTATCCAGCTCAAGGTCCTTGTTCTTGTCTGCCGGTCTTATTCTGGCCTAGCTCCCAAATACCTCTGTTGCCTCGTTCGCCGGCCTATCTCCGCCACCCCTCACCGTCCGCTTCGCTCACTTGATCGCCATGACCTTCTTGTCCCACGAGCGAGGACTACTATGGCTATATCTCGAGCTTTTGCCTTCATTGGCCCTTCACTATGGAACCAACTCCCTTCATCAACCCGTTCTTTGATGCTATCTGAGGGGCCAGGTGCTTCTTTTCGTTGTCTTAAGACCACTCTTTTCGCTCGGAGTCTTTCGCACTGGGAGCGCCTCTGATTGGTGTTCACTGTGAGAGGCGCTTTATAAATTTATAAATACAATACAAATACAATACAATACAAACATGAAATCTCAAAATAATATTGTCATCGTCCTCTTATCTTATCGTCTATCAGCCACATGTAAGACACATATAGTTGTTTGGCCGAGCATTGTTACGCAGTCCTTGGCATTCATTGTTAAACATTGACAATGATTCGCTGTATGGGTCAATTTTCTTCATAATTGATAACTAATCTAACATAAATAAATGCAAAAACTGCCTATTTCTTAACATTTAATTAATCAATATTCGAAATAACTAACTCCAATCATAAAACCATGCTTGAGGTAAGACGGACCCCATGGGATCCGTCTTACCCCGAGACAGGAGTCCATCTTGCCCCATTCACGGCTATATAGCTCACATACAAAATAAACAAATAAAGCGCCTATTATCGCTCACTCATCCATCGGCAAACAGTTTAGCAGTTACTACACTATTAATGATTACAATAAAATTAATTATAAACCATGAAACAAATAATTGACAGCAAATAATTTACAATACCTGAATAAGATAGAAAACCACAAAAATTAAGTTTTTCCGCTTAAAATGTCACTGCTTCTCAAAAACAAAGAAACAACAACGCAATATCATAGATACTCGATGCCGTCATGAATATTTAAAACCATAGCTAGATGTCACCACTGTAATTCGTATATTAGAGGGGGATCCATCTTACCTCAGGGGTCCGTCTTGCCCCGCCTTCCCCTACATCTCTTGATTTCTGTATCATTATTATTATTAAATCTTTGCAAATGAAAACAAATATCGCCGATTAATCGGATCGAATCCGGATTCGGCCGAAAAAGAAGGCCAAATATCTGGTAACTATCCGGATTCAGAAATAGGTAAAAATGCCAATCGGCTACACCCTACTTATTGATAGCAGAATCCTTCTGTGGCTGAATTGAATTTTACTTTCATCTGGAAGTGAAGTTACTGATATAAGATGAGTAACTGTAACGTGTAACTGTTCTTGTTCTAGCTCTAATACCTAGTTTTTAGCACTGAATCTTTTACTACTATTTCCGGATTTTTAAGAATTAAAAAAAATTTAATATTCGTTGGCCAGTTTAATATTCGTCAATATTCGTAAATTTCGAAAAATCTTGCACATACTCGTTCTATGGTATCAAGTGTAGATTGAAGTGAACGACATTAAAAAGACTTCAGTTAAGACCTAAACGACAACGACATTATTAAGTCTTAACTCACCTAAATGACACTAACAATAATATTATTCTTAACTTTAGATTTAAATGACAAAAAATAGCAAGTCCTATCTCCTAAGTCTATGCCTTCTATGCCTTAACGACATTAACATGCTGACACAATAGACAAAAACTGAGAGAGAGAGAGAGACAGACAGAGACAGAGACAGAGACAGAGACAGAGACAGAGACAGAGACAGAGACAGAGAGAGACAGAGACAGAGACAGAGACAGAGACAGAGACAGAGAGACAGAGAGAGAGAGAGAGAGAGAGAGAGAGTTCACATTCATCCGGCCGTATACTTCATTTCGCTAAGGGATATAACTTTAAGGAAGATACTCTATTTTATAATGAATGACAACGACAATTTCTACAGCACCGTTACACTGCACATGCCGTTAGAAGTGCGCACATGACGATGTGACCCATTCGAGTAATGTGTGGAGGCTCCAAAATTCATCACAGCAGACTTACTTACTTGCGAACATACTTACACACATACATACAGAAACAGAGAAAGAAAATTAAAGCGGTGCATGAATACGTACGTTTGGATGTATGTACATGTATGTATGTATGGAGTACATAATTTTTAATTTTACGATAGGTGGCGAGGAAACACCGCTTCAGCTCGGCTTGTGCTTGCTGGCTGGCTTTCTTGTAACAACTTAAAGCCTGTCCTTTTCCGCCGGGGTGGGTCAGGAGAGCCTCTCAGTGGAAATCTAGAAGGTGTGTTTTGCAAAAATACATACATACATGTATACATGATTGTGCAAAGTTGTTTGTTCGCCTGGATCTAGCGGGGTTATCGGTCGATGGCCGACTCATACACGATGTTTATTTTACCAAAACGTTGCGTACAGAAGACAGATTTCACGTAGTAAACTCTGGACTCTATTAAGTAGTAGTTTCAGTTTAACGACAATGTGTGATAAGAAGGATCATTAGCGTCGCCCTCCTCCTTCATCCAGGCTTGGGAGTGGCACTGACAGAGTACAATCAGTGGCGGAGTTGGACTCTATTAAGTTTAAGATCCTAGCTTTCATGTTTTGGTGGCATTTAGCTTCAGACGTTTCTCCCTTCCTCCTCGGGTCCTATACATGTAGGTCAGACCACTCAACTATTTGCCCCTCGGCTGGCTGCCTTTATTAATACCTGTCTCTGCCTCTGTCTCCGCCTGTGTGTCTGTCTCTCTATCTCTTTGTCTCTCGTTGTTTCCAGTGTGCGATCTACACAATACTCTACACGTACATAGTCGCATTAGTAGATCTACGTATCCATGCATTCATCACTGGCTTAAGGTACCGTATTTTAACTTCCTCGTAAAATACATACCTAGATACATACATACATTCAATTCAATTCAAACAATTCTATTGTTCCCAGACGAATGGCAATAAGGATGTTGTTCCAAACCAAGGGGATCTTAATGCAATAGCCTAGTGTTGTTTCGAGCGAAGACTACTCGATAGGATTCAGCTTGTCTAGTGAGCATATATTTTGAGTAGGCTATCCTCTGTTATATTATCAGGTTGGTTGCCAAGATTTGCCAAGTGAAGATCCGAGCTCGTTTTCCAGATAGACCAGAGAAACGGGAGAGAACAAAGTACTCCAGAAAAGTACTTTGTGACCTCTCTATTCTGCCATATACAGAACGGTCGTAAATGTCTTGTTATTCATGGATTGTGTCAAGTCCATTAAACCGTTACTCTGTTTAAAGTCATGCTCAATCTTGTAGCTTTCCTGCTAACGCTTGCATCCGCCCATAAGTCAGCTTCCTCCCGGTACATTGGGCGGTGATTATTCTTATAAAAATACAGGTCAATGAATTCTCAAAGCTTTTGAATTCTAACTTCCAGTCGATTGTCTTCAAAACTGAGACTCAGAAGGGTTAAGTCTTCATTTTGTCGTGGGTGTCTTGGAAGTGGAAACGTACAACAACCGGCACCTGTGTCGCTCGCAGTAAGATCTAATTTTTCGTTGAGGAATTGATTGATTTATCTCTTTGTTGATCGCCAAAACCATCCAAGAAATGCATTTGTAGGGTAGTTTTTCACACCCTCGGGATTTCACCCTTTAGGTAAAATATAATAATAATAATAATAATAATAATAATAATAATAATAATAATAATAATAATAATAATAATAATAATAATAATAATAATAATAATAATAATAATAATAATAATAATAATAATAATAATAATAACAATAATAATAGGTCAAACTGTACACTGGGCATGTTTTGAATAGACAATTCTCTCCTCATCGCTCTCAGACGCGGTATGAGCTCCGAACACGGGCGCATGAGTACCAGCTTCCTGCTAAAAACGATTGCAATTTTATTTCACGAGTCCTATTTAAAAATTTCTACTGAATATCGTTCTCTCTTAAGTCACCTTCCTTACTTTCTGTATTAGACCTGTTGTAACAAGCCGCGATATTGTCAGCTTGATTTCGAATAAACGAATTTGATTGATTGATTGATTGATAGACAGGTCGAAATTGCGGATGTTGAGTTGTCTATGCCAGCTAATTTATAAAAAGTTACCTAGAGGCAAGTGGAGCAAGCTAATGTGTTACAGCACTTAACGAATTTTATGATAGGGATTGAACCTCGTCTGGCAGTAAAAGTACTTTTGTATCGAGGGTGAGCCCAAACACGCGGCCATGTCTAAGCTGCCACGAAAGCCGGTTGAAGTCTCTTAACTCGGTCTGGTATCTGATGGGTAGATCGACCCGTTGGCTAGTGGCGATAATGAAGTTAAGGCAGCAGTGG
>JACEVL010000809.1:759428-761928 GCA_020284085.1 Aporrectodea caliginosa
TAGTAGTAGTAGTAGTAGTAGTAGTAGTAGTAGTAGTAGTAGTAGCAGCAGCAGCAGCAGCAGCAGCAGCAGCAGCAGCAGCAGCAGCAGCAGCAGCAGCAGCAGCAGCAGCAGCAGAAGCAGCAGCAGCAGCAGTAGTAGTATTGTATTGTGTTGTATTGTATTTGAACACTTGTTATAGCGCCCCTACCAGATTTTCCATTCAGAGGCGCTCCCGACTACTGCGCGAATGCTGAATCGGAGTTTCACGCCGAAGCGCATGAGCAATTGCGAGTGAAGGACTTGCCCAGGGTCCCTACGCGGCGACTTTGAGGTGGATTCGAACCCGCAACCATCCAGCTGCAAGCCACCGAACATATCCCTAAACCACCGCGCCCCAGTTGTATTGTGATGTGTTGTATTGTGTGTTGTATTGTACTCCACGTTTATAATGCGACCGAGCCACCCGCAGTAAAGATCCGAGAAATTAATCTCTGATAAACCGACCCGACCGGGAAGCGAACCCGGGGCGCCGGCGTGACGAGCGGGCTACCAACCCACTCGGCCACTCAGGATCCTTAGTAGCAGTAGTAGTGTTAAAATACCTTACGCTCTCAAGTTCACACCGACATACGATTCTGAGGTGAGTTTGGTAATGAAGTATATTTAAGACAACAGAAATTAAACTTTATTAACTTGAAGCCTCAGCAGTTTTATATGGCACCACCCAGTATTCAACATCGTGAACCTTATTCATTTACCGTAAATCTACAAGACTTAGTATGGACAACGCCTTACCTCAGTGCACTTGATCTCATCTTGCATAATTTGATCCGGTTAAACGTGTTGTTTTGCAGGTGATAACTTGCAAAAAAATCGATATAATGGAATCCCACTTGAAATGGGCAGACTATCTGATCTTCATCGGGTTCCTCGTCATCTCTCTGGCCATCGGAATCTACCATTCGCTGACAGGAGGTCGACAGAAGACGACCGCTGAGTTCATAATGGGCAACCGACGACTCAAGGTCATTCCGACGGCCATTTCGTTGCTCGTTTCCTTCTATTCAGCCGATACGATGCTTGGATGGACGGCCGAGATGTACCTCTACGGAGCGCAGTATCTGGCCTTCTCCATCATCACGCTCTCACTTGCTGTGTTCTTTGTCGAGCGCTTCATTGTTCCGTGGCTCTATCCTCTGAAGTTGGTCAGCATCTTTGACGTAGGTTTGAACTCCATTTGCTTTCCTAGTTGTAATTTAACCTAATAATTATTGAAGTAGCATCGTAGACAGAGCCCCAGAGGAGTATACATGTCAGAGAAAATGAAGTCCAGTGGAAGTCCGATTCGGTTGCCAAAGAGAGTAGGGAGAATAGCTAAGGCAGCTGACTGTGAATATTATTGTTCTCCATCTGGATCTAAATTTAGGAATTCCCTCCCTGCATCTGTAAAAATCAGTCTCTGTTTAATACTGATTTGTTTCGGATTGCTTGTCTATAATAATAATAATAATAATAATCTTCGTTTAATTTCAAACTGACAAGTATTCATAGTATGAACGGATGATCACACGTTATTACAGGAGTCGAATCTAATTGCACACGGCAGCCATGCAACGCGCCCATCACGTCCTACATCTAATTTTACCAACACCGTCTTCCGAATGAAGGCTGCAGAGTGGGAGTGTAGCGAGAAGCGATGCCGCGTCCCTGCCTTCTTCGTGCCAATGTTACCATTATCTTACATAAGCCGTATCTCTGTCTTAGTGGACTGATCTTCTGGACATTAAAAACCTGATTACGGCTTGGCTTAGTGCACAGTCGATTGATGTTTCGTATATAAGACACCGGCGCAATAGAAGTTACTAATCACGTTCCGGTTATAAATGTTAATGCAACAAGCTTTTGCTTACAGATGTGATTGTGACAGAAGAGTTATGCAGCGCCTATCATAAGCCTATTATATCATGAACGTTGTTGTCAGAGTATACCCTTTCATTTGCATAATTATTGACAATGACAATGACAGGTGAAGGCTATCCTCTGGTTTTGATTACAAATATTCACAGGTACTGAATTACTCATAGTTCGGGACCTGATGACATTAACCCTAGTCTAGTTAACCCGGTTCTTGACCACATTGCTCCTCCTTTATCGACTATTATCAACTGCTCCTTGGAAACTGGAATTGTCCCATCAGCGTTAAAGATAGCTAAAGTTACTCCAATTTTCAAACAGGGCCGACGTGAGGATGTTGCCAATTACAGACCGATATCTATCCTACCATGTTTCTCTAAACTACTTGAAAAAGTAATGTACTGTCGCCTGTATGACTATATAAGTAAAAAGCACATCATTTATGAATCCCAACATGGATTTCAACCTGGACACTTAACCATGATGTCACTACTCAACATTCAAGACAATATCTCGGCTGCCATCGACAACAACAAATATTCACTAGGGGTCTTTATTGACATTAGCAAAGCCTTTGATACGGTAGATCATAAAATATTACTTA
>JACEVL010000809.1:766928-781173 GCA_020284085.1 Aporrectodea caliginosa
ATCATCATCATCATCATCATCATCATCATCATCATCATCATCATCATCATCATCATCATCATCATCATCATCATCTTCATCAAATGTCACCATCACTGTCATCATAACTATCATCATCACCATCATCGTCATCATAATCATCATAATCATTTTCATCATTACAATAGTTGTAGTAGTAGTAAGTGTTTTTACTGCCCGTATCATGATGACTCTCGTATTTTATTAGAATACAGTTATAAAATTACAAAAATAAACTTGAAACAATAGTCGATGTTTTGATTGTCTGTCTGGCAGTCCTAGCTTCGACCCACGAGAGCGTCAAACTGTCTGGAGTCTTGGGATTGGACTGGGGATCGCTTGCATTATGGGATACGGTCTGACTCAAGCATCCGTTCAGAGATTCTCTGCCGTCGACACACTGTCCAAGGCAAGAGCGTAAGTCACGAATACATCCTTATCCTCTACCTTTCAATTCTCGACCTAAACGACACCTACCTTAACACCTGCCCTGTCCCTCTGATTTCCTGGAAAACGGAGTCGGACCTCGTTCGGACTACTCTTCGTTCTCTCTCAAGCCATCTCTAACGGTGACTACTCGCTGATTGCGCCAGTCTCGAGCGACCCCTAGCAGTATTCGAGCGTTCGTGCTGCTGCCGACGCGTCTGGTTGTCGGCCGAAGCGCGGCGATCGTGTGTCTGGTCCGCTGGGACTCAAGCGAAACAGTGTAACACGTCACAGGCAAGACCGACATTTCTGCTCTATTACAGTAAAAATATATATATAGTTATATACATACATATATATGTATACATAAACATATACACCTAGACCCAGCGTACATTCATAATTTTTACAGGGATGTATAATATACATAAGTACATATTGTATTGTATTGTATTGTATTTGAACACTTGTTATAACGCCCCTACCAGATTTCCCATTCAGAGGCGCTCCCGACTACTGCGCGAACGCTGAATCGGAGTTTCACGCCGAAGCGCATGAGCAATTGCGAGTGAAGGACTTGCCCAGGGTCCCTACGCGGCGACTTTGAGGTGGATTCCAACCCGCAACCCTCCAGCTGCAAGGCACCGAACATACCCCCAAACCACCGCGCCCCAGTTGTATTGTGATGTGTTGTATTGTGTGTTGTATTGTACTCCACGTTTATAATGCGACCGAGCCACCCGCAGTAAAGATCCGAGAAATTAATCTCTGATAAACCGACCCGACCGGGAAGCGAACCCGGGGCGCCGGCGTGACGAGCAGGCTACCAACCCAATCGGCCACTCAGGATCCTGCAAACATGCATTACATGCAAACCAGCGCATGCATATACATGCATGCATTCATTGTCTGTCCTTTTCGTATCGATCAATGTCATCGTCGTTGTCATCACCTTCATATTCGAACTGTTCTCGTTCCACAAGAACTGATCTTGTCTTGTAGCACGATTCTGCTAAACATTCCTCCAATGATCGTTATGAATATTATGTCCTGTATCGTTGGGTTAATCGTCTTGGCTTACTACTCGAGCATCAAATGCGATCCTCTGGCCAACAAAGACATCGCAAATCCTAACATGGTCAGTCCGTTGTTTCTTGTTGCTGCTATCAGTCTCTTAGTTGCTGTAGTGTATTAAGCGTGGATTATCTAGATCTACATTTCGACGTATTTCGCATCGTATTACGTTAAACAAATCGTCGATATTTTGAAGTAGCATCACGAATGATCTGCTCAGTTGTTTTGTTAAGTTACATGGAATAACTGTAGTCGAAAAAGTGAACTTATTTTTTCGACTCTAAACCTAAGGGCAGGGCACCAGCTTATTCCAGAGCGCTGCGTCCTTTCAGAGGGATTGATAAATAATTGCCCAGAGTTGTCCATGGCAGATTCCGGGTCCAGTTGCCACAGAGACCAGAAAGAAGAGGCAGAGAAGCTGTTACGGCGGGTTTCGTTGAGGACGAGAAGGTATTGATATGCGAACTGAGAATATATTATGGAATTCAAAAGTAGGTCGTCAAGGTTCAGTGCAGCATTTGGATCTTTTGAAGACCTTGAGTTGGAATCTGAGAGGGTGAGGTTGTGGAGTAGGGTGGCTGGATGATGATGAAGTAGTGATCGATGGTGTCGAAGGCGGCAGAAATGTCGAGGAGACAGACAGGTTCCAGTAGAGACCAGTTTATTGTACTGTGCAGAGAAACAATTGAAGGGTTTGCGAAGTGGTGTTCAATTAAACCAGATTGGTGAGAGTCGAGCAATGAATCGACAAATTGTAACATTCCGTCACTTTAAAATTGACATTGACTTGTTTGACTCATCTGTTACAGTTGCTTTCCTATTTCGTCGTAACAATTTTCGCCGATTCACCTGGATTTTCTGGACTTTTCCTCGCCACACTTTATGGAGGAGCGTTAAGGTAATAAACTTGTTTGCTTATTTAATGACTTAATTATGGTCTGAAAATGTTGATAAAGTCTGCCGTAGTGATTAAAGACTGGTGCGTAAGTGCACCTCTAAGGTTAACACCTTTAAGGGAACTGTCCTTGTATGTCTTTGCATGTATCTGTGTGTATTAGGATCTTCTATAGGGGTGGAACGGGGGCCGATTGGTTAGGGTGATCGGCCCGTTACGCGGAGAGTACGGGTTCGAGTCTGGTGTCCTTTCACCTATTACAGCACAAACAACTAGTAAACAACAAATTTGTACCTCTTATTTCCTCTGAACATCTTAGGCATGTATTATCACATCTTATCTTGTATAAGAATCTTACCTCACATCGTCCTCTTCATTCCCCTCTCTTAACTTCCCTGCCTCATATTACCTTTTCTTCCCAGTATACTTTGCGTTGCCTAACCATATTGTATTTATTTACTGTGTTCTGGTTTTGCATCGTGAAGTTCTGTGTCGTCGGCGCTGAGTGGTACATCTGCAAACTGTTGGGAGGACATTCTCAAGTGGAGACTAAATCACCTGCCAGAAACCAAGAAGGCTATCATCAACAGATTCTTAGGTTGCTGTTCAGTACAAACTCTATTTTACTCGGTAATTAATCTGGTGTACTCGGATATTTTGGTGTACTCCGACAATTTTCTCCGGTAGTCGGTACTCTTTATGGAATACTAATTATTTTCTCGGGTATAATGCTCAATATCTTCTCTAGTTCTTGGTACTTTTCTGGCATTATCGGTGCCTCATATTGTTATCATTAATTCATCTTATTCTCGATAGACTTTATTCACAGGATCAAAAACCTCTTCAATATTCAGGATAACAAATTATTAGGTACTTTAATAGGCTATAAGGCTATAGTAGTAATAGTAATAATAGTGATAGTAGTATTGCCCTAGATTTATGAATTTTTCATCTGCTCCACTCGTGTTTTCTTTTTGCTCTTTCAAAAGAACTTTATAACTTTCCTAGATTTACTGTATAATTTTTCTAACTGAATTGCATTTTTAACTGTAACTACAACCTCTGTTCCAATGGTACCAATACCGAAAATTGAATAGGAACGTGGTGCTCAGTCTTTAATTAACATAACATTCGCTGGATTAACAGTTCATTGTGTCCTTGTGTTTCAGTTGTACTGTTTGGAGTCTTATCCATTGGAGTGGCTTTCCTCTCAGCTTCTGTTCCAGGTCCCATCACACAGGTAAGTCTGTTATTAATGATGATTTGTCAGGTGGCTCCTAATTGTTAAAATGATCCATCCTTTGGTGCTGCAACTAGGACTACTGCTACTACTGCTACTATCACTATTATTACTATTACTATTATAGCCTATACTACTAATTCTACTACAACAACTACTACTACTACTAAATAAGTTCGGGGTGTAAATGGCGCCTCTTTACTACTTATAAGAACTTACTGACCACTTGCCGTATCTGAACATTCTGGCGGACTTTCGCATATTTCTTGACAGTGGTTTATTCACAATGCCTATGTCCCTGGTTTCAGCACTGTTCTATGTCTTGTGCTTTAGTATTTTTGTAGATAGTCTCAATAGTCGCCTATATGACTACAAACTCCAATTTCTTTCAGTACATTATAATCTTTAACCAATTGGTATGACAGCCAGTTCTCAAAGTAGACATAAACTCAAACGTTTTAGCTGTCTAAGAATCACAACTTCAAACCTTGCACATTCAGCAACTCTTAAACGTGTCTAGACCAACTGCTGTCTAATCACACTGCATACTTATTACATATCTCAAACTTACACAAAAACAATGATTTGGCCATTACATAATATCTTCAAAA
Source organism: Aporrectodea caliginosa (assembly GCA_020284085.1). Lineage (NCBI taxonomy): Eukaryota > Metazoa > Annelida > Clitellata > Crassiclitellata > Lumbricidae > Aporrectodea > Aporrectodea caliginosa. The sequence goes on from JACEVL010000809.1 coordinate 771,193, forward strand.
GCTACAACCAATCACAAAGCACGGCGTCTCTCAAGCAACGCCCCTCCATTTGCGCAAAGTCCTCATTCAGCAATTATTCAAGTAAAACAAGGCCACACTACAAAAATATAATCCTGTGAATCAAACAAACTGAAAGCCCAAACAGTAACCTTGCTATATCAGCCCAATATAATACAGTGGGCTTAAAAGCAGCATCTCTTGTTAATGAGGTATCTGACAGGAGTTTCTTTCTTCAGAGAAAGGCTACAAAAACAAAACAAAAATTGCTGAAACAAGGTCTAAATGTAATCTGATACACTTTGCCATAGGTACACTTCCTCAGGATTTAATTAAAAATCTGTGAAGATAAATAATAAAAATCACATTGAACGGCTCTTGCTACTACTGCAACTACTACGACTAAACTACTACTGCTATTACTACTACTACTGCTGTTACTACGACTTGTTATTGTTGACTTGTATATCTGCAGGTGATGATGGCAATGTGTAGTGCGGTCTCTGGTCCAATGATGGCGCTATTCGTTCTCGGCGCAGTCTCCAAACACGCCAACTGGAAGGTTAACATAGTCATCATCTTTTTATGATGATGATAATGTCAGCTGTGATTGTGGTGCAAATGATGACGGTTATGATTATGCGGATGATGATGCTGATGGTGATCATGATAACAACGCTGCTTCAAATCGCACTTTGTAAATTTCAAAACATGTTTAAGTTTATTGTTCAACCTTTATGGCAAAGATTAGTTAAAACAATGGCATAGTGAAGAAGAAGAGGAAAGCCTCTTCTCAAGATACATTATTGCCTTGAATAATCAAAGCGACTCCCATTCTAGTCGTAACAGTCCAAACACCGTGGTACTTTTCGAAGCCAGCACTGCCCAGCACAACATGGAAACCAAGATCATCGCTACAAGTTAATGTTGTCTAATGAAATGTGCTGGTGATGTCAAATCTGAATTCATATATGTTTCTCAAACCTATTAGATTTTTGACTGTATTGTTATAATATTACCAGAGGCCATGAAATTATTGATGCCTTGTGGTGCAGCAGAAATTCGATTAGATTAGAATTTGATGATAAAGGGATTGGTGATTATATTTACTACTGTTATTTTCAACCAATTATTAATATAATGGTTATAACGATGATAACGATGAACATCCTCAAATGACAAATGATGTTCTCCAATTGCATTTAACGGCTGGCTGCGTGCAAGTTATTATTATTATTATTATTATTATTATTATTGAATGAGATGGGTGACATTTTTCTGTTCAAGGGCACGTTACTTGGGGGCATCGTGGGTACAGTGATTACCTTCTGGTTGTGCATTGGGTCAATGATGTTGCGCCACAAACACCCTCCTCTACCTCCTGTATCCGTCGAGCAATGTTCTCTTGGAAACGGTAACGTCACTCTCTTCCCCTCATCACTGAACTACACCAACTACACGTCCTTCGAGATCGGTGATGGAAATGACGCCATAGACAATTGGAATGAAACAACGGAAACTCTGCCAGCATCCAGACCTCACGTGGTAAGCCCTGTCTGTGAAAATAAATTATGTTACGTTACATAATATTGTATGTAATTGCCTTGTTTGCAATGTGATAGCCACTGAACGCTATCTAAACTGAATGTGTAAGCATCACATTACATAAGATATTATCATTTGAAGGACTCCGTTCTGTTAAGTGTGGTGTTTTAAAGATTTGTTCTTTCCACAGAAGACTGAACTTCGAGGTCTGGAGAATTTCTATGCCATGTCCTATTTGTGGTTCCTACCATTTGGAGCTATGGTCACTGGCGTCGTCGGTATTATAGCATCCTTCATTATGAGTAAGTGCAATCTCGTGATATGGTCTAATAGTAATATATCCGATCTTTGTTTTCCATTCTAGCATGATCTCCAGTCTTATATAATACAATCTTATGCAATTCAGTCCAATGCAATCTAATCCAATTCACTTTAATGCAGTCTAATCCAATTCAGTCTTGCTGTCTGGATCTTGTCCCTCTGCCTATCGATTTTGTTTTGATTAAGCACTTGTGAATAAGCTGATTCCCGCGACTTCGATTATTTGGGGGCTGTAGAAATTTCGAACTTACCATTGAGAAGAAGGAAGAGGTGGAGAAGAAAGAGAAGAACAGTAAGGAAGGAGGAGGAAGAAGAAGAAGAAGAGGGAGCAGGCTAGAAAAAAAGGAGGAGGAAATGGAAAGGAGAATGAAGAAGAAGGCGGAGAAGGAGAAGGAGGAGGAAGAAAAGTTGAAAGAGATGGAGGAGGACGGAGAAGAAGAATGAGAGGGAGGAAGAGAAGAAGGAGTAGGCGGAGAAGAAGGCGGAGGATAGGGAACGAGAGAAGAAGAAATTGTCTACTACTGCAACAGCCGGCCATCCATTCGTCTTATGTAAAACCGAATCGAATATCCAATTACCATTCGACGTTGTGAAGTTTAGCCCAGATCAGTCTGTTCAAGACCAACAATTTGAGCTAAAAACCTTAAATCTAATTGCACAACTTGCATGATTTAACCTAGGCTAAGACTTTTATGCAGATGTTTTTTGTTCACTGAATAGCAAAGTTGTCCTGTCAAAGTTAAAAAACAGTTATCTACCATCAAACGAATATCAAAACAGCTTTGTAACAACTTTAACTTTGCCTTTAGAATTGAATTAGCACCAAACAAGGCGACTCGAGGACATAGGTATAAACTAATTATTTAAGAAATAGAAAGGAAAATTTGGGCAGAAATTCTTCAGTTCAAGTTGTAGTAGTTTCAGTTTAACGACACTGTGTGATAACAAAGATCATTAGCGTCGCCCTCCTCATTCGTCCAGCTTGGGACTGGCACTGACAGAGTATACGATCAGTGGAGCAGTTAAAAGTGTTGTGGCCTTGTGGCATGGTTTGAATGATAGTACTTCTTTGTGGACACTATCACAGCTTTAAGAGGAAGCTAGGATAGATAACCTATTGAGCATTACATGGTTAACTTCCAGTGGATCTGACAGACTACTTCTCTTCTCAACTACTTAAAACTCTTTTTATATTATGTTATGTTAAAACAGGGGACAGAGACCTGGAGGCGAAGGTGGATGAACGTCTTCTTATCAGGTTCTACGGTTGTGGGTGTTCTGACGAAAATGAAAACGAAGATCATTTGAACGACAAGACTAAAGCATCGCTTCAGAAAACCGAAGTGGGCGCCACATAAATTCCATCATCGTCATTACATTCCTTACAATCATCACCTGCAGCTTCTTCGTCATCATCATCTTCGTAACCGTCTTCGTCATTTTCATCTTGATTATCGATATCATTGTCAGTTTTTTTTATTCTACCCTGCTGCCGTATCTAGGTGTCAATCGACTTTATCTTTGTTTAACCAGTTTTAAAGTCCGGTGCTACTCTCCAGTTAAACCAACGAGTAATGTGGGTGCACATTGTCGAAGTAAATATTGGACGGCAAGCGTTAGTGGTCACTTTTATTGATCACTAAAAGCTTACAAATTTTACTACATTGAAGTTCACATCAATAGGCGTCAAATGGAGAACTCAAAAGGAACCATTATGAATTCCGCCAGTCCAAACACAATTTAATGCAGTACATGCAGGTGGTAGCATCAATTGTTACATTCATAATTACAAAGTATTAGCTAATGGATATTGTTTTCAAGTCCATTGAAATGTGACACTCATTATTCCAATACCATTAAGTATAAGCTTACTGTCTTAGATTTGCGTTAACACTTTATCGACGATCGTGTACTGTACTAAAAGCGACTGGGAAATCAATGTAGATCGTCGTTTTAGTGTTACTAGTGTCTATGGGAAAAAAGTGGCTGACATTCATTCCTCTTGGGTTTAACTTAATGTAAGTTTACAGCTGTTAATCTCTTCTTCCTCGTATAGGTTCCTAACTAAAATACAATTAGAACTTTTCACTTGTGTAATGTCACTCAGGAATGCAAATCTTGATCACTCCCGAGGTGAAGATCGGTTAAAATGTCAAGACGTCTGAAAGTCAATGAAAAATGATGAGTTTTGAGGCGTTTCTTAATTGAATAAAATATTTCGAGCATCGGAGAAATTTTGTTAATCGTTTCCGGTCCTTGGGGCAGCAACGTGAAATGCACATTATTGACCATGACACACTTCTGCCACGCCATGAATCTTCTCCTATTCCCCGTCTAATCCCTACTTTGTTTGGTTCTTTAATTCTTTAAACAGTTCCCAATAATTGAATATTTTGAACCTTGCCGTGTTCAGAAACACCTTCAGTTACCAAGCGGACCTTATTTTGTTAATTTCAGGCTGTGAACGGACAAGAAGATAACGTTCTCAAGGACGTGGAAATGACGTCTTTAGATACAAACTGAAAACGGATTTCACAAGGAAAGCAAAAGCGACCTAAATAGAGAAACAGAAACCGGTTTACTATAGCACAAGACGATCCATGAACAGCATCTTCTTTTAGCGCACACGGTTAAACTCGACATCAAACCGTCCGGCGACATAAATGTCTAGTAACTGCACATGCAGGGCCTCTGATTGGTGTGCACTGCGAGAGGCGCTACATCAATTGATAGCTGCAATACAAAACAATACAAAACATAATCATGGCTAGAACGTTAGTCTTTTGGTAACAGGAACCATTCTGCTGTGGCTGATAACCATTTACTTTAATCTGGTAGGGAAATTAAAGGATCGTATGATAAGGTAAAGTAGGGCCTAATGGAAGATAAGGCAAGTTAAAGTAGGGCAATCTATCATAAGATATGATAAAATAGGGTAATGTGCGACTTTCTTAGTTCTAAACTAAAAAATCAATCTGGAACATCTTATCTCATACATCTGCGCTCAGGAAAGATTATGGACTCTGTTATATCAGATTTGTTCGTTGCTTTATGTGATGCCCTCATTTATATATATACTAGCAGTTTTTACCCGGCGTTCGCCCGGGTTTTCCCCAGGCGTAATATGTAACGGCTGCAAAATAATAAAGGCTACTTACTTACTTAACTACTATATTTGATGATGGGCTTTAAATATTTAAGAACATGTCCATAGGCCTATATCTGAACGGAAACGATATTTAGAGGTGATAGTAGTTACTTTGCCCGTGTACTGCACGGGTTATCCTGGGACTATTAGCCTATATACTTACATAATTCCAGGGTTATCTCTACCTTATATAGGATTATTATTTGTTCCCCGGGCTAAATAATTATAATAGACTAAGCTCGGTCGTTTTTCTATAACCTATTTTCTATTATAGACGTAGGCTATTATTTGTTCCACGGGCTAAATAATTATAATAGACTAAGTTCGGCCGTTATTGCGATTGTACCTGGTAATTTTTCGGAGCGACCCGCGTCTTTTAACCCATTAATGCCCAACTTTTTTGTTCTGTAAAATATTTTGATTTTTAGTTATTTGCAATGACTTTAGACCATATCTCCATTATTTTTGTTTATATTTCACTTCCTCAATTTTTTTTGGCACTTTAAAGTTTGATCCCATATATGGGATTGTAGGCACGAACGATGGCGTCAACTGCTAGGACAAACCATAATGTAACACTTACCAATTACACCAGTCAAAAACATTTCATTGCGCTATTCATGTTAAAGCTCTTCTGAACAAACATTTTAAAATGTTACTACAAAGCAAACAGTCTGATTGCATTTTGTTCATTCTCAAAATCAGTCACACCGGGAATAATCACTTCAGCTTCGTATGAAAATTTTCAAAACAGCCCCCTTGCAGGCCGACGTTGCACTTCAGGCATTTCGACTTGGCCTTTCTTCCGCAAGTACTTCAGCTGTGTTGGGTTGCTGTGTGGATAATGCTCTTACCCATTAAAGAGTACACCGACAGATACCCCCGGTACTTGGCGGTCAAATGGAACCCTGTGCCCCGTTGGACGTCCAATTGGCTGTCTGCAGTGTATCGCTGGATATAGACAGCCGTCAACATGAAAATGTTTACAAACGTAATGGCCATAGTACTGGGTACGGAATCGTGCTCTCTTCGATGCTCAATTGCTCATGTCCTGCTGACAGGGATTGTAGAGGAGAAATCGTTCATTTATTGTCCACAGAAGAGGTCGAATTTTATCCATTTTGTCACCAGCTGTAAGAAAAGTGTTGTGAGCTACATGTGAAAATTGTAAAATTTCGTCAAACCTATTCCTTGCCATAACCGAATTGACAGGACTATTCATAGCGTAATCGTCCTATTGTCAAGATATGCGACAACATGGAACAGTTGAGTAGCCACTGATTATCAGGGTCGCAGGAAATGATCGCATTTCGTTGCTCTCGACACCAGTAGTGTGCTTTCTCTTCTGCCCGGCATACTTTTTAGTGCTGTTGCACACAAACTCAGACAAACTGGCAGGTGTCCGAGGATCGTTGGCTTACTGACCGACCATTGAAGAAAACGCGAGGATGCTGGTATAGATCATGCTTGCCCCATCTTCCAGGCTGCTGCTCTTGCAGTTGCGGCTGTGCCTTACATCCAGTTGACGATTTCAGGAATTTCAGTGGAACGTTATCATTATCTGAATCGCGGTGTTGCTCGCATTCCATGCTGTCTATGTCTCGCCTTTCAGTTCCATCATACGTTATGGCAATAGCTTCAGCTAGGAGTCCATTTGCCCATTTGACAAGTTGTTCATGACACCCCTTCCTCATGACCACTGTCTTCATCAGTAGACAGTAGTGACCACAACATCTGGAGGACCAATGAGTATGTTACCCATATTGAAGTGATAGGCCTATGACATTTAAAGTTCATGCAATACATCAGCATTCAGCAACCAGGTAGGCCTATGTGTGCCTGCATGGAAAACCAAAGCCATTTTTCAAGTGTGTGATCATTCATTCACTTTGGAACTGTATTGACAACATCAACAGCCTTTTGCAACGTAACTCTAAGATGATTTGCAAACTTGCATGTAGGAGTGGTCTCTCGTGCCTACAATCCCAAATATGGGATCGGGCTACTACTAGTCCCCGGAGTCGCTAACAGAAGCGTTAGCGACTGACTTGGAGAGTTAGCGACTGACTTAGCGACTGACTTGACCAAGTCACTCGCTTATCGACTGACTAAGTCGCTTAGGCTTATCGACTGACTTAACGACTTGATATCGACTTCTCGGGTACCTCTATTAGTTACCTAACAATAAAATGCATTCTACGGCGTACAGTAAAGTCACGTTTCGCTGCACGTCATGGTTTGTGGCCAAATAAAGCGGTGGCACATCTAAATTAATAGCAAATATTGGCCTATACACCAACCAAGTCAAAATTATCAAACCATTATTGCGTACATGTAAATCAGATAAGAAACTAAAGCATGCAGCATTCAAGTCTGCCTATATTAGTACGCCTATTGTAGGTACAAGATATTTTATGTCTCAACCAGACTTACCAGTAGTTCGCCAAAATGAACCCCAACACCGGATTTCCTCGAAAGATCAAATGGACGCCTATTTTCCCTAATTTCACAAACATTATACTATTATCAATTTTTCCGGAATCATCTTTAGTTGTACCGTGTTTAAAGACACTGAAAACAGCATATTTTCAACGCAACGTTTGCTTCGAAAAGACGCCATTTTCAATTAAAGAAGTGCGCCACGTGAGATAACGTGACAAAAAATTCTGACTGTTGACAGCATCGACGTATATTAGGCTTCGATGGTTGATAGTAAGTCTAAATATGGACTCCTTGGAAGTTAGTGTATATCTAGTAAAGTAAGTAAGTAGTACTAGGTAGGCAGTAAGGTAGTAAATAAATAACTGCTGATATATTAAGTGGACAAAGTCGATAGCAGTCGATAGCTTAGCGACTGACTTCGACTTGAGGGCTTAGCGGCGGCGGCGGCGGTGACTTGGTCCAGTCGATAGCCTTAGCGACTGACTTCAACTTGAGGGCTTAGCGACTGGCGGCGGCGGCGGATGGCGGCGGTTCCGGGGACTAGCTACTACCACCCAGCTATCAATAATAAAATCATTTTCTGCCACAATGGCTAATACCTAATCACTAAAATACATTTTTCTAAGCAATGAATAAGTTATTTTTATTTAATAATAAATGAGTAAATTATACAAAATTTTTGCGCGTAGCCATTTTGACAGAACATGAATTTGCAATACTTATCAAAATATGACGTAATTACACCCAAAAATGCACAAAATCTGCTAGGTGTAAATTAATTATCTTGAAGAACAATATGTCATAAGTAAATCACTTTAAAAATTATTTGACATTACACTTTGTTTAAAGAAATATTTGCAATTTTTAGCATCATCCCATATATGGGATTGTAGGCACTAATGGGTTAATGAAAGTGCCTGATTTGAAAATTAAGGCCGCGAGACGTAAGATTACATAATTAGCATGCGTGACGTGAACAAATGGCCATACTATATGGCCTGTATAATTAAAATAGCCTCGTCTCGTCGAAACAGTTGGAAATAATTTTAAATGTCCATATATCGGCGTTTAAATCAAATTGCGAGCTGAAAATAGTCGCGTTGATCATGACGTTGCGTAATAATGTTGTGTAAAATTTTGTAAATCGCTAAAGCGTTCCGTTTCGGAGCCTTTAGACAACGGACAAACAAATATACAAACAAACAAACAGAAGAAAAACGTAAACAGACTTCGCCTTATAATATAAGATATATATATATTATATCTTCGCTTATTAGAACCAATCAGGCTGGCAAACCGCAGCTCAGTACATACAGGTTAAATGCATTAATATAGGAAAAGAAAAGAGGTTGAAAAGGCCTAGGCATTAGGATCACCGATTACAGGGTTAAGTTCTCGAGTTATGTTTTGATAAAAAGCTCTAGGTATACAGTTTTTATCATCCTTTGTTGGCAAAATGAAGTCATGACGGCGCGGCCTTAGGCTGTAATGGCGTTTGATTGTTGGTGGAAATAGTCTGCGCAGGACGTGGGCCTCATTCCATATAACCGCCGACAACAGCCGATCATCGGCCGTCCTTGCCATCTCGTTCGCAGACGGCGAATCCATCCGGAGATAACCCATTCGCCTTGTTCTTATAAGAAACTGCTCGATTCTGCTTCTATTTAAGCAGTCATAATAGAACCGTTTAGGCCTACTTTTGGTTATGACTGCAAAGGTCGTAGTTAAACTCCTCGATACAACGTAACAGTATTTCCTATGATGCGGAAAGTCGATTAATGTAAATAAAGTGTGTTCGTTTTCGACTGACTCTCTGTTCATATTGACCCTAACATCATTTAGAATAGGCGCTATATCAATTTTTGGAATGAATGATTGAATCGATGAAATAATATGTTCTGAAGTCCGTTGCTTCCTCCGTCACTTTAAACTTCCTAAGCACATGTTTATTCTATAAGCTTAATCATACCTTATCAAACTCTGCATAAAGATCTAATAAAGCGGTTTTCAAACTTTATTACAAAGATCAGACAAGAAGGAGAAAGGAGCGCTACCTAGAAGGCACCGCCAGACAAGTGCAGCAACTCGGTAGGATATGCGCTGAGAAACGGGGAGCCAGTGAAGGAGATCTCGCTAATAGGCAAAGACTGGAGCATTTATAGGACGGCCGCCGATGAGGCGAACAGCTGAACAAAGAACTCGATCAAGGTGCCCAATTAGCCCAAGTGGCAGACCTACAAGCATCGAACTGCAGTGAACAATAATTCTACTAGTGACAAAGGCATGCACAGTGGCATTATGAGAGAGTGATCGTAAGACAGAGTGTACTAACAGTGACCGGGAAACCAATGCAGCTCGTCGTTAAAGTGTTAACACCCTGAAGTTGTTGTCTCGTTCATTCGACCATCCTCCTGGGACAGGCCAGCACTAAACAGTCAAAGTATTTAATCACAGACAGTTCAATAAAACATCTTCAAGTCACCTTAAGATGCACCTCGTCTGATCTCCATGTCAAGTGCTCTTGAGAG
>JACEVL010000810.1:0-107500 GCA_020284085.1 Aporrectodea caliginosa
AAAATCATAAACTATTGACATTTAGCCTCTTTGCAATTGACCATTTATCAGACAACTTAGCCTACGTGATATGGTAGCCCTTATTGGAAAAAGACTATAGCCTACTAATGGTTCATACAGGTTTCAAAATAAAGTGCATTAATGATCTCCATGTAAAGACTTTACAAATCTTTGCCTCACTTCAATCCTATACAATGTTTAGCGCCATCGATGGAAACAATTCTATTATTATACCTGGCGCGATATATAATTATGAGAAATAGCCATTATCGTAATCGTAATAGAATATTTATATAGCGCCACTCAAAAACAGAGGCGCTCCAGACCCGGGCCATTGTCTTCACTGGTAAAGAGAGAGGTTTCAGACGCTGGCGGAATTGGTCAAAAGAAATAGAGAAAAAGTCAGTCCGGACTCCTGAGGGACTGAGGTAACCGGTTCCAGCTATTGGGACCAACAATAGCGAAACTCCTTGACTGGGCCGTAGAAGTAGGCCTACGCACCCGCGGGACAACCAAGTAACCACGGGCCGAGGACCGGATTGAGGAACGACTGTGCAAAGAAGATAGTGAGTACAATAAGCCCTAAGATAGTGAGGAGCAGAGCCAACAAGACAGCTTCGCATGAGGGAGCACACCTTGAATTGGATGCGCTGGCGGATAGGGAGCCAGTGAAGGGAGTCACGGATAAAATAGGAGATATGGTCAAACTTTGCAATGCCCCAATGAGACGGTCGGTAGAGTTTATACAAGCAACACACAAAAAATCACCGGTGTAGCCTATAGCGTTTATGTCACAACGTGAAACTGTAGGCCTACTGCAGGTTTGAAAGTTTTGGCATTGAGGCTTTCATTGGACACTTAGGCTACTAGTGCAAATAGAATAGCATAAGCCAAAAGTATTTAGTCTACGTGATCCTGTTGGCTGTGATTTTGAAACAACACCAATCAGTTTAACATCATCTATTCATACGGCAATCTTACCCTCGAAATTATGAATGTTTTTTTTCTTCCGTCAGCAACAACAAAAATGCTAATATCGTCACCAAACATTCCTTGTGTATTTCTAATTGTGGTTATTATGATATATTATCGCGATTGCATCCAAAACAAAAGGATCTCTGAATTCCTTAACACTGCCTTGTAGATGTATACAGGTGACACGTATTATACTTGCAGCCGAAAAACCAAAGTCGGAAATTCCATCGAGGTCGATAGGCTTTTATGGTTGTATAAAATGTATAACCATTAAGAATTTCCAATAGTTTCGTACAACTGAAATTATAATAAGATGTTTACTCCAGAGTAGGCCCGTGCAAAGATGATTATCGGTCCAGTATACAGGTAGAAGATGTAGGTCTGATTAATTTAAAACTGCTCATTAGGTATTTTGGTAAGTAATCAATCAGTGCTAGCCACTTACGATGATATGATTTCTGTATAATAATAGGCCTATAAACTTACATGTACTTTACACTAACGGTGTAGGCCTATATGAATTTGATGTAATTGGAATTTACCAGTAGCAGAGCAGAATAAAAGAACTATAACATTAATATTCTAATCTAATCTAATCTAATCTAATCTTAACATTTCTCGCAGCAGAGCTATTCAGAAGCGCTTTCAGCGTGACAGGCCCGTGAAAAGAGAAACGTCTTTAAGCAGCGAAGAGATTCAGGTAAAATCCCCTCCAGAATTCTGCTACGAATTGCAGGGGAAGGTCATTCCATCGTGAGGGAGGCACAACAGCGAAAGCCCGATGCTGGGTTAGTGAGGTTCGCGACCAGAGGTACAAAGAGATCAAGCCGTTCCGCAGAACGAAGAGGGCGAGAAGAACGTGCAGAAAGCGGCTTACACATCAAGTCACAGAGCTATTTAGGCGCTAAGTCCTGCTGGGACTTAGTAACTAGGAGCAGGACCTTGTATTGATTCGAGCCGAGACAGGGAGCCAGCGTATATCATTACTCATGCATGTGGAGATGTGTGAGACTGAGTATCGAGGAAGACGTGCAATAAGTCTGGCTGCAGCGTTTAAGACAGATTGCACAGAGGACAGACGAACCTTAGGAAACCTTCTGTATTTAGGCTATACATGTAGGTATGTTCTGTAGCCTACTAGGAATGTAAGAACATCAGGGATAGTAGGCCCCCTAAAAATCGTAGGCCCGTGTAAACTATCCCACCTGGCCTACCCTCTGTTCTGGCCTGCTCTAGAGTGTCCTATTTTATTAGCCATTTAAATGAATTATAACACTGATTTTCGAGTAGTCGTTAAGCTTGTGATTGAGTATGATAAGTAGCCTATTTGCATTCGTCAACGCTTTAGAGCGTATCTGTTGGAGATTTATATTAAATAGTCCAAAAGCAGCTTGCAAGTTGCAAATTGGCCATTGTTGAGGGCAGACATGAAGATATAATTAGGGGCCTATTCATGAGAATGATATCCTCCATCGTAGTGTCAGGAAAAGGGTTCAAAAGCCGACTACCTGTCTGAGGTGCTGACATTTGGCCAAGACGTTCGGATTTCCTAACCCCCAACAATGTCCAACCCACTCTTTATGAGAAAAATCAGAAAATCACGTCAAATGCTACGCTTTTGTAGACTGGTCTCTTCTACAACAGCTCAGCTGCAATAAATCGCAAGACCGTAACACACAATTATACTAAACCAAATATCGTGTATTGCTCAAAGCACAGGCGCATGACAAATTATAGTTACACACTTGAACAATACAAAAATTAGGCATAAAATATAATAAAAGTTCAGGACTAAAATTAATTATCTGTTCAAAACATTGAGTTTTCTCTTAGTAGCTCAAATAATTATTTAATCTGATGCCAACAAGTATAAAATTAATTAGTCAAAAATGATACAAATGTTAAAATAGAATGAAAGTATTGGTCGAAAATAACGTTTCATAGCTCATATGGGACATAACTTAAACTTCTATACAGGCAATTTATTTCAGCTTAAAATCTTTAAACAAAATTAATGTCATCAACTTATATATGGAGCACACATACATTTACCTCCAGCATAGGCTAAGGTTTGGCATTTGTAGCTGCTGATTAAGCAATTGTAATGTTGTTAACACTCATTCTTAAACTGTACAATTCTTTACATTTTTTGACAACGACAACAATAAATGTGCACTGTGCAATGCATTATTGTATGAATGTAAACAGCTAGGCCTAATAGCTAAATAGCTGTAGCCATGTCTAACAACTTTACTACATATCGAACAGCTTCGTTTGACGGGGCGCCACTTGGCATGGCGAACTCCAAGATCCGCACTGCCATTCGCAAGCTCCTGAATCGGTCTTCTTTGGCTTAAGGCAGACAAAACAGAAGGCGTATCCACACTTGCAAGTCATGTGCTTGCACTGATCCGCGTGATTGATCATGGTGCCACACTTGACACAGAGACGCACACTTGGAACTCCACTGACATTGAAAATCGTCTTAATCTCGCACGTCTCTATGTGTTGTATTCTTGGGTCTTTTCCAGTACATCCTGCATTTCCACATGACTGTGTTTCTCCTCTCCATGGTTTTCGGCAAACCCAGCAAAACTCGACTCTCGTTCCTTTTCTCGCAGTGCATATGTTGCACTGAACCCAGTTTTGGTTGAGAAAACGCTGCGTCGGATCTCGCTCCAAGAAGTTCTTGCATTCTGGACATGGCTGAACTTTCAATGAGCTTGCAATTAAGTTATCGTTGACCTGACGATTGAATGTCTGCATTTCGTCCGGAGACATAGCAGCTGATAAAACATGGCGAACGATAAACAGCTGCAAACCCCTGTCACAACCTGGACAGGAGAAAATAAACTTTCCTCCATTGACCACTATGTTACAGTAACGCTTTAGCTCTTCTGGCCCTAAGAAAAATAAGAAAAGTTCACCTTCATTGCCAAGTATACATACCTTAAGGATCTATTACAACATGTTGATAGCAAAAACCCTTCCCAAATATTTACATGCAAATCCAAAATAGAAAAGTAGGTCTACCATTGTAGTTTTTCAGTTTTTAGCTGCGTTTGGTTAGGCTATAGCTGCAATAATGTGCTATAAGCGGACATATTTACATGTAGAGTCCAAAGACCAAACAATTGCTGACAAAGTAAACTAATTAGAAATCATTACACAAAAAAACATAAATACATGTCGGGCCTGGTAACACTGATATGGGTCGTTCATTGAGGATGTCCACAAGAAGAGTAAGGCCGATGTCATGTGCCCTGGCGACCATAAGATGTTAATAATCATGCTATATAGGCCTACCTGGCGCTAAAATATGTTGGCCCTAGTTATTATTATTATTTATTGCAACAGGAAACAGAACAGATGACAGTACACATCATGACAGAAAACAGTTCTACTATGGGGGCTAGTTAGTCTCTGTAATGATTTAATGGTTATAGCAAGATTTTGCAGTAAAGTTCTCCAGATTTTTTGTTTTGTCTAAGATTTCTACTTAATTCATATTTTTAGTGTAAAGAAGGCCTACATATACACAAACCCATTAAGGTAATTTCAAGATAGCTATACCTTATTTGGGCCTTCAGCGAGCCTGCAATTGTGCCAGTTGTGTCAGCTATTTAATATTGGCCCAGTGAATATGGTTTAAGAAGCAGCAGTGATTTTTATGTAGGCCTAGCTTTACGATTTTATATTATGGTTTACGACAGTATCATACTCATTCATTAGAGTGCTGGAGTGTCAGAAGAAATGTCCGGGATTCATATCTGCGGAAGGGCATTTTTTGCTCATGTACCGTAGCAGACTCAGATATATAATACGTATGTTGGTCAGATATATAATACGTATGTTGGTCATAGGTCTACAATGTTCGTGGAATGTCGAGGCCAAGTAAAGTCACTAACACTTCATACACATGAATGCCTCTTTGGACTAGCTTAAGGACCTGCTCTTCTTGTCTTTCTTTATGATTGATCAAAAACGGATAATGGCCCGTACCTGCATTCTACAATACGGTTCAAATTTCTTAGAAATTGTTACGTTTGTTTAAATTCGTCAGTTTATGTTATGTTAGGTTTACTTTATTGTTGGTATCTGTTTGCGAGAGCCACTTAAGATGGTTTTTGCGCTATACAATATACATTGCCATTGCCCACTATGCCTATGAAACGAATTACAATTTACTGCATTACCATACTTATGTGAGGCTTTTCTGAAGCTTCTGGATGTTTGAGAAGTTGCCCATGTAGCCTATGTATATCACATCTCATCTCTATTACCGTGCATGCCCACAGTAGCGTGCCTGATTTCTTGAGATCTGATCTATCGGATTTCGACCTGGCATTTCCAATGGATTATGATTTCGTATCGCTATCTTACTCAAAGCGACAATCGAATTGGGCATTATGATAACATCGCTATAGAAGTCACTGGATTATGATATACATGGACCTACCTATTACACATCCGCATGGCATCTTGGCCCGCTTCACCCTTGGATCGTCGTCGCAGCTTACGTCGCATGGTGCAGTCGTGACGGCGATGTAGCCGGGAAGAGGTTGAAGTGTACGACTTCCACCTGGCGCTCGAACACAGAAATCCAGAAAGTCTCCGTGCAGAATGTGCAGCGATTCAAGAGTTTCAGTGGAACTTTCTTCTTCAAGTTTTATGTCTAGACACAATGGTCATTTAGACATTTATGACGAGATACTTTTGTAGGCCTACTGAAAGACATGATTTGTCAGACGAAATGCAATTAGTTAACCAACACTACAGTGAAAGGCTACACATTAGGGTGGTTCGTAAAAATAAAAGTTTGAAACTACTGTTCGCCAAGGTTCCATTTGGTTCCATTCCCTCCAGAAACATCGCACAAAAAGTTCTATGAACATTTTTTAATATTTAGGACTGGCACAACACCAGCAAAGTTTTACCCCTTATCAAATATAGGAACACTCGAACAGTAAGCATAATAGTTGTAATCAACCATGAAAATTGAACATTTAAACCAGGAATAAATTCAACTGCCTGTAGTAGGTCGAGATTATAACACACAATGACATTTATTGTATGCCTGGTTACTAGCAGGGCTTTTTAAAGGAATTTTAAGAATGCACAACCTCTTAAAAAGTTGACGCCTGGGGGAAGGCTCATGAAAAAAAGTTGACGACCGGGGGTTGGTACGACACTTTTCCTCAATTTTTCACTGCACAAAATTGCTTTTACAGTTGCACAAATTGATTTCCAACTGCACATTTTGTGTAGAACTGCACGCTAAAAAAGCCCTGGTTACTAGTGATTACACTGATTAGTGATTAAAATTATTTATTAAATTATTATTATTATTATTGAGGAAATGGTAAAAAGTTAATAACGTCTACAAATATGGGCATATTCTGACAATTAACACATCATTTTATTCAGTTTTAAGAGCTCTTTCTAGCGGTGTATTGAATGGCAGTTAATTAGTTTTCAATTAGAATATTTTACAAGAAAACCTACAATTTTCTCGAAAAACGCTTTGTCTCGTAACTTTGGCCCTCTGGTGGGGCGGAAGACATTAATATTTTTTTAAATTTTGAACAGTTTTTGATCCATGCCATTAGGCAACTTTTGGTTGCTATTACTTTTCGAATTTCTAATTTTCGCTTTTTTTCCACTGCACCCTTTTGTGTATGCTTGTTCGAATAGATTTGTGGTTATCGGTCTCAGGAACTCACGGATCAAATACCACTAAAATGCCAATAAAAATAAATAATAAACAATCAACGAGAACATAAACATTGTAGAAATTATTTTTTAGTTGTGCTTAAGTAAAATCATCCAGCCTTTCTGTTTAAAACTAAACATAGGTCCAAAAATGCGAATCAAATACATTTACTCGAAATGACGAAAATTATTTGTAAAAATCAAAATTTCAAAGACGTTGTGCCAGTCCTAGATATTGTTCGATCCTGATAATTTTTGGGCTACATTACTTTTAAAACCAATTGGCACGGAATGCCGGGTTGGCGAAAGTAAAGAACTGAAGTTGAAAATTTTCCATTAGAGATGCGACCACCCTACTACACATATTGAGCAAAAACCGTAAGACTAACCGTCAAACATTTCACTAAGCAATAATCATAAAATTAAAACGTAGTCTATGTGTGATAGACAAAGGCAAAATACAAGTATCATTTCTTTGCCTCCACAAACCAAATAGGCCTATATGCTCAAGTCAGCTCCTGACGGAATCTTCGCTCTGACTACTTTATATAGGTCATTGACGGTTTTCTTCTGTGTAAAATTGAAAGATATGTTAACGTCGAAAAAGAAATTCAGTCAAGTAATGAGCATGAAGTCATATCTAATCGGCCTACTTAGGCAATGTTTCAAATCAAGTAGAATAAGAACAATGACATTGCGAAAAACTACAAGAATCCAAAGAAAAAGAAGAATCCAAAGAAGAAGAATCCAAAGAAGAAGAATCCAAAGAAGAAGAATCCAAAGAAGAAGAATCCAAAGAATCCAGAGAAGAATCCAAAGAAGATGAAGAAGAAGAACAAGAACAAGAACAAGAAAAATGCGAAGAAGAAGAAGAAGAAGAGGAAGAAGAGGAAGAGGATGAGGATGAGGATGAGGAGGAAGAATAAGAAGCATCAAAATCTAAAACAATTCTGGATTGGTACACTCCTAGCTCAAGTCAGTGTTCTTACACTTGTGTCTCTCCAAATTAAAACACGTTGTATAACAATAATTTAATTTATCTCCAGTTCGTTATTTCTTCACTCTCTTATAAATTGAACCTCTGACCTTACGATTGAAGGCCCAGCATGCTAACTACTAGACTATTGCATACCAATTGTAAATTCATGTATTGTTACGTATATAAGCATTATTTATTTTTGTTCTTTCCTTTGAAGTGGAACAGCTGGAGGAAGGTATAGGAGGAACCATCGAATCGTTTGGAATCGTGCACGGATCGTTTCTGGATTTCTGGCAACGTCTCAAGGGCGGAAGTGGCAGATTGACGGCTCTTCCGGGGAAAATAAGCCTAACAAAGGATCCCTGTTGCGTCACCTATGACGACGATCCATCAACAGACAGAGCCAGGATGCCTTGCGGATGTCCAATTAGTGCGTATGACACATTGACACATGGCACTAATACATGTATGTTGACTTTGTATGATGCACATCTTCATTCTCTAGGCAATGTAGGCATCATGTCTCTTTCAATCTTAAAGGCATAGGCTATACACACGGATCCTTCTTCTCCACTAATTTCTGTCACCAGCATCTTCTTTCTTCCATCTGAGAAACTTCAGTAGCCTACTTGTTGTATCATGTCTCCCCATCTATTCTTCTGCCATCCCCGACTGCGGCGTCCGGTGACCTCTGCCGTCATAATTCTTTTCAAGAAGCTTTCATCCACCCACATTATTTACAGAGGTTTAAGATGAGGTCGACAACATTTGATACCCAGAGGGCTGTCTCTCAGGCTAGCATAAAGGAATCTTTCATCTTGTTCTTCTTATAAGAAGTCACAAATGCCTGTGCTAAAGCGAAAATAAAAGTAGTCCTACTGTATAACTGTCGTGCATAAGTTGTTTGCGCTTTCGTTATCGTTATCGATCATTGAAGAACATTAATTATTGTTGTTTGCGCAACCGTGTGATGGGGGAGATGTATGATTATTAATTAACAGCCTTCTTACTTAGAACTTAGTCCTTCCCGTGTATATCTGTACATCGGGCAACGCATCTCCTCCACTCGTCTCTGCTCATCGCCAGCTGCTCCGCCTCCTCCCACAACATTTCAAAATGGCCTTCTAGCTATGTAAAATTATTGCCGAAAGATTTAGAACAGCGCTGCCATTTTGACGTTCCTGTATATTCCCGGATAAGCAACAGAGTGAAGCATGAACTTGCTAGACCTAGTCTAGACCTACCTGGTACATTACCTGAGAAGCTATAAAAATGCGTTTCGATTTCTAAAAAGCTATTGCTCTATTTTGTAAACCATGTCACTGTTTTATACCAAAATTGTAGGGGTGTCCAGAAAATGAAACATCGCAGAAACCAGCCATTCCCTATTTTTTCCATTATTGTCTAGAAATATTTTTTACATAATTTTAAAATGTTATCCTGAGGTCCCTCAAAGCCAAGGCCGTAGCTAGGATTTTGTTTCGGGGGGTGTTTACTCGTTCTTGAACAAGCTGACAAGTCAACCACTATAGGTCTAAGGGTTTTGGAGGAGCGTTGTGACTCGTGAGCTCTCAAAGCACTGTAGAGCTGCATCATCTTAGTTCTCATGAGTGCTCTTAGTTCTTACACCGTATATGTTAGTAAATGCAATATTTATATTATACATTATTTAATTTTGGGGGTGTTTAAACACCCAAAACACCCTCCTAAATACGGCCTTGCTCAAAGCCCCCGAACATACCCTACTTAAACTCCCAGGACCGAAGGCGCTCGTGCTCGGGTCTTGGAACTTGAGTTCATTGTCGATTTACTCTTTTTATCACAAAACATTAACGTAGAGTCCAATTTGGATGAAATTTTTGTTATTTGTTTGTATCGTTGAGAGCTACATCCAGGTAAAATATAGATCTAAATTCAGGGTCATTCAAGGTCATTTCACGGTCATAAGTTGACCTTTTGTAATGTAACTCAAGATTTAAATACGTTTTATAATACTAACTAGGCCTGATAGAAAACGACCTTTAATATAAGCGACTTTGGCAATTTCTTATTAAAGAAGCCCATTAGTTAAAGCCAACTGCTAATAATTATTATATAAAATTCTGCCTGAATAATTTTCACAGTTTTACCTGAATACGGGGTCCAGTAAAAAATTTGGTGAACGTTTTTTGGATCCAACTAGCTGTTAAGAATGAAGTTTGTGCCAAAATTAATTTATGCTTTCTGATGTTTTTTGCCTGATTTCATCGGAAGTTGAAACAATTCCTTTTGAACATGCTTTGTGGTACAAGACCTGGAACACCTGTAAAGAGTTCTTGTAGAAGCATTAGGCCTAGTGTATTATGCGCAATTACAATATATAATAATAATAAAAAACAAAGCAAAAATCATATTTAAATTCAATTGTGATGCTTGCAAGTCCTGCACACTTCTTGTACCGGTCATGAGCACTCTTCATTATGCAAAGAAGGCTTTAGAGCACTCAGCCAATTCTTTGAATTACGTTTATTAAAGGATGACAACCATGTTTTCTCAATTTCCAAAGTAAAAATTGGCAATTTCCCATATCGATTGACAGCACATTCATCACATAGGCTACTTTTATGCTCACTTGTGTAGACTGTAGAGTACTTATATCGCTCCATGGTAATAATGCACAAGACATCACTCGTGAGAATCTAATTTGAGAGATCGATTTGTAAACTTTTGCTTAAATGCCTACGCTACCTATAGGTTTAAAAATGCATCACATGATAAAAAATACCTAAAGTGCAAGTGAAAGTACACCAAGACTGACCACGCTGACGTCGTCGGTTTATCTATTTGGCTAAGGGTTCTGCAGTCCTTGCTTAACAGCATGTAGGCCTATTCGTGCCGAAATAAAAAGATGGAACTTCGATCTATTTATTTCGGAGTGAAAACGATTGTACATTAAGCAGTCTATCTCAGCGTATTGTCTTACAATGCATAAAGTGAGACAGTGCTGTTTTTTAGCCTTACGCTTGCTTCTTTTGTACTTAATCCATGAAAGCCAAAGTTTATAAGTAACTCCTACTAGCAATTTTTCTCTAGTTAGCCTAAGCCGCATAAGATGGTTAACACTAGACCGGCTGCCGCAAGGCGCTCCTTTCCAAACCTTTTTTTTATCGTATTCGTCGATAAAACAAAATCAAGAGTCACCGATTGGGGCGGGGTGCATCTTACAAGCAATTCGGCTCTACACAAATCCTCAGGTTTGTGGTCTTGACCTTGAGAGGTTTCAGACCGCAACACACCCGGCGAGGTAGGCTAGAGCCTACTGACTGAAGGTCGTTTCAGATGAAACTACATGTATAAGAACATAACAAGTACGCTTCTGCTCACTGTAGGCATCGCTATATCCTAAATTCTATCGACGCAACTTAGCTCAGAGACTCTGAACATCCATGCCATCATTACTACAGCTGTCGACGGGAATCCGTTGGTTGTTCCACGAGTGAGCGTTGGCCCGCCAGTGGTTACTCTTCTAGCTTAGGCCCTACTGTGTATTGTTTTGCTAACTGTATTTTCGTTCTTTATGACACTTGTCATCACTATAATAGGCTAGTGCAAAGAGCGCCTCTGAGTAGATATCTTGAAGAGGCGCTATATAAATTCTTAGAATGAATGAATGAATTAATTAATTAAATGTGAAGAACTGAAGATTTAGTATTCTTGAATAAATTTAGTAGACCTTTACAGTGGCGTAAAGAAGGGTTTCAGCTCCCGAGGGCAAAGGTTAATGACTGCGCCCCCTTTTTAATTTTTGCTGACTTTTAATCGTTCTTGTCATAGTACTGTGTACCACTGAAAGCTAATTTTGCGCCCTCTGGCGCTGCGCCCGATAGAGGATGCCCCCTGTGTCCCCCCCTTCGTTACGCCACTGGGCCTTTACAATGGCTGAAGAAGACATCGGACTTACTACATTTGCTCTTACAGTTTCTCATTCTGGCTTTAAAGAGTGTTGACATTCTCAATGCATGAACAAATGTTGGAAGATGCAACAAATTGTTCAGTTGCCTACCTTTTCTATTGCAAATGGCCTTGATACTCCATCCAGCCGAAAGTTTAGCATAAGAAGATTGCTCACCATTCTGAAATTTTAAAATTGTTTAGAAATTAAATGTGATCTGAAGTCTCACACTGGACAATTAAACACGACATACTGAGACATTTCAGTCAGCGACATCGAGCTTTAGATACCCAGATAATGGCCGTTTAACCATGGTTTATTTTCGACATGAAGGTTTTACCAACTAGGCTAGCTGTTACTTTCACCATTCAAACCATGTAGGCCTGGTACTAGTAAATGGAAAAGCTTTTCATGGAGTGTCGACCAACCGATCTGCTTATAAAGACTGCTGCATTAAATTTAAACTCTGCATTAAATTTAAACTCGAAATCAGTTTTTTTGTAATAATACTAATTAAAGTAATGAAGACAACAACTATAATGATGATGATAATTCTGTGGACTATTCTTAGCACATCGGTTCAACCTGTGCTACCTAGATAAGCTAATCACGCTTGTGGCCTAAAACGATAACCGATGGTTGCCAGTTTTCACTTTCAGATTTAGAGAACCTATATATATGCATAAACCAATTTCTAAAAATCGTGAACCTTATCATTTATCACCTGTTTTTCCAACAGAACTTCAGATTTTTATAGTTTTGCATTCACTGAAGACTTGTAGTGTGCCAAAAACTACCCTTTTAAGGTATCTGGTACAATGGAATCTTACTTAATATAATCCAGTGAATTCTATAAGGCCATTAGCATAATTAAAAACATGAACAGGAGGTCGAGCACTAGCGCAGGTTATTCTTTTACTTCTATGTTCGGCTTTTGAACCATGGATTGTGGATTAATTATGACAATTATTGTGGAAATCGTTATTGCGTCGAAGATTTATTCTTCAGTGCAAGGTTCTATAGGCCTATTTTACTTTTGTGTCTGCACTCCATCACGGAGAAGGGACCTTCTGTAGGCCCACTGCACTCGGAGTGCATGAGGACTATTATACAGGTGACTTCGTGCGTTAAATCAAGCGACCTCTTAGTCTATATAGGTAGAATTCATTGGAGTTCTTTAGATCATGACCCAGTAACTCGAATTCCAGAATATACACCACCACGACACTTTATCAAACACCGTTATGATTAGTGTTGTTTTAATAATGTCTCAATTTTAGTTTCAGTTTTAGTTATGATTGTTAGTCTTCATTTTTAGTTTTAGCTTTAGTTTTTATTGTGTGTCAATATTAGTTTTAGTTTTAGTTTTCGTTTTAGTTTTTATGGATCAATTTTCGTTTTAGTTTTAGTTTTAGTAAGCTAATTTTAGTTTTAGTTTTAGTAAGTTTGTTTAAGTTTTAGTTGTAATAATTTAATGTCGGTTTAAGTTTTACCAATTATTTAATTCCCATTTAAATTTTAGGCACAAAAAACTAAATATTCAGGGTTTGTTTGTCCGAGCACCACCAGTCACTTGAAGTTTGGTAATTTCTCATAATTATTAGTGTTCCTAATTATTAGCCATTATTGTATGAGTTTTAGCGTTGGTCGAATACAAGTTGGATTGACGAAAAGAATTCTTGCTAAATAGATGTCGGATTGATGAAAATAATTTTTACTTAAATAGAAGTGGGATTGATGAAAAGCTTCTTGCTTAAAATTAAATAGAAGCTGGATTGATAAAAAATAATTGCTGTTTAAATAGAAGCTGGATTGATTAAGAGAATTCTTGCCCAAGGAGAAGTTGGATTGATGAAAGTGGACGAATAATAAAGATTGCTAAACTGCGAAATTAGAAGTGCTGTGTTCAACCTAAAGTTGAACACAGCACTTTGTCGCATCATGCTCAATACTATAATAATAATGATAATAATAATAATAATCCAAAACAGGGCTGTCCTTTGGGCGACCATTGATGCTCGTCACGCTACAAGTCAGAGACGAGTGAGGCCTTCGACATTACTGCATTAATTAAGTGAGCTTGTCGCAGTAAAGTACCACAGTTTTTGTTAAAATCGATATAGACGACTTCTTAGCGGAAAGTAAATTAAGAAAAACTGGAAGTAGCAATTAACATCTCGTTCTCATTCTCGTTTTCCTGTCGTGTCTTAAATTAGATGAACAGATGTTAGCAGAGCATATCGTTTGCACATAATGCACAAGGCAGTACAATACAAATGGTGAATTAAGTAGGTTAAGAACAAAATTTAAAAATTATTTTTTTTGATAAATATAGTTTTAGTTTTCGTTTGATCAATTTTCGTTTCGTTTTAGTTTTTATTGCTACAAATTTCGTTTTAGTTTTAGTTTTCGTTGTCTGCGTATTTTAGTTTTAGTTTTAGTTTTCGTCAACGAAAACGTTCAATTTTCGTTAATTGCCATTTTCGTTTTCGTTGACGAAAACAACACTAGTTATGATAAGACAGTATCCGAAAAGCTTAACAGCCAATTTCAAACTGCACTGCTAGTTTACAGAGTCATATAATTATGATAATCATAACCATAACCATCATTTTATTGTATCCAAACACGTATGATATTACATACAAGTATTTCGAGTGGTTATACAATAGGGGGACCAGAAGGGACCTTGGTCCCACTAAGTAGGGCCCCCTAATTAACAGTTTCAGTATTGAATGGCGATTAGTTAAACAATAACAGTTGCAGTTGTACAATTTGACATTAGGTTACAACGTAGGCAGCAGTCTGTGGTGACCGACACTAGTGGTCTAGGCCTACGTGTTTTATTTTGCACCACAAATTATATTTTTAGAAACGTGACAGTCAACTGGAAATTGAAATAGATATAATATTATCAGAAGTTGAAAGACAGAAAGAGTTGCCATCAGCAGATACAGATACAGCTGATACTAGTGACAGGGCTAATTTATTAAAACAATTCGTTTCTTTTGCCTCTATAACCAGATAATTATAAAAAATTACATCCGAAGCTACGTGTAGCAAATGATCAAAGCTGTTTCAGCAGCAGAAATGATTATTATCTTTGCAGTATTCTGTCACCACATAATTGTATTATATTGTATTGGCCCTACATGACTATGAGATTAAAAAATGACTGCAAGTTAATGAACTCTTGTCTGTAGATTTGTATCTTCACTTCGTTTATACCTTGTGGGTTTAATCAACATGTCTGTAAGAGTATGCAAATAGTAGTATAGTCCTTATCTAGTAGCATAGTCCTTATCTTCGTTGTCGTCATTATCAGCATTATCATCATCATCATCATGATCAATAACAATAACAATGACAACACCGTCGACGGCGTCGGCGATGGCTGCGAATGAATGGCCTTTATTCGTTTGGATTGTTCGTCGAGTGTTTGCTCTGCCTCCTCTCTCTCTGGTCTATCTCACAGTCGGACTCGGACCTCCACTGGACATCGAGCTCTCGACAATCCCTCTGATACGACACAGCGCTCGTGATCATAAGCAGATGCCTTGCGCTCAGCTTTGGAGTAGCGCTTTAGAATATTGGAGTTTACGATTACGTTTCTGGTTATACTTCTTCCGTCATAAGCTTAACATAAGGTTCGTGATATGGTATAAATGTGATGACACACTGTTTACCTAATAAGTGGATGCTGTAGTAGGCTACATGAATTATGGTAAAGGTTATTTTTATACAATCGCCGTATGCTGTCCTGTATGCCTACGTTGCTTATTTGCCGACATCAAAAGGCCCACATTGACACGGTTGACCTTGAGATCCTATTGACGGTTGACCTTGAAACCATGTTGGCTGGAATTCGTGTGAACTCTTTTGACGGCATTATTTGAAGATTAATTTTATGATTGAATAATAATGAGATTTGCATGCCAGACGTCAATTATACTTGATTCAGAGGCACGGATTCAGAGGAGGCCGAAGAACTTAACCTGAGGCTCAACAACGAGGTACTAATACTATCACAGGCAACGCTGTACAATGTACATTGTACATGTATACATACGAAAAATCCAACGCACTCCGAAAAAGGATTTAGACGTTTGGATGCCAATAGAGGCTAACGGCAGGAGAATCTTGCAATGATGCTCAGCTCCATGCTATGGAAAGCGGCGTCAGTTTGTGGGGTATTACACATATTGTATTGTATTTGAACACTTGTTATAGCGCCCCTACCAGATTCCTATTCAGAAGCGCTCCCGACTACTGCGCGAACGCTGAATCGGAGTTTCACGCCGAAGCGCATGAACAATTGCGAGTGAAGGACTTGCCCAGGGTCCCTACGCGGTGGCTTTGAGGTGGATTCTAACCCGCAACCCTACGGCTGCAAGGCACCGAACATACCCCTATACCACCGCGCCCCAGTATATTGTGTTGTGTTGTGTGTTGTATTGTACTCCACGTTTATAATGCGACCGAGCCACCCGCAGTAAAGATCCCAGAAAGGTAAATCTCTGATAAACAGACCCGACCGGGAAGCGGAACCCGGGGCGCCGGAGTGACGAGCGGGAACAAACCCACTCGGCCACTCAGGATCCTTAAATACTAGATACATGGGGAGAGGGTTTAGGATAATGGTAACACTCTGGCGCGTACAGGCAACGGACCCGGGATTGCTTCCAGCTACCCTCCCTAAGGTCGACGCAGCCGTTTCATTCGCTAGGTGGCGTTAAAAAAGACCAGTAGGACGTGATGGGCGCCGCATGGTTGCCAAACAGTTAAATTCGACTCCTGTAATAACTTGTGAACAGTGGCGGCTCTAGACTTTTGCAACAGGGGGCCACGGAGGGGCCGGGGAAACAGATGGAGGGGCCAGTCTATTTTCGTCAAAAGTGAGAATGGCGACAAGAGACCTGTATTGGAGCTACATGAATTGTTTAATCAACAGCCTCAAGTTAAGACACAAATGGAAACAGACTCACTTTGTTAAAAGTAAAACCTATGAACTACAAACAATACGTGCACTTTTAATTAAGTGCAAGTTTTATTAAGACTGTCACGCCTAGAGGGTGCCACAAAGGCACCCATGATAATCGACTGTGCACGAACACATTCAACTAACAGCATTGATTACCTGCTCTCTGAAACGAATATCAGACATATTTGCTTTGCAGATATGTCTAATATCAGAAAAGACTTGTGTTTTTGGCGCTAAAGATTGTATACCAATCATAATAGTAGGCTAAGCGAATGGTCAGAGAATTGTCGATTTAGTTCGGAATTATATAATACCTGGATGTAGACAACTTTCCACAAATGGAGTTTGTGGGTCCACTTCAGATCGATGCCCAGAGTTTATCTGCAGCAGAGCCCGAAAAGCGCCTGGGCATTTTATGAACAAACTGTTTGAGTAGTACAGTGTTAAGTTTGTTGAGGAAGGATTCAGATAGAGTCTCAGTGTGTCGGCGTAGGTCTAAAGGAAGCGCGTTCCAAACCACTGGGCCTACCACAGAAAAGGCTCGATTCTTCATAGTTGCAGTACGAGCGAACGAAACCAAAGAACTCCTTTTCCGTAGAGCATTGGGGACGACGTCCTTGGATACCCGAAGTCAGACAGCATTGCTCTCGAAGATAAATTGGGCTAGGCCTTAGCTGGTGATGTCGCCATACCAGGGCAGCTACACTGTATACTCAATATACTTGCGGATAGGGAGTCAGTGATGGATAGCAAGAAGTAGCTTATACGACAAGAAAATAATTAAGACTCTAAGGAAGTAAATAGGTCATGTCTGTGAAAACACCACAAATAAAATAACATCGGATTTCATCATGCATTATGCTTAAGCAAGTAAGTCATACCTTTGAAAATATCAAAATTAAATTATACCATATTTCATAATATTTTGGAATATAATTTGGGGGAGCCACTGAGGGGGCCACAACCTCAGTTGGGGGGGGGGGGCAAGTGCCCTCTGGCCCCCCTGTAGAGCCGGCACTGCTTGTGATCAACCGTCGTTCATACTATTAATTGTAATCATCCTGCGCAGGCCTACTTGTCAGTTTGAAAAATTAAACGAGATTATTATTATTATTATTATTATTATTATTATTATTATTATTATTATTATTATTATTATTATTATTATTATTATTATTATTATTATTATTATTATTACTACTACTACTACTACTATTATTATTACAAAACTAATCTCAAAAGCATCTCAATATTCTCTAAGTAATTAAGTAAATAATCTTTAATTGCGCGAGACAAACGCCATCACTTTACAACAACAATGGATACTACTTATATTGCCGACTCACGCCTCTTCTCTGCGGTCCTAGGAAACCCGGGGCATGTACTCCATGGACTACTCCCCCAAAAAGCCGCTCCCCTACACCCTGCGCCCGAGATTACATGACCGTTTTATTCCACAAGCTGACAATCTTTCACGCAGATCGTTTATAATAAGAATGTTATACTCTGTATAAATGTATGTACACCAAAGTGCGGATATGCAATTGGTTGAATAAAGAATATACTTACTTACTTTTACAATAGTGAAAAAGTAATACAATGTCAGCAGGGGGGAAATCAATGCAGTATTATAATCAGTGACAGATGCAATTATCGGAGATAACGCCAAAGTACCCATATTAGAATGTCAGATGGCGTGTGTAAAAGACCTTAAACTGCCTTTCTGCAAAATCTATTTAACAAGTTGTCATTCTATATGATGACAACGTTTTATTAGCAGCAAAACCACGTAACGAGTAGGCCCTAATGCATGCATTGTAGGGTGATGTTAAATGGTTATACTGATTAAACTAAGGGGACGTCCATAAATGACGTCACGCAATTTTGGCCGATTTTGAACCCCCCTCGTCACACTTCGTCACAAAAAGTAACACCCCTTGAAAAATGACGTCACAAATATCTGACCCCTAAAACCATATTTCCATGGCAAAGTAAAATGCTCCTTCATGGAACAAATAGGCAGAACATGCATATCTTAAAATCTAACGGTGACCAAATATTGAAATAATTTGAAAATTATTAATAATGGTGCCCGTATACATTAAAATAATCAAAAAAATAATGAAAATTTAATACTCAAAATTAGTGATATTTAATTAAATATTAAAATTAAATTGTTGTTATTTGTTAAATTTAATTACATAGACCTGATGTGACGTCACATTTCTCCAACCCCACTCCCATATCACACATCGTCAAGGTTGGCAAGGCTACAAGGTCGTTGCCTGCTTTCGACCCCTCTCCTAGGGCGTGACGTCATTTATGGACGTCTGCTGCCCTAACTTGACTACACAATGTCACCATTCGTGTTTCTCCTTGCCTTGCATTTCAAAATTTAGAAAGAAACTCCGTCACTAATTACTGACTGTGGATCCCTGACTCCCACCATGCATGCTTCTATTGCTATTACCTGCCTAAGTGCTTCAATCATGTGTACATACTGTGCTCGGTGCAGACACTCATTGTGTTTAATTTTTGAGATTTAGTTAACTAGTCTCTACAGCTTTTGGTACTTTCATGCATTGCCTGTTGCTACGTTTTCCATGTATATGGGTACACAGCGAGACGTTGGTCCCTTAAGGGCTTCTCACCCTTTGCTTTTTGTTGGCCAATGCATAATCTATTTGTGATGTTGTAATATAGCCTACTTGAAGCAATAACGTTTTGGGTATGGTTATGGTTATGGTTATCTGTTATGCATAGGTATTGTGACAAAACTCGTAAGACATTAAATACAAAAATCTCGTATCTGTTTGGTAGTCTCTTGAACACTGTAAAATATTGCATACACAAAATGTCATACATAGGCTATATATATATATATATATATATATATATATATATATATGTATATATATTTTAGTTATTGGTTATGGTTATGGTTATATTCAACATAATACTGTGATAACGTCCATCTACGTGAAAAGCCTCTGTTGATATAGACTGCCCTGGGTCTTTATCATTATGATAGTCATATCAGCGACGACCTAGTCGATAATTATCTTCTCCACGTGCAGCATATCTTTACTTTGCACAGTAGAAGCCTGTGATCCAATACGAGACCAGCGTCGCTGACCTCTATATTGTAAACACTTGTCCCATTCAAGTGGGTGCATAGACGAAATGACGAAGGCCGCCGTACGTGGAGAAGATAATTATCGGCTAGGTCGTCGCTGATAATGACTATCTGCCCTGTCCTACAATAGCAGTGATAGGCCTACTCTGTGATTGCAGACATTATCAGGCCCTTAGGTCAACAGGCTTCAAAACATTCAACATTGTCTCTGGTTCGCGTGGTGCTGCGTGCATCTTATCGTTCAAACTCCTTAGATCTGCTCGGTTAGCTGCATTGCTTCCTGTAGAATTTAGAATAAGACATAAACTGGCCTACAAAATTCTCACATCGATCCTACTATCCTCAACCACTTGTTGCTCTGTACATCCCGTCCCGAAGTCTGCAATCTTTGGTTGAGCCTCGGAGTAGCACTCCATAGGCTTTCGTGCATTCTGTCTTGCTTCTCCCAAGGAATGTAATCGACTATACAATAGTGTATTTATTGCTCGAATTTGTTCTTCTTTCAAGAAACTCCTCAAAATTCAATATTTCTCATTGGCTTTCAAATATCTACGTATCTAACTGCTCTGCATCCGGTGACTGACTGACTAACCGTGCCTCAGACTTGCATTTGTGTGACTTTGCACCCGTTAAACAAGGTTTATAATGATAATAATAATATACAAGTCTGTCATTATTAGCAAAATATTTAAACAACTTATAGCACTACCTTAATAGAAATTCCGGATAATAGGATTATAGGTTTTGACCATTTCTGCATGTCCTGTGAAATCACTGCATATGTTGGCAGCAGTCCATTGACACCTTACAGTAAACTGAGCCTACAACTGTTACAGTATAGAATATATATTTCAGCAATTCGTTTTTCTCATTGTTTGTTGTGAGTTTGTTCATTGCAAACACTTTAGACGAGGAATAGCGATGTCTGACGAGGTGCCACTTCGCAAATGGAAGCGTATGACCCACATTGCCATTGCTTGGTGTCTTCTATTCTGGGCTTCAGACAAACAAAACAGAACTCACATTTGCAGAAATAACAGGTCATATGCTTGCACTTATCGGCATGCTGAATCAATGCTCCACACTTTACACATGCGCGGTGGATAGGAACATTATGAATATTATATATGGACTTCGTTCCACAGGTCTCGAGTGTTTGAATTCTAGGGTCTTTTCCTGTGCAAATGTCATTTCCACATGAGAGATTGTTACCTTTCCATGGGCGCAAACAAACCCAACAAAACTCCACACGTTTGTGCTCATTTCTTGTGCAGATTGGACAACGAACCCAGAACTTGTTGTTGAATCCTTTCGCTTTCTGTGGATCATGCGTTATGAAGTTATCACATTTAGGACACGACTGAATTGTTGGACAGCCGAGTGCAAAGTTGGAGGTGACTTTTTCAGTAAACGATTTCAGTTCTTCAGTTGCCATAGTAGCAGAGAGGACCTGGCGAACAAGTGAATGTTGCCAAGTGCTCTCACATCCAGGACAAGTAAATAAAAATTTACCTTTCTTTACTATGTCATAGCAATGCTTTTTCATGCAGCCATCACCAATACCTGAAATACACACAAAGAAAAAAACGCTTAGAGAGTTTGGAGATTTATTTAACTTTATTGTATGATTAAAAATAATTAGGGAGTTGTTCTGCTAAAATATTTACTGGCAAAATCAGTTTATGTACTAAGAACCTGGTCACAGGCCTTTGCTTATGCCAATTTGGAATTAATACATTTCATAACATAGACCATTAATGTGGTCACATAATACAAGTGCATTGCTGGAATATCCATAGTTTACATAGGATACCATAAGGATTTTTATTATTAATTAGTAACATCTACAAGATTCTACATATATAGCGCCAGTGTCTAATGCACGAGGTCTCACCATTGGCGCGCGAAACCCAAGCCGTAATAAGGTCTACAGTCGGAAGATCAGTCTGCAGAGATAGAGAAGTCGCAGATAATCGCGATTGACATCAATTGAACTTTGCTTCAAGTGTTGACGTCTTGCACGTTAATATCATATTATTCATTCATTCCATTTTAAATAAAATTCCCGTCGAGATCATTAATCAAAATTGTTATCCCTGCGACACCCACTTATAGAGCCACCCTACAAATTTAAACTAATGCAATACAGTTCGTGTTCATTATGGTATGATTAAAGGTCGTGAATACAGTCACGCCCGACGTGAGTCTATACCTGGCACTAGAATCACGCCCGCCTCGCAATTGGTCAATGCATGTCACATGATTTTGAGTACCTGAAACGAACCGACCGACAAACATTCCCGATTGCGGTGGAAGCTTGTTGACCGTGTTTTCTAATGACGACACTAACCCTAAACCTGACCCCTAACCGACCCTCACGACGCCTAACCAACCTGACCCTAACCGACCCTCGACGCCTAATCTGACCCTAAACGACCCCACGAATCCTAACTTGTTCCTAACCGACCCTCAAGATGTCCGAAATTTCGAAATTTCGAAATTCCAAGGGAAGAAAACAAGTTCACGTGACAGGCTTTACCCAATAACGCGACGGGCGTGAAGGTAGCCTAGTAGCCTACTGGGGTTCCGCTGACGCCCGGGGCGTGAATGGATCCACTACGATGATTAAAAGCACTGGAATTTTATCCTACCAACTGTTATGGCATTGTGTATGCTTAGTACTTACCTATGACACAGCCGCACGACATTTTAACTCGTGGTACACCCTCTGTGTCATCCAAACAGATGCAACACTCTCCTTCGACAAGGAATTTGAGGTCGGGACTATTCAAGGACATCTGACTTCTTGTTTTCACGAGTTGTTTTGTGTCTTCTGTTTCGTTAACTTCCACTGGACTTTGATACATTGGAAAGTACCAATGCAAGTGCCAGGGGTGTTGGAAACCCTTTGATTCTATTGTTTCGCTGCTTTCTTCGTCGAGATCTGAACCTAAAGAATATCTTAGAACGTTGATCAATCAGAGTTCTATTTGATAAATTCTCACATGTTATGAAGTAAAACTATACTAATAATAAATAAATAAATAAATAAATAATAAATAAATTCGCTAATAATAATAATAAATAATAATAATAATGATAATAAATTAATAGAAAACAAATAATAAATTAGCTGTTTTTCCATTTTGCTTACTAAATTTGTTTTTTGTGTGGCAAAATTGGCCTGAGCTTCAATTTTACATTTAGCCTATAGGTCTATTAACCTTCAGAGGAACTTTCAGTCCCGATATTTGTGTTCTTTCTCTACGGACTGGTTGGTAGGAAAAAGAAATTGAGCACTATGACGAAAAAATATAATTTAGGTTAATTTTCGAATATTGTTGAGTCAATTTCAGGAATAAGGAAATGATTGCCTTTTTTTTATCTAACTGTTCTTACTGACCTGTCTTCTAGAGCCTGCCAGTTTATGACACGTAGGCCTATACCTCGGAGAGGCGTAAATGTACCTTCCTTCAACATTTTTAAGAATATTATGTGGTCCAGATCTAGTTGACTATATTCGTCATCGCCATCATCAATTCCTGATGCCAACCATTTGGCGGCGATTCGTGCGAATAAAGATAGACTGGAGCTGTCTTATTCCATTCTTTGACCAATAATCCACTATTTTTACATGTTTAAATATGACGCAAAAGTTGCTTCCACATGTTTTATAAGTCAAATTATTCATAGAAATTTTAATTATGCTTTGCATACCATGGTATTGAAGTACAACCCGATATCCTGTTGGAATGTGTAGCTCTTCTTTGACTTTCTGGTGAAGATATTTTATGCTTTTTTTCTACAATGTAAATGACACATTTTGCTTGGAAATAAAAATTGGTATATTGTTGAACAATCTGAAAACAATCAGGCTAATATATTCAGGATAGTATCAATGAAGCATTTAGTTAGTTACATAGTTTTTCAGTAATTTGGACATTTGCTTTAGCGCCTCCACTTAAAATGTAGGCGTGTGCTGCCATTGCCTATGCTTCTATTGCCTGAGTGATATTGCAGTGATTAAGAGGAAAACGTTCACCAGTAAGCAAACATTGCTCAAATAACAAAAAAGTTACATGCTGGCTCCCGAACACACAAGGGATCCTAACCACGGAATTCCCATCCAGGTTTTAACAGTTTCTGCGCCGGGTGCGACGCGGATGAGCAACGGCGACAGCCGATGATGTCTTTAGGGTGGACAATTATAGCACAGCGAGTCTGTACGCCGTTTACTGACTCAGTGTTGCCGCAGGATAATCCGACTAACTGACTACCTTGCGTTTACCTTCCTAGTTACCAAGGGAAGTCCTCGTCTGAAAAATTAGTTGTATAGACTTATTCTGGCAAGTGATCCGACAGTAGAGCTACGAACTAAGAATTACACAGTATAGTCTAGGCCTTAATAGAATTTAAAATGTGTTTGGAAAACTTGAACACTTTTGGCCTGGTTCTGAGTAGGCATCCAGGTTAGCGCATTTTGCTTCTAGACTGATTCGGTCGCAAAACCAGCAATGATTTCGAAAGTGATCAAAGAAATTACCGAATTGCGTAATCGCGGTGGGTTTTCAGGATAAGTTTCACAGCCTACATGTTGCAATTTCGATTTTGCGACTTTGATAATTTCGATTTCGAATTTCTCTTCGCAAAACTCATTGGAGTTTCAAATCATTATTTTTAAACGATAGAATAGTAACATCCATTAATAATATTATAGACCTTCTTTAAAATACGCATAAGGCTCACGCAGATACATAACACATATAATTAGTGAAAAAGAAATAAATTTATTGAACTGTCTTGTTCATAGGACTGGCTTCTTTTTACATTCATTTTGTCCACAACTATAACCTCTTCTATTCTCTCAATAATTATCAAGATATATTTTTACGGCTAGTTCGATCAGAAAATCGTGTTTGCCATAAATCATGTCTATTGAAGATTGTTTAAAAAATATTCCAAATAGATTGGCGAGAATTTGAAACAGTGTGACATAGACAGGCCTGCATCCAAACAAATTCCACTATGTCGAGCAAAAGCCTATTGCGCTAGAAATTGCAGTTTACACCACAGGTGGGCGAGCAGTTACGCAGAAGGCATTGGAAGGTATTTGAACATGTCAGCTCAGTGAAAAGCTTCAAATATCTAGATAGTTATCGTTTATCAATTTTTTCAAGCATTCAAAGAGCGACTGGTTTATGAATAGAAAGGCCTATCCGCCATCAAAAGGAGGTTGAGAAATTCCTTACCACCTGCAACGAAAAGTCTGCCGAAATGTTTGCCCGGAATACGGACGATTGGTCATAGGACGATTGGTTATAGGACGATTGGTCATAGGACGATCGGTCATATGGACGATTGGTCATAGGGCCTATAATTGGTCGTAGGTCATATGGGTCATAGGGCCATTCGGTCATACATGTAGGTCCTATCGGTCATATAGGTCCTATCGATCATAGTGCCTATCGGCGATAGGACTATCGAATTCTAAAACAGAGAAGTTTTTGAAACATGAACAACCATTAACTGGATCATTTACTGTGTGTTACGTAATACGAAATAGCATACGAACAATACATTGATGACTGCATGTAATTATCCTAATAAATTTCTTGATTGGCACTGATTGTATTTGTCTAAAAACGATCAATGTCCCTAATTGCTGCTTATTTTGCGTTCGATGTGTTAAGTTTAAAACTAAGAATGTCCATAGCTAACGACTACAACCAATAATGTCGGTTTATTAGCGGTATATGACCGATAGTCCTATGACCAATCGCCCGTATGACCAATCGTCCGTATGACCAATCGTCCTATGACCAATCGTCCTAGAACCGTTTGCCCAGAATCTCCAAATTACCAGAGTTGATCATCATCATCATCATCATCATCATCATCATCATCATCATCATCATCATCATCATCATCATCATCATCATCATCATCATCAACAACAACAACAACAACAACAACAACATCATCATAATCTTCTTCATCATTTTCTTCATCATCACTATCATTGCTAGCAATTCCAACAATAGTGACAACTGTGAAGTAATATTTTGCGAGAAATAATATCTAGGTCGAAATATTTTGCTTTGGCAGGGGAGGTTTATTCCTATAGCTTATGTGTTACAATCCGCTCAGTTGAGATCACAGATAGAAAAAAGTAGATGATTTTTAGGCTATTAAGCTTAGATTTGTACAAAATCTTCATGTTACCTTATTCATGGTGATTACTATCGTCTTCCCTTCCGTTGGCACAAAGAACTGGATAAGATTTTCACTCATTTTGACAGTTTATTCTACGCGAAGCATAAAGCTGAATAGAGGTAGGCCTACTGTACTATTCGTGATTACTGCGCCAATAATGAAAAGGAAAGCAGTGACAAGGGAAAGTACTGTTGAATTCAGTTCTAAATTTATCTTTTGAGCATAGATAGACCTAAGTGTACACTAATAAGCTGCCTATTAAATTTTAAAAATAAACTGCTCTTTGGAAAGATCGAGACAAAACAAATTTTGATATATTAGCCTAGCAATATTGTAGAAAATCTTATGCCGTTGCCTGTAAACATGATTGAATCAGTGGGCCCTACTAAATCGCAGTTCACAGTAGTGCGAATGCCAATTTTTCCAGCATTTTGATAATATTTTAAGTTTCTTCTAAGTTTCCAGCTTTCAGATGAATTTGGATGAGTTTCACTTTGAAAGTGTGTTAAGAATAAGAATTAAATGAGAATATCCCAAGTACAATGCACCAAGATGATCATAGAAGATGAGCAAAGTGTCTTGCGGGACCTCTAAATATTTTTAAAATTTCATAAAATTTTCCAGGTGTCATTATGGGTCCATAAAGAAACATTTTAGAGGGACTGCTTAAAAACTTTCGACAAAAAATATTTATGGGACACCCTAATGAGCAATATAAATTAACATAAACATCAAAACATCAAACATCAAAATCTACAATGTATCTATGACCATACAGTGTCACGGACCGGCAGGAATTAAACACAGATGAAACCCTCTTTACTTTTCCGAAGGAACTCTTTGACTAGGATCAAGAGAGATAGCTTTTATATGCTTTTTATACATACAATGCATGATAATATTATTATGTTCTAGGTGCTTGCAGCCAGTGCAAAAGGCCATTTGCCTAAGGGACCGTCCATAAATGACGTCACGCAAATTTGGCCGATTTTTGACCCCCCTCCCCTCGTCACACTTCGTCACCAAAAGTAACACCCCTGAAAAATGACGTCACAAAGCTCTGACCTCCCCCTAAAACCAAATTTCCATTTGATAATAAAAGATGTTTCAAATCACATTTATTGGCATTGTAATAAGTATTTAATATGGCACTGCACTCTGATGTTGTATTAAAGTAGAAAGTCAGGTATTAAAAAGGAGTTGTTGGAAAGCTGATATTAGCATAAAATTAACTTGAATATTCATTGTCTAACCAATTACTATAGATGTTCAGAATATTTTGTAGTAGGCCCTATAACAATTAAGCAAAATGGAAAGAGTAGAATAACCACAATAACATATTCATTCCACAGAATGAAAAGCTCTTGTAGAATGATTACTTGATTAGTATTAAAATGTTTAATAAAAAAATTATAAAGAATTTATCCAAAGAGTTACAGAATTTATGCTTCTCCATTCTCCCATGGCGAAGCAAAATGCTCCTTCATGGAAAAATAGGGAGAGCATGAATATTTTAAAATCTGACGGTGACCAAATATTTAAATAGTTAGAAAATTATTAATATGGGTGCCGGTATACATTAAAATAATCCAAAAAATATTGAAAATTTAATACTCAACTTTAGTGCTGTTATTGCTAAAATGAAATTGTTGTTAATTGTTAAATTTAATGACACAGACCTGATGTGACGTCACATTTCTCAGACCCCTCCACCCCATGTCACACATCGTCACAAATTTCCGACCCCCCTGATCCTCCTAAATGCGTGACGTCATTATGGACGGCCCCTTAAGTACAGGAAGCTGTGTATCCGTATCCCTGTATAAATCGAAAGAAATCTGAAACTAGAGATTCGAAATTTAATGGGTCTATAAATATGGCCCTATCTAATCCCGTCGGCAATTAATACTTGACGATGACGTTAGAGAGTTTTTGAAAACAGTTAATACTGAATGAAACTGGGCTACCTTACTATTTATGATCAGTTTTATTAATTTAAAATCTCAAGCAAGGACATTAAATATGCTTATTATTAGCGTAGGCCCATAAACGTACATGTACATGTAGAATATCACGAATAGGCTACACAGGATATTCTGTGAACATTGCATATGTTGAGCGAGCGCTGGACCCAGAAGTAGACCCTAATTAAATGCCATGCGATCAAGTCAAGAAACGGTTTCATCGACTCGGTGACCTGCTGGACCAACAGAGGGCGTCGGATAGCGCGTCACCACGTGACATCTTGGTACCTGACAGCCCGATATCGGGCTGTTGGACCACAAGCTAGTGGCATGGTCCAACAGTGTGACACGACCAGCTACGTATAGATCACTTTCTCGCCAAACTCCTGAGGTCAGAATTCTGTACCATCAGTGACCCGACGACTAATACATCTGCAGACGATCTTGCAGATCATACTCTCGACTCTGTAATCAGCGGCCTGGATGTCGAAAATCACGTCGTCGGATACAAATCAGTGTCGTGTATGGCAGTCAGTGAAGCAACTGCTTGACACATACATTCATATATTCGTTTATTGAGGCTAATCCTGTCGTCAAAACACAACAGTTAAGATAAGTCAGAAGATGGCAGGTAGTCCATGGAAAAAGTATCTGCAAGATCGTCTTCAGAGCTATTATTTGCCTGGTCACTGACGGTACAGAGTTAAGACAAAAACACTGCGAGGACTGGGTATTTCTCTGCTGCTGCATATATCGCGACCCTATGGAAAAAAGTAACTGACACCTGAGCATCAACATATGATGCAAGAGAGTCAATTGTTACTAATTGTTCAACCCCAGGCATGTGCGAGTTCTGACCGAAGATGTAATTAAAGTCAATGCTTCATCACCGATGAAACATTGACTTTTGTCATACTTTCAGCGTGGTTAAAGAAGCAGACGGCTCCGCTGCTGGCGCATTTCATAACTCTGATATTTAACAATTTCTTTGCCACTGG
Organism: Aporrectodea caliginosa; assembly: GCA_020284085.1. Classification (NCBI taxonomy): domain Eukaryota; kingdom Metazoa; phylum Annelida; class Clitellata; order Crassiclitellata; family Lumbricidae; genus Aporrectodea; species Aporrectodea caliginosa. The sequence goes on from JACEVL010000810.1 coordinate 28,890, forward strand.
TCGTTTCCCGTCCAGCACGCAATAGTTAGGCCTATGCCACTCAATAAAACTGGAACCGAAGAATCGTCACCTGCGAACTTCATAACGGTTTCTAATCTAACGTTCTTTTCTAAAGAACTTGAGCGTATTGCCAACCATCAACAGCTGACCGAGTACGTATCTGTCCGAATCTTGCCTCATTCCACGGGTTCAGTCTGCTTACAGGAGTGGCCACTCTGCCAAGACAGCGCTTCTTAAAGTGCTCGTAGTCGATACCATAGAATCAGGCCAACTGGTGCGTCTGTCATTAATAATAGAAACGAACAGAAATGTCATGAAGTCGTGAAGTAAACTTTTCTGTTACAATGCTTCACGAGAAATTCGCTGTGTCATTCGTCAGATGGCAGCACGCGTTTCCCTATATGGTTAACTCATTGATTCGGTAGATGGCAGCATTATTCTCGAGCTCAAATCAATTTTCCGTCTCAAGACGGGCAAATCAACTAGTTACTTGATATGTAGGCTGCATTATACACAGTCAACCACGACATCTTAACTCAGAGACTGTCGCGCTCGTATGGAACGGAAAATAGAGCGACCAGTTGCCTAGTTGCCTTGAATCCTAAATAAAAGGGCTCACACAATCTATGTTTTGACAATGGCGGAGACATCATCTGGGCTCTTTCACAATTATCAGTGTTTTGCTTTCTCCTTTTTCTACTATATGCGGCCAATGTGAAGAGGATCATGCAAGAGCATGGTCTCCTTCACCACTACTATGCGAACGAAATCCAGCTGTTCTTCTGTGAACCACCACAAACCGCTGAACTGAAACCACCTTTTGTATCGAGAGTATTTCTAACCGTCTCAAACTCACTCTAAAGAAGTCTGAGTTTCTGTGTACCATCTTCCGGCGTCGCCATCTACTTGACGGCAGTACCTTACCCGCTAGTGATGTAGACGTTTGACCACCTGACTTCATCTGTAACCTTGTTCACTTTGACAGATGTATGACCACGTCGGCCAATGTCAGTCAACTCGTTCGAAGCTTTTTTTTACCAACTGCGTGGTACTAAAAAAGTTCGCAGATTAATTCAAACCTTAACCACCGTCATCGTGGTCAGCGGCTTCATAGTCTCCAGGGTTAATTAGTGCAACCGACTAATAGCGGGTATACCGACGTATCAGCTAGAGCAGATACAGTCAATGCTTAACTATTGTGCTATCTTCTAATAGGTAAAACGACTCTGTTCTCGCAGTTAATACAACTGCGAGAGCAGAGTCGTTTTACCTATTAGAAGATAGCCAGTACTGCTTCAAACATTTAGCGCAATTACGAAAGGGTGGCGATACGAGGCCATGCTCTAAATGTGGACAAGATGTTAAAACAATAATAGGCCTATGCGAAAAGCGTGGTTAAAATTATGCACGTCTGTTATATGGCAGAACACCACCCGATCATATCACTGATCTGCGACAACCTACACTGTAGCTTGTTCCTCAACGGATTACCTACAAACTGTGCTTGATTGCTTACAAATCACTGAATGATCTTGTGCCGGACTACATTTTCTGACTTCTGCATTCGGATAGCAGACAACCGAAATATCTGTCGGTTACGATTCTCCTATAAAAATTAATTACACGTCCCACTGTCTTCTACAAGAGTCGGTTATTGTTCCTCCTTCTTTGACGCTGGACCCACTGTGCTGATCAGGTTTCCTGACCATGTGTAGAATGTCAAATCTGGATTCATTCAAGTCACAGCTCAGACCTATCTGTTTAAAGTGTCATATGACTTTCGCTGATTAATGTTTTAACTTATGCAAAGCGACCTGTTCTTTGGCCTCAGCTGTGCAACGGTACTATATAAATATATAATTATATATCGTCTTATTATTATTTTTTGGCTATTATCATTATTATTATTTTTTGTTGCTCTGAGGTACTTCATTCCCCCAGGGACTTAGAAATTATAAAAGTAATGTGTCTGGAACGGCTATACCTCATTCCATGTCGGGCACGGGTTTAATAAATGTGCCACTGAATGCTACGGCGTTGAAGCGTTGTATCGTGATCGAGACCTTCTGAAATAAGTAGCTGGTCTTTCTCGGTTCACCCGTAGCCAGTGACCTAGTGTCAGGTGGCGACCCAGATCCGAAATAAAATTGAGGCCAGAAGGATTGATTGGGCCCAGCGTTTCCAGGGTCAGCGGTGTGAAAACTTGTGTTTCTAGAAAGGCGTGATATTTCTGTGTCTTTCTGTCCTCTGCCAGACCAGCCGCTGTCCCCGCTCGGGCTGCTGATGCCGTAAGGTATGATGGTGCCAGAGTGTCTATCACCGTGGCGTCCCACACCAGACTTCTGCCGGCTTTCCAAGGAATGAGGGTGATGCCATCTAGTCTTTTCGGAGCAGCCCCTGCGGTTCCTTGATTGTTGGGAACCCAGCTTTCGATAGAGCACGGTATACGAGGTCGTTGAGGGCCCTGTGGCGTGCCACTCGGCCAAAGCCCAGAGGTTAAGACAATCCAAGCGGTGACGGCTGCACCGCAAGCGCACGTGTGAGCCTCGCTTATAATTATTAGCTCCCAACGGCAAATCCACCGCCACCCTCACCGCCTCGTCGCTCAGTTTCAGGCCGCAGGAACTGCCAGAAGTGATCGGTAGTGTGTACAGCAAGTCACCAGCATGTTGGGTAGTAACAGCCCTCCATCTGGCTGAGTCGTATTTCTCTGTTAGTGTGGTGAACAGTCGAGTGACGCGGGGAGACAATCTCGTCCCCATCTCCACCCCGCAACAAGTAAGTCTTCCCCATCCCGCCCCATCCCCGCAGGTTTTCTCCCCATCTCCACCTCATCCCCACAGGACGAAATAACATTCCCCGCAAAAAGTTTACACCAATTCAAATTTAAAAAATAACATTTTTTAGCTTACACAGCTATTTGTATTGCTGACTGCATTAGTCTGTTATTATCTTATCGACAGTTTGCATTAACCAAGTTCTGACTATTTCTGACTAGTAGGCTTCAGGGAAAAAATCTTCTTATCAGTTCTCAAGTTCTTAACATCACCCGGGTTTATTTCCGGCTCATTTCCCATTACCGCGGTGTTACCGCGAGAGTAAACCCCATTACCGCGGTATTACCGCAATTGTTGTTCCCGTTACCGCGGAATTTACCGCGATTACCGCGGTTTCCCCGCAGAGAAATTCCCCATTTCACTCTCTATTGAACAGCTCTGAAGAAGTCCGTTGAAAGAGTGGTTTGTCCCACTTGGATTGTAGTTGAGCGGGAAGGTTTCCGTTATGGTAATCCCCGAGTCTGCTCGCCAACTGGCCTCCAGCTCTGTCAAGTGTGGGTCGGGTTGCCTCCAGCTGTCTGAGGATATCTGACTGTAAAACGAGGGTGCCCGCAGCAGATGCTAGAAAGGCGGGTAGCGCCAGCGATGACACCCTACGTATACCCACTTTTACCCAGTCCGCCCATACCTATGGGGAGGGTAGATTGCATCCATTGTGTATCCGTCAGGTTGATATTTAAGAGGCCATCCAGGCCTTTGCGGAGTCTTTGGTCGTAAACCACCAGAGTGGGGTGGCCGGCGCATGGTGCGCATCTGAGGGTATGAAGCAGTTTTGGGGCGCCCAATGAGCTTCTCAGGATGAGCAGCTCATCCTGACTCGCTATCGAGCCTGCTATTATTATTATTATTATTATTATTATTATTATTATTATTATTATTATTATTATTATTATTATTATTATTATTATCATCATCATCATCATCATCATCATCATCATCATCATCATCATCATCATCATCATCATCATCATCATCATCATCATCATCACCATCATCATGTGCCACCATTTTAGTCATCACTTGACCGTACTTGTTTTATGATGACCTGTCTGTGGAAAAATCTGCTTCTTTAATATTCATTTTTCTTCTCCAGTCAACGAAACGCTAGTAATAAAAATGTGTAGAAGTCTTTATTTAAAACAGAACTTAGCGGCACTCATGAAGACTGATTTATGAGTATCTCAAATCACACTTTTTTTAGCCGTGGCTGGGCTGGGAGCGCCTCTGAGTAGGTCTCCTGAAGAGGCGCTATATAAATTCTCGGAACGAATGAATGGTGGATGCTCTCAGTTCTTTAATTTGACGTCGGTGTAAAGTTTCAAAGTTTCAAATAATTCCTGCATAGCACATGCCGATTTATTGAATATAAAACAAATTATATAACCATAAATTGTATTGTTTCCAACAGAAGCATAATTATGTATGTGCGTGTATGTGTATGTGTGTGTGCGTGTGTGATTATTATTATTATAATATATATATATATACACGGTGATTCAATAAAAAGTAAGCCAAACTTTATAAACAAATATTAAAACTTGAACTATATTTTATTAATAATATTTTCAAAATAAAAATATGCACATACTTACTCTTTAATTTTAATGACTTCCGGTTTATAGTTCCTACTCAAAAAGCAGACGATAATACGATTGAAAACATAAACCAGAAACTAGCAATTTCCGAAAAAATGCCTTTAGTAAAGAAGATTTACACATGATAAAAGGTTTGAGGGAATCCAAGAATTACAGCAGCCGTCAATTTCTACCAAAGGTTCCAGAAAAAACATTGGATCAGAAGCGGATTAGATAAATTGCTTCGAAAAATTAGGCCAATAGGGTCAGTCGACCGCGTCATTGGTAGTGGCAGACGAAGGTCAGCGCGCACTGAAGAAAACGTTGCCCAATGGCGCCAGCGCCTCCAGGCTTGCGTGCATGCAGAAGGAGGACATTTTGAACATCTTCTTTAATTAAATAATCAAACCATATTACTGAGAGTTTCTTCACAAAAATATTAAATACTGTGTTCATGTTAGAAGTACTTATATGAAATATAAAGTTTGGCTTACTTTTTATTGAATCACGGTGTATATATATATATATAATATTTATTCTTTAATGAAGCGCCCGACAAACCCACTGCGCTGTACATGTACAAGTTATGGCGATTAAACAATTCACAAGAACTCAAATTACAGAAGACATAAATCAACAAAGTTGCAGCCATGCAAGACGCAAGCTGATTGTACTTTGCTGCCACCTAGGGAATGAAGGCATCAGCTAAATCCAGGGAGCCTGACAGGAATCGAACCGGGTCCGTGAAAACTTCAAGCAATCAGCTCATTACAATCAGCTAAAGTAGGCAACATTGAAAATTCTACATGCACGACAGTGAAAATAAGCGTAAACAAGCATATATTCTGCAGGGTCGCATTAAGTCTAGTGCGGGCCCGGGTGCTGTGATGAGTATGATTACTTTCCAAAGGCCCTCTGACAACAAGGTTAAGAAAGGAGTTCGACAGGGATGCAACCTCTCCCGATGCCTGTTTAACATTCTAGCAGAACAAGTGATGCGAAAGGCACTGACGGGTTTCGCCGGGGGATTTAGGATCGGCGGAAAAACCAACAACAACCTCAGATACGCTAACGATATCGTCTTACTGGCCACAACACCGGAAGAACTTCAAGAACTCGTGAAACGCGTCGAAAGTGCCGCAGCAGAATATGGCATGTCGATCAACGTGGCAAAGACGAATGTCATGTCGAATACCGAGGAGGTGTTGGAGACGATGGTGGGCAAAGGAAGACTGGAACAAGGAAATTCCTTCGTATACCTACATGTAGGGAGTAGGGTAATAACAAAAGATGCGAATTGCGCGAGTGAAGTGAAAGCAAGGCTGGCCATGGGGATGACGGTTGTGGTCAAGTTGACGAAGATATGGAAGAATAAGTCGATCAGCAACGATACCAAACTGCGGTTGATGAAGGCATTGGTGCGGCCAGTGGCGACGTACGGATGTGAGGCCTGGACGCTGAAGAAGGGAGGAAGAATGGCGTATAAAAGCATTTGAAAACAAGTGTATCCGAAAGCTCTTGATAATCCTGTGGACGAAAATGATGTACAGCGAACGGGTGTACACTGTACACATCAGCAGGGGCCAGAAAGAAAATTTGACGCACACGAAAACTGGGAAACTAAGATATTTTGGCCACATCATAAGACAGCCGCACGACAACATCGAGAGCAGCCTGATGACGGGTCTCGTGGAAGGGTTCGAGGACTTGAAGGTGCTGGCCTAATGCACGCGGCACGCGACAGAAAACATTGGGCATTGAGGGTCCATTCATGTGGCCAACCGTCGCGTAGCAACGATGGCCTTGTGACATGACATGACACAACCTCTGACAACCACCGGTCCACCACGTACACATTTATAACGTGCTTACTATTAATATAGTGAGTATTAACTGCCTAAAGACACAATACACATTTAGCGTTGCATTGCTAGCTGTACAGTGTACAGTTGTACACGCAATGATTAGTGTCAGGTAAATAACTATAAGTAATTAAATTAATTGTGACTTCGTATTTATTCAAGTCAAGTAATTAAATTAATTATTACTTCGTATTTATTTATATTGCAGTATTTTTGCTAGATTTAACAGTAACTAAATAACAAGCACATTAAAAAATTTCTTCACTTCCGAAAATGCGTGCCCCCTAAAAACTGCGGACCCGGGTGTTGCAACACCCTTAGTACCCCCCTTAAATGCGGTCCTGATAGTCTGTGTCTCAAAAATAATAAAGAACTGCCACTTCCCCCTACATTCTTAAGAATTTAGGTTGGTGCTGGAGATATTTAAAACCGTTATTGTCACCTATCTATTTCTTTGCAACGTGGTGTCACTTTAAAGACTTGCTTCTAATTCAGCCTACTTTCGATTCTTTCGAGAATTTCTCTGAGCTAATAATTACATAGGCCTGCCTGTTTAACTAAGTTTACCTGAAGATAATTTGGTATAAGTGTTGAATACCAAAAGCGTTATAGACGAATAGACAATTAATCGCTTAGATAACGCGCTAATGCTAATGATATGAAATTTGAGCTTTGTTCTACCGTCTGTCTCAGTCTTATTGCGCACTTTCTCTTTCCACAAAATTAGCCATTAATTTCTAAATAGCCATGGTCTGTTGTAACCACGTTTTCTAAACACTTAGGCAAGGTTATCGAAAATCCATCCACTTACGATGGTTTTGATACAGCCACGTAGGCCTACGCTTTTTTTTTATTCTGCAACAACTTAGAACATGTGCGTGCATGCCACCTAGCCTAATCTTTCATGTGGGCTTATATGCTCAATGTGACGTAGGACCTCAGTCACGCAGGTCTAGTTAACAATTTTAGTATGCCTATACAATAGTATACATGCATGCCATATGCATGTATTTAAGCTTAGATCTATATATATATATATAATATATATATATATATATATATATATATAAAAGATAATTTATGAACCTCTCAATGTGATGAAATACAACTATCTTATCGCTAAACAGCTGGCTATCTATGAAATAGTTGAAATGTTGTTTGAGCGGTTTCTTCGGGGAACAGTGTGATGTTTCAGTAAAGAATGTAAAAATTGCGTTTACATGTACGAGCGAGCACGTACTACGTGCATGCATCTTCAAACAGGAGCAAAGGACCAACAGAAAGTAGAATGCGATGAAAATTATATAAATGTTTTTTACTTTCAAACTGTAAATGATAAAATTTGTGGTAAATGCGAAACAGCAGAGTTCATTGCGGCTCTAATCAGAGTCACAACGAATTACAGTAGGCCTAGCCCTACAGCCAGCAGAGAATCGTGCGCGAAAATCGGTCTGTTTCGGCCAGAAATCAAGCAGGTTGATTGTAATATATGCAGAGCCGTTAGAAACTTTAAGAAATTAGGATTTCATGAATCTATTATTCTGATCGATTGCATGATGATGCTTGGATAGAACAAAATTGTTGTGGTACTGGATGACAACTGGCACTGCTTTAAAGATGACACTGCAGTTAGTCCCTTCTTATGACCATTCCACTTTAATAAATGTGATTTTTTTGTATTAATAAGTTTTACATCGATTCAACATTTAGGCAAGTCTTATTTGTTGGGATCATCTCTCCGGGTACATAGTGGAGAGGCAATGTTGTTCTGTTGTTAACATACAGGGCTGCTGGAAAAAGCAAGATCGATTCAAATTTCGTGGACTTGGTGGAAGAAATATGCATACCTTAGTTAAGCCAAGGACCGTTGTCCAATAAAAAATTTGCACTTATGCAAAGTTTATGCCTCAGGCAAATGGAAGAAACATTGTTTTGGATTGCCATTGAGCTTGCATTGCCCTGGCTTTTTGGGTTCACTGAACACCTTACTGCAGGACAATAACGATAATTTCCCTAGGTGGTAGTTGTGAAAGTATCACGTTGCTCAGCAGCGAGCTTTCAGTGAAGCAGTATCTTCACACTCAGTACGTACCTGATCGCACCGGCCTTTTATATTTGTATTTCCTCCTAAGGTCATGCTTTTCACTATACACGTGGGACTAGAAATGGATGTCTGTGTCTTGTTTCTTACTCAGCCTGCTTGATTACCACAAAATACCAAACAATTGTCTATAGTTATATCACATTGCATTTTATTAGCAGGCAATAAATGTACATCAATATGCGTTAAAATCATACTAGCTGGTGAAATTATCCAACCCCAATGTCATGAGTGAAATGAAACAACATAGATTATTATTGTTACTTGGAGACTATACGGCTCTACAAAAAAACCACTCTTTTGCATGACACAATGGCACTCGTACCCCGCCCAAACAGGTCCCGAGGTTTAATTAGGAAAGAACGCTCAGAGAAACTCGGAAGTTTTGGCATGCATGTTTAATTGTTTATAATGCTTTATCACGAGGCATAGGTTATATGATCCTGACCTTCAAGACTATAAATATTATAGGGACTCGAGCATTCTTCTATAATGGATAGTAGTCATTGACGTTATGCTTGGCTAGCGCTGGTAAAGAGAAATGTAGTTTACCTGTGGTCCTAAGGTGTCTGGGCAAGGCGATGACCTAAGCTGTTAAAGAAAGCCAAGCCTTCATGGATTATTGTGCCGAGTGTTTCAAAAGCCAAGGACACAAATCAATGTGGAATAGCTGGGTACTGCGCCATGTCGATTGTTAGCTCTGGTAATGTCAGATTCTGCCAATTTGTCAACGAAACACTGGTGGAATGTTATTATTATTATTATTATTATTATTATTATTATTATTATTATTATTATTATTTTATTTTTTATTTTTTTTTGCCCGAGGTATATATGATCCCTCAATTATAAGAAACTATATTATTATTATTGTTATTATTATTATTATTATTATTATTATTATTATTATTATTATTATTATTATTATTATTATTATTATTATTATTATTATTATTATTATTATTATTATTATTATTATTATTATTATTATTATTATTATTATTATTATTATTATTATTGCGTAGGTAGATTACCTTCATGTCCCTCACTTCGTCATGAACTCAGTCTGGGGATATTCTTAAAGAGACATTGTTGTTGTAAGTCGACGAGTGGACAATAATGGATTCCAAGCGATATTCCAGACAGTGAAAGCCGTTGGAGTGTGGCCGTAAATTGTTTATGTAAAGTTAGTACATGACAAAAATAAATGTAATAACAGCCTAATATGCTTCTCTGATGATTATGTTTAAGCTCCAACCAACAACGTTGCCACCGTCAACACGTGCTACCATCGCAATAGAGTAGCCATTTTTGATCTGCAATGAGCCCAGGGTTTCTTTTGAGGCTTCGTCCAATACCTGATCTGAAATATTGACGATAGTCAAAATCAAATGTTTTTACAAACTTATTTCATTTAATTATATTTCATTTTCATTTTCATTTAATTTTTATATAACTTCATTCTATTCCTAATAGGACTGACTTCTAGTTATAACAGCTGCTGGGCAACTGGGCAACTTAAAGATTTGATCGTCTTAAGTCTTCGAAACTACGGGGTAATTAAATTGTAGAGCTGGCAGACTCTACTCTTAACTTAGGCTCTGTTTCCAATTCAACCATGTCTCTCACTGGCCAAGTAAATAATATTTGCGAGTCATCATAATATGTGTTCATTCGTCACATAGGCAGAATTTGTTTATGTGCCCATGTCTGCAAGAATATCTTGGGCAAAAGTATTGGTTTCCAGTCGCCTAGATTACTGTGATTTCGCTTCTTTCTGGAATCAATGAGTCAGACATGCTGAAGCTGCAGAGAGTTAAGAACTCTTTGGTTAGAGCCATAACTAATAAATCCAAATATGAACATATGACCCATGTGCTAAAATCTTTGCATTGACTTCCTGTTCAGTAAAATTAATAATCATTTTCAAACTGGGTTCAGAGTTATTAAACTTTGAACTCTGGTCAGCCACAGTTCTTATTCCCCAGACTTATCATTATTATTATAATTCATCGAAGTCGGTTGATGCCTTGTGCAATGTGCATTAGATAGAAGTGACAGATTACAATTACACTCACTTCACACTCAAAAATGCTTCAATTCTGTTTGCATTACGATGGTTATAGGTAGGCCTTACACACTTGACGTAAACCATGTAGTTTAAATTGAAATCGAAAGCAGTTTTAACATACTTTCACATAACAGGAAAAAAGTCAGATCCTCCACAGCTGGAAGAGTGTTCCTAACTTTCTTGTACAGATCTGCGACCATGCTGTCCTGTTAGAAAACAAACTGTGATATAATAGGCCTGTAGTACAATATAAGACACACATTTTTCAGAACTATAGTGTTGATATGTGTAAGAAGTAAGAGCATAGCCAAGATCCCATATTGCATTCCATTAAAATGCCGCACACAAAGTTAAGAGATTTAGGACACAAAAGAGAATGAGGTCGGAAATACGCTTCACATACAAGATTGATCGTAGTCAGCCATGTTACCAACAGCTCCGATGGAAAGACCGATGCGACCTGCTATAAACGCCTCAGGTTTCTCGTCCTCGTCACTTTAATCAAAGACCTCTGGATAATATCACCCTAAAGCATAGTATGGCGGGGGGCGAATGGGGTGGTAAGCGTCTCTAAAAGCCTCTACCACCCAAATGCCCACCACGCCACCTTCACGTGGTACCCCTGTTGGAAACAAAGTGCGTGGTGGACGACCGAGCCATCGCCGGTATATGCGAGCCCAGAGACAAGGAGTCGGAAGGACGGACGATGAAGGACATCGACGCTCGGAGATGGTGTCTCGCCAAACACACCGAGAGGAAGGCAACGGGAAACCACCTCTCTAATTTCCCAAGAAACACTTACCACAGAGAAGAGTGGCGTCATTGGAAGTTGGAACCTGCCGAAGGGGGCAGAGAACTTAAAGAAAGAAGAGAAAGCATAGTAATGCTGCTGAACTGCTACAGCAGTGGGCCAAAAGACGTATAGGCTGTTATTACCGCTATAGTCCCGGTTTGCTATTATAGGAGCCTTGCTTTAATCTAGCCGCCTCGGAGTTGCAGTAGAGAAGTAATTGTTAATTTCCTGAGTGACGAACCACACCAGACGAGTTGCGAACCACTCCCTTTCCAGTAACGTAGGTCCTTATTCGTCGGAGTCAGTAAACAAAGTTCACTAAAGAAGACAGGCTGACCCCTTCCATAACTAAGTCCTCACGTTTTCGTTCCTAGGGAATCAATGTCAAAGTAGGAAGAGGTATCAACCAGCTGGAATCCACCATGCACTACCTATAAAGAGTACTAATCTAGTTGCTGCTATAGCCTAAAGGTTCGGGACCCTAGCGCCGATATCACGAAATAGAGTATCCGTCCTAAGACTATCCGGAGGATGTATGAATTTATCCCCCCGGATGGAATAAACCGGTGTAGAGTATCCGGGGGATAAACCATTCTATCCCCCATCCAGTGTTGGGTATGAGTTAACTCAGATGAGTTTAAACTCACGAGTTAACTCACTTGCTGTGATTTATGAGTTTGAGTTAACTCATCTTAAAGAGTGTGAGTTATGAGTTTGAGTTAACTCATATTTTCTGTGAGTTTGAGTTATAACTCAATTATTTCAAACTCAACTCACTCGGCACATATTATGTTGAAACAAGCCGGTTTTTTAAATATCGGAACAGGCTGTCACACACCAACTTTTAAAAACTTCTGCTTAAAGCTAATACCAGTCATGTTTGAGATGTGAAACATGTGGACTGTGGTGTTTACTTTGACTCAGTAATAATAACCTGATTTATCCATTATCCCATTAATAATAATAACAGTTATACTAGTAATAATAAACTGATGATACCATTTCCTGGTAACTGTGTATTTGTACAACGTTCGATTAGAACGTGCTGGTATGAGACAAGTGAGTTGATGAGTTAACTCATTTAACAACTGAGTTTGAGTTAACTCATTTCACTTAGGATGAGTTGAGTTTGAGTTTAAACTCATTTTGAGGTGCATGAGTTGAGTTTTGATTTAACTCATTTCTTGTGTGAGTTTACCCAACACTGCCCCCATCGTCATTCGCATCACGATAGCCTCGAAGAAAATCCAGTGAAAATCACCAAAAACGAAGTAGATTAATTTCAGGTCGACGTACAAACTAAAGATACGCAACTTAAAATATTTTATGTGTACAATAAATCCAAACAGTAGACTACGACTGAATACACTTAGAAACCGCCAAAAATGCAAACTAACCCGAATACTCCATTTCGCTAAGGGGGATACTCTATTTCGTGACACCGGCACTAGGAGAGAGAGAGAGAGAGAGATCTTGAATAAGATTTCTTCTCTTCTTGTGGTTCTCTGCCTAGGCATACAGGTTCAAATGACCGACGTTCACACTCTGTTGGACCTCTTCTTTCATATTTCCATATCCATCTGTATATTATCTAATCAGCATAATCTGTCTTGGTCTTCCTCTTGCTCACTTGCCTTTATTTTCCTTCGGTGACTGTTCTTAGCAGTGAGTCTCCTCTCAGCATGTGTCCCATCCATTTCCTTTGTCTCTCTTGTTGTGCGTATCAGGACTCCTTCTCCAATCGTTCCAATCACTTCTTCAATTGTTTTATGTTCCGTCTAGCTACTTTTCTCCATTCTTCTCTATACCCACATTTCGAAAGCCTCCAGTGTTTTTATAGACTCTTTTCTAATGGATCTTGTCTCTGATCCGTACAGCACCTTAGTCCAATTCAGACTTTATCAGTGTCTTTATCATACGTTTCTTCAGATAACCGTTTATTCTTCCTCTAAGCAGTTCTCTCCTCTTTGAGAATGCTTCTTTTCCTAGCGCTATCCGTTTGTAATTTCCCTGTGGCATCTGACATTAAATTTTGTCGTAATCATACTCCCTAGGTAGCAGAATTCTTTCACCTGGTCTGTTTCTTTTCCTTCAGTGTGTATTCTGACTATAGTTTCCTCTCCTTTACTTGTCTTTAAAACCTTTTTCTTTTTATGTTTATTTTCATTCCATATTCCGTTGATATTGTGTTCAGTCTATCCATCATTACTTGTAGACCTCTCCGACTTCTCGCCATCATTGCCTGGTCATCTGCAAACCTAAGAGCCTTCGTTCATCTCCTCCGACTTTTGCCTCCTCCTCCAGATCCTCTACTGCTTCCATAACATGCTCTTCGATAAAGATATGGTTAGTAGCGGTGACAGTGGGCATCCTTGTCTCACTCCTCTGCCCACTTCTCATATTCAGAGTAGGCCTACTCTCCATCCGTTGTTATTCGCAGCTTCTGCCCCTTGTACAAGTTTAATATCAATCTTCTGTCTCTCCAGTCTCCTCCCATCCGCCTACATGCATGTAATACTCTAATAGCCTTTAAAATTCTGTGAAATAATGCACTTCTTACCCAATAATAAAATTAGTAGGCTAATCAAACTCCGGAAATTAGTTCCCGGAGTCAGCTGTAAACTAGATCATTGAGTGACATAAACAGTAAGGAACTTCTTCGAGTATGTCATATGCTCAATGACTGACTAAATCAGCTTGGCTTGGAGTCGACTGGCAGCTGACTACTTTAAAAGGTTATAGGCCAGAAGAAGAAGAAACTCTGGCGCTTAGACCCTTACTTTCATGTTGGAGCCTCCCAGCCAAGAAGATCTTTTACGGTACCGATGGACGAAATGATAAAACCCCACATCTGCGTAGTATAGATTACGCAGATGACGTTTCATTGCTGACGTAGATGGGGAAGTTTGACTTCTGGCGCTCAACTCTAGGTAGAGAGGCCAAGGCCATATAGGTCTGGAGATCAACTGGGACAAAACCAAAATCCAGACCACCAAGGACTGACCCTCTGCCAGGTACTTTCAATGACTGCAGGTAATATGATGGAGATAGGGGATGCATTCCCAATTTCCCATAGCATGTATTGTCACTGTTGGCAGTCAACCAGCACCAAGCGGATCCTGCGATCAGACCGAAATCGCTATCGCCAGATTCTGCCTAGATCAGATCATCAGACCATTTGGCCCTATAGTACTGAGCTGAAATTACTTTTCAAACCGACCTTGCTTTCTAATAAAAAAAACAAGTATTGTGATGCAAGATAGCAAACTGCAGCTTTATGAGTTATATGTGTACTGTCACAGTGTAGCTAGCATTCCTCTACAATTGCGAGACTTGGAAGACCACAGATGCTCTAAAGTAGGCTCAGAGGCTTGACAGCTTCGACGTGTGGTGTCTCAGTAGGATCCCGCACAGACCTAACTTTCTCAGACATGTTGCTCAGACTCTGGAATTAAAGGGCCACCGAAGCGCCTATGGAATGAAATGAATAAGCCTCCAAAGCACTTGAGAAGCAGTGACCACACGAACAAGAATCGTGGAGAGATTTTCAGTCTGACGTCTTCTAGAGTTTATTATCACTTGTGGCGTGCCTCTCTCAGGATATATAGTTGTTTTTCACACCACAAAATATGTCTACGAGTGTTCTGCAGGTTGAATAGTGTGTGAAGATAGACATAGGGCCCCGCGGCGACCCAAAAACAAAAACTACATCGCGACGACATAATAACAATAGGCCTAAGATAATATTACTGATCAATTATAGTATAAGTTCTAACAATTCTGCAAAGGTAGAACAATAACACATTTTTAAGCAAACGTCTGCATTTGTAGTTAAATATAATGATGGGTAATAAGCTGAGCAGAGCGCTATTTTAAAATCTAAACTTAAAACTTATCTCTTCTCTAAGTACCACGGTACTATGATTAGTAAATACATTGTAACACGTCATTAATTTTGAGTATGACTCTGTTCGTATTAAGGCGCGTTATAAATACAAGCTGTAATCAGTGTTTCCGTTAACGCCCAAATGGCCGTTTTTACGCCCGTAAAAATTTAATGTCCAAAACGTCCAAATTCTTCGGGCAAGACGTAAGGAAAATTCCAGTGGTGAGCTGAATAGTGAATACGTCCAGATGTCTATCGTCGGACGTATACAGTACACATCTAGCACTAAGGCTAATGAGATATTAGTTCGTCATTACTTGGATTGGTCTGCAGGTTGAAGCTGGGTGCCTCTGTTTACGACATACGATGGCCTATTTTGATAGCTAACGGGATAGCCTACGATTGCACGGCGTCGGGCGACCACCGACCGGTCAGCGATGGTCAACGCGATTATGTTCTCACTGACACTGATCTTATCCTCAAGTTAGTGGAGGAATCTTAGTAGTGTATTAGTCCAAGATCTTTCCACCTAGTCTGTAGTACCTCGCCCTGGCCCTGGCCGAGAGCTTTCATGCCTGTCAGCCGCTTTACCGCAGCACCAAATTAATTTCACTTACTCAATCGACCGTTTCTTCTCGCTATAGTTCATATCCTAGAGAGCGGCTGACGCAACAATAGGAAGAATGTGGAAGTTCGTCGTGCGTTCAGACGCAACACGTGGAAGTAATAATAGCACCGAGGAACGACATGTTAACGTTAACTTAAGAAAGATATTGCTGCGCCAATTATAAACGATTTGCTATGTAACGTCGTAAAAGCAAATATGGCCACTAAAGTAGGCCTACCATAGACAAAGATGGTGCTAAAATACAACAGCAACTGGGAAAAGACGTATTGTTGGTTCAGGCCTAAAGATGGGCGGATGATTTGCAAAGTCTGCTCTGCGGCCAATAAAGACAAAAGGGAGGGTGCAGGTCTAAGAATGGTGCAGGTAACTACTGCATTGTATTTTTCTTCTGGATTATGAAGTTTGGACCGATTGCTTTGGACCTTTAGCGGTTTTGGACGTGCCTACAGCTTACCTATATTATGATGTTATTGTATTGTAGTGTAGTGTATTGCAAATGAGCGAACTGCTTGATGTCGTATGCACTTGGTATCATGCGAAGCAAACGCAGTATAGGTATAGGCCAACTACCAACAACGAAAGTGACATAATGCAGCAGCATTCAGTTATACTTAGTAGGCTACAGCAGATCTGCAAGATGACATGTTCAAAGTTGTTGGTCTAGTTAAGGAGTGTTACACAAAATTAGAATCGACTTCTTTCATCGCACGCAACCTGACAGAACATGCAGATTAGGGTGTGTCTAAAAATTAAAGTGTCAAAATTAATATCGGCCAGTTTGTTTTTGTGTTCCACCTTGAAAAATATTGTCATTTGTCAAATTAGATGAAAATCAGAAAAGATTTAGAACTTGCTCAAAGCCCCGGAAGAATTATCACTTACAGACCAACGTGATACATTGCAATTTTCAAAGATAAAAAAGAAATTTCAGCACTTAAACATAAGTTATGAGGCAAAATCAAAGGAAATACTGTCAGTTATTTGTCATTTACTTATTCCCTTTAGTGCTTTTGGGAATTTGTCTCGATGGTACTCGACCAATTGCAGAACAAAACTGTTTCACTTCCTCGTTTCTGAGCAGGGCTTCATTGAAGGACAGCATGAGAGCCACTCCTTTCTCCGCCAAATCGTTCGTCACTCTTAGGGCGGATATGATGTCTTTTGCCTCACTGTATGATTGTTCTGACTCCCATTGCTGCGGGTCTCGATCAAGAAAAGAGTCATCCATTTCGAGGACCTGGGATATGTTGGTGGTTGAAGTGGTGAAGAAGTCGGGTAGTGCTTTTGTAGGTGGATTACGTATCGGAGGAAGACTCTTTGGAGGTTCATCAGATCCCTGATTGTTGCGCATGCTGTAGACCATGCGCTGATTTTTGTCGACGGTGACTGAATCGTCAAAAAGGCTGAGGCCAACCAGGGTGTGCGACAAATACCAAAGGTGTCGGGAAAATGCTGTTAGGGCGACCTATGAGACTTCCTTGTCTTGGTAAATATGGATTGCCTTCAAGAATTCCAGATCGTTCTTTGGGGCTTCATTGGGTGAGTCACAGGTGAACCAGTACTTCACGTAAGTTTTTGTCACAAAAAGTGACACTCGAAGTAAATGATTCAAAATCTTTGAGAGTAGGATTGTCTGTGCTCTGGCGTTGTTGAATGGGAAATTGATCTCTGAAAAGCCACATCCTGATCGCATAGATCGCACGTGCCATCCAACGCGCGCGGTGAAATGCCCTGGGTACCTGAACTTTATTCCTTTTGGTGAACTGTTAGCTCTAGCAGCTCTTTGTAGTCGTCCATGTGATATTCAGTACTCAGTTGCTGCAATGCAAAGGTTTCCAGCTTGATGCATTCGTCGCCCTTACAACCCGTGTAACTTGCCGTTGTCTTAAAACACATGGCCACGAGTCTTGCTTCCAATCCCCCAACTTCTGATCTCGGCCCTCGTCCTGTCCCTGTAACATCTGGCATGATCTTGCCTTCCCAGTGAAGAGTAAGAGGAATCTTCGGATCGAAGGATTCGCTATTCTCTGCTGCTATAGGGCTGCACGGTTATCTTTCCTAGCTCGATGGATCGCTGAAGGACTGATAATGAGCTCACCAGCTGGTGCTGCATATAGATTGGATGCTGCAAGAGCAGACTAAATGTGAGAGGCCTTCCTGCTGCTGGTTTGGTGCGATCTAGAGCTGGTGCTACATCACGATTAACTACAGAGATTGTTCCCATTCGTTGCTTCGGTGGCCAAGCAGACGTCGAAGGTTCTTGGTCTTTTCTGAGCTATCTGATGACGCCTATTCCTCAGATGACTTTTCCAACAGAAAAACCTCCGTAGCTACAGCTGTGCTAGCACGACAACGTTCCTCACGCGCTGCAAGTGCTGCTGATCTTTCTAGTGCTCTCTCTTCTTACTTTGCAAGTTTGACATCAATGCCTGCCATGGAACCACGTTGTCCTTTCTCACGCTGTGCTTTCAAAAACTGTCGAACCTCTTCTATCTTAATTATTGTCATAGCATCTTTATGCGCAAAGTCTAAGAGGTCGTGCAGGGAATCCCTGAAAGAATCCCGTTTTCCCTCTTCAGTTTCTGACTTCCTCCAAATATTTGTTTGAGGTCTTGCCATTCCTAATGAAGACGTCGTAGCTGATCCCAAACATGATTCTTAGCCCTCGTTGGAATCCGTGCTCTTTCTCAAATTGGAAGTACCATAGCTCCCGTTTCTTTCACGCTGTCATCCAGAAAATGATTTCTTAGTGTATGGAAATTGAACAGCACTTTCAGAACCTCTCCTCGTATAGGTAGTTTCGCATAACCGAAGTGATCTTCAGTACTGTCTATCAACCAAATCTCAGCCTTTTTTATAGTCAATTTTGCCATCTCACCTGCGATATGATGCATTAATGTAAACCACCATTACCCGCCAGTTGCAACACGAGGTCAGTGACATAAACAACAAGAGATCAGTTACGTCATTATCATGAATATTTATTAGTTGGGAACCGGCCACTAAGAGGGATCTAACGCTGGCATGTATTGAAATCGTGAATAGAATGCCTCTAATCATAATGCAACCGGGTTCCTACAATTTCGGTCGCCTTGAGCAAGTCCTAAATACCCACCGATCAGGCTATAATTTCGGAAATGGAGTTTATACATCAATTGGCATGGTAAATTGAACTGGCCGATAAAATATCTTTGAGTTGAAAATAAATTTCACATGTACCTTAAAACACCCTAAATTGCAGATGCTCTGCCACATTATAGTAAAATGTGCAAGCTTTGCGTCCCTTGTCACAACCGTCGAATGCGAACGTGCATTTAGCCTGCAGAACAGAATTAAAACAAAAATAAGAAATAGACTAGGAGCGGAGAGAGTCGATCTCATAATGACCATTAACACGGGTCCTTCAACTGACTCATTCGATTGTATGACTATACTGTTCGACATTAGAGATCGCGAAAGAAAAGGAGACGAGTTCCTTGTATCGGCCAAAAAAGTCCCAAAGTTACAGTGATTTAATGGCTGACTTTGTTACATTTTTCTGTTTGTTTATGCATTAGTATTTTTGTCGTAGAGAAACTGTCGTTGGAAGCACTATTTCCTAAATATTAATAATAAAGTTTGTGGTTGCATATTTTTTCTGTTATGTCATAATAATTATACGCCCGGCGTGATCGCCGGTAGAAATGAGCTACGTCCAAAATTCCAGATCGGGACGTTTTTTTGGACTCTAACGGAAACACTGGCTGTAATGTAAGCTTATTGTATTGGAGGGGCCCGATAGCGCATTGGATAACACACTAGCATAGAGAGCGAGAGGTACAGAGATCGAGATCCGTAGGCGGACATGCTTTGTAGGCTGCTAGGCCTATTAGCGCCGTGTATTGCAGGCTGCCTGTTCTGTTACCCGGTAGTAGTTAAGATTTATGTCTTCTGTCATTTGTGTTCTTTTGAATTGTTTCAATTGCATAACTAATAAATAAACTAAATAATTAATAAATAAACACATGCATACATACATTCATACAACATATATACGTGCATATATACATGCGTACACATACGTGCGTAACAACATACATAAATACATACACACATAAGTAGTAAGTACATACGTACATATATACATACATACATATATACATGCATACATAAGTAGTAAGTACATACATACATATATACATACATACACATGAGTAGTAAGTAGGCATACATACAATACATACATATATACATACATGCATGCATGCATAAGTAGTAAGTACATACATACATATAGATCCCTATACATACATATAGATCCCTATACATACATGCATACGTACATACATACGCGCACATGAGCATACATGTATATGTTGCATATGCATATATAGCGGTTGACGTGTCAAAGTCCAATCGTTCGTCGTCATCGTTCCTCTGTGAGTCTGGTCTGCGAATCAACGTCACCGTCAAAGACTAAAATGACGGGAGAAAATACAAGCACCCCGATACTAAATGCTTGCCCGTGTATTTTCTTCCGTAATTTTAGGCGTCTGAGAGTCGGTTAGGGTAAGGTTACGCGTCGTGAGGGTCGGTTAGGGTCAGGTTTAGGGTTAGTGTCGTCTTTAGAAAACATCGTACCTTCGCGCAGCATGCCAAAAGATGCCGGCCGACGGCCGTTACGCGCCCCGATACTAAATGCTTGCCATTTTTAATACAAATCTCTCAGTCCTAATATGATCTAGTCATTTTCTGAATTGTTTTAAATTTAAATTATTACAAAGCGTAGGCCTAACTGCCCTAATCAAATTTCTCACAGTTAGTAGGCCAATCGTAATCGTAATCGAGTAGCCTATTTATAGGCCTATAGCGCCACTCAAGATCAGATAGGCTACGCTACTAGATACTGCCATGTGGGTACTCGGTAGTGAACTTGGCAAACTTAAGCTATTTAGCTGAACACAATCTAAACCTGCTCTTGTCACTACATTTCCACCTCCAATGAATTACCGGATAACAATAACAAACGTTAACAAACGTTGTTATTTTAAATTAATCAAAAACGAGTTTCGCAGCCGTATGATGCAAGAGCGGTTCAAATGCCTGTCTGTCATGAGCATGGAATCAGAGTAGGGATGAGCCGATTGGCATTTTTTTTACCGATTTCCGTATCCGGATAGTTGGCCTGCTATTTTCGCCGATTCCGACCCGAATAGTTAATAAAACACGAATGAATACAAAATCTTGTATAATCTCGCGAGATGTAATTCCAACGAGAGTTTACGCACTGAACTAGGCCTATTTAAAAGCAGTTAACAGTTGAAAGTTTGAATCCACGTGGCATAAGAATGAACCTGACTGTCCGCCATTATTTTACACGTCGAGTTACAATTTTATTATTTACATGGACTTTCTGCTAATTAAAGATTTAAGATTACCGCAGGAGGTCGTCAAAACAGGTTACTATTTGTTCATTAATGAAAGAAGAAATTGCTTTTGGTCAAAAATATAACTTTTTTATTCGGATATTAACTTAAGGCCTGGGATCACCGATTCCGAATGATACCGAATAGCCTAGTACAAAATACGGGCCTGAACCGATTACCGAACGGATAATCGGCCCATCCCTAAATCAGAGGTAATCTTGGCTTTTAGCGTCGGAAATTAATTTCTGTATTTTTTGCAATACTCTCTATCTGAGACCGAGAGATTTAGGCAGGAATCGATCGAGTTACGTTTAAAGTTGAGGTTTGTGGCTATGTCCCCGAAACTCCTTAAAACGGCTTGATCTGTTCTCGAAGTGTAATTAAGGTGCCAGTCTCAACTCCTCTCCATTCAGCAAAGCCTTAAAACATTTTCCGTTGGTACAGATGTGACTGTCCGGGATTAGGAAAACGTAGATTTCCATGAGGGAGGTGGTTCAGTACGTCCACGTCGTCTCCCTCGGGCAACGGGACTAGGTCCCGGCTAAATCTGAACCAAGGAGGAGGGAGAGACCTGATCAGTCGCCTTCACCCCATTGATCATGAAACTCAAAATGGAAGTGATGGATATGATAAGGGAGGACTGTGGAGAAATGGGCTGGACGGTTCAGGAGGCTATGCATCGGGCATACAACAGAGAGGGATGGAGGTCTTCCATAAACGAGCGGCTTAGGCTATGCGTGCGGGAGCATCGCCAAGGCCATAAGTCAGTAAGTCAGATTTCCAGTAATAATGCCGAATATTAGATTTGCAAAGGGACGAAATTTACGAAAACTTCGAAAAGTAAACTATGATTAAAGTTAGTTCATTGCAGTTCATTCCGTCATTCGTCAGTTTCAAGTTATTTGCGTATGACCTTAATACGTAACGATGTTATAAATTAATCTTACCGTGCTGATGGAGATTGCGATGTGCTTTTGGTCCTTTTTTATGAAGACACCAATTAAATTGGTTGACATTTTCTGACAATTCTCGTTTAACAAAAAATAGAGTTGCCTCGGAATCTAATGCGTAATTAATTTATGTCAATTCCGAAAGCAATATCACAACTAATGCAACGAAAGGAAAGTACCAGGTATTTTCCGGCTAAATTTACACCTAAAGACCACTCCAGCGAAACACCCATGTACATAAGAAACCGAATGCTGTATGACGGCTACCGTACCTTTTAGCCTGCAGGCCTATGCATATTATACATGTATAGCCTACTTAACCTCCTTGTCACTCGACTGATACCTATGAATGGTTGCGAGTTACAGCGGCCGCTGAGTATTGGCTCAAAAACGAGCCAGAAACATGAGAAACATGTTCGAGTCCAATGATTAGGCCTACTCGACGTCAAAAAGACATTACAGTGTAAAGTAATGTCAACTTTGTGCAAGGGACAGAATCTATAGGTCTGCGGGTAAAGCATTTTTGCTACCCGACCCTTACCTGTAATACAGAACCGTTACCCGTACCCGTGCCCGACCCGTACTCAAAATTACTACCCGATCCTACCCGTACCCGCGGGTATTCCTGTACCCGTACAGTACCCGTCACGTCATTAGCACGCCTTCCCATAGTCCCTGTCCCTACCAGGCCAATAAACTTACAACTCATCTGCAGCATGTAGTTACTGTAGTAGTAATATTAATAAAAAGGCTGATGATAATGACGATGATGATGATGATGATTGTAATAGTTGTAATACTTGTAATAGTAGTAGTGGTGGTTGTGGTGGTGATGGTGGTGGTAATAGCAGTAGTAGCAGCGCCAAAAACAACAGAAGCAGCAGCAAGAACAGCAGAAGCAGTAGTAACAGCAGCAGCAGCAGCTGTTGTAGTAGTAACAATAGGCAGTCAACTTATGGAACCCATCTCGCGAGCAATTGTTGTGCTGTCTTAATTGCTTTGTAAATGTTATCTCCGTGGTCTACTCTATATACTGCAACCTAAAACACTAAGTAGGCCTAACTGTTAATAGCACGTTGCAGACCCGGTCAGGCCCATTCTGCGCCTACATTCTTTATTATAGGTAACGGTGACAATGTAACCCCAAAACTTAACGACGGTACGGGTAAAACCGGGTATACCCGTACCCGTGATGACCTGACCCGTACCCGATCCGACCCGTGAAATGCGTACCCGACCCGTACCCGATCCGCGTGTACGGGTCGGGTACGGATATACCAGCAGACCTCTAACAGAATCGCCAATTCAATAATAAACTGTTTTCTACTTGGCCACCGAATGTGTGCTTCAACTAAGCAAATTAATGGTTGCTTTGCAGCCCATCTCACAGTTTCAGTTTATTGCTTGCAATGTCTGTTAAATAAGTACCGGTATAGCCCAAGAAATCGACTTTCATTGCATGTGCTGAGAATGACATGCTTAAGTTAATTTTATTTCATGAACATTATTACACAGTTTGAAGCTGCTAAAATTCGCAAGTGTTTCGGAGCTGTTAACAATGAAGAGAACAGTTTCGAATTCTGGTCGATGGATCGCTGAAGGACTGATAATGAGCTCACCAGCTGGTGCTGCATATAGATTGGATGCTGCAAGAGCAGACTAAATGTGAGAGGCCTTCCTGCTGCTGGTTTGGTGCGATCTAGAGCTGGTGCTTAGGGGTCTGCGGGTATACCCGTACCCACGGGTTTACCCGTACCCGACCCGTACCCGCGGGTCGGGTACGGATCGGGTAGACATTTTACGGGTCGGGTCGGGTACGGGTAGGAGCATTACGGGTACGGGTATACCCGGTTTTACCCGTACCGAAGTGAAGTTTTGGGGTTACATGTAATAGTGAATCTTGCACCTTCAAAGACTTACTATAACTGGTGATATCTTGTCTAGGTACAATGCATATCCCTCTGTTGACCTATAACCGTGCACCTTAATGAGCTTAACATTCATTTATAGATGCTAAATTTACAGCTACAAAATGGCTTGTTTCCATTAATACAATCCGTTCGTAGTGTTTTTACATATATCTCATCGGAGTTTCAATCCCGTCAACCGAGGTCAGAGGTCGCTGACGCCGAACTTGCATGGCAGTTCAGCAGCCATGCTTTCTTTAAAATAAGATGATGCAGTTATGGTAGTTGAGGCTAAGCATAGTTGAAACACCAAGTCTTTCATTCATTTACCTCAGAGAAATACTTAAATTATTCAATTAGTAGTTTGTGGCAAACTGTCTTGTTATGTTTGACTGCATAAAACTCAGCGTGAGAAGGCCTATTAATAACGTGACGGGTACGTTACGGGTACGGGTATACCCGTGGGTACGGGTCGGGTTGGGTAGTAATTTTGAGTGTGGGTCGGGTACGGGTACGGGTAACGGTCCTGTTTTACGGGTACGGGTCGGGTAGCAAAAATGCTCTACCCGCAGACCTCTACTGGTGCTACATCACGATTAACTACAGAGATTGTTCCCATTCGTTGCTTCGGTGGCCAAGCAGACGTCGAAGGTTCTTGGTCTTTTCTGAGCTATCTGATGACGCCTATTCCTCAGATGACTTTTCCAACAGAAAACCTCCGTAGCTACAGCTGTGCTAGCACGACAACGTTCCTCACGCGCTGCAAGTGCTGCTGATCTTTCTAGTGCTCTCTCTTCTTACTTTGCAAGTTTGACATCAATGCCTGCCATGGAACCACGTTGTCCTTTCTCACGCTGTGCTTTCAAAACTGTCGAACCTCTTCTATCTTAATTATTGTCATAGCATCTTTATGCGCAAAGTCTAAGAGGTCGTGCAGGGAATCCCTGAAAGAATCCCGTTTTCCCTCTTCAGTTTCTGACTTCCTCCAAATATTTGTTTGAGGTCTTGCCATTCCTAATGAAGATGTCGTAGCTGATCCCAAACATGATTCTTAGCCCTCGTTGGAATCCGTGCTCTTTCTCAAATTGGAAGTACCATAGCTCCCGTTTCTTTCACGCTGTCATCCAGAAAATGATTTCTTAGTGTATGGAAATTGAACAGCACTTTCAGAACCTCTCCTCGTATAGGTAGTTTCGCATAACCGAAGTGATCTTCAGTACTGTCTATCAACCAAATCTCAGCCTTTTTTATAGTCAATTTTGCCATCTCACCTGCGATATGATGCATTAATGTAAACCACCATTACCCGCCAGTTGCAACACGAGGTCAGTGACATAAACAACAAGAGATCAGTTACGTCATTATCATGAATATTTATTAGTTGGGAACCGGCCACTAAGAGGGATCTAACGCTGGCATGTATTGAAATCGTGAATAGAATGCCTCTAATCATAATGCAACCGGGTTCCTACAATTTCGGTCGCCTTGAGCAAGTCCTAAATACCCACCGATCAGGCTATAATTTCGGAAATGGAGTTTATACATCAATTGGCATGGTAAATTGAACTGGCCGATAAAATATCTTTGAGTTGAAAATAAATTTCACATGTACCTTAAAAACACCCTAAATTGCAGATGCTCTGCCACATTATAGTAAAATGTGCAAGCTTTTGCTTTGCGTCCCTTGTCACAACCGTCGAATGCGAACGTGCATTTAGCCTGCAGAACAGAATTAAAACAAAAATAAGAAATAGACTAGGAGCGGAGAGAGTCGATCTCATAATGACCATTAACACGGGTCCTTCAACTGACTCATTCGATTGTATGACTATACTGTTCGACATTAGAGATCGCGAAAGAAAAGGAGACGAGTTCCTTGTATCGGCCAAAAAAGTCCCAAAGTTACAGTGATTTAATGGCTGACTTTGTTACATTTTTCTGTTTGTTTATGCATTAGTATTTTTGTCGTAGAGAAACTGTCGTTGGAAGCACTATTTCCTAAATATTAATAATAAAGTTTGTGGTTGCATATTTTTTCTGTTATGTCATAATAATTATACGCCCGGCGTGATCGCCGGTAGAAATGAGCTACGTCCAAAATTCCAGATCGGGACGTTTTTTTGGACTCTAACGGAAACACTGGCTGTAATGTAAGCTTATTGTATTGGAGGGGCCCGATAGCGCATTGGATAACACACTAGCATAGAGAGCGAGAGGTACAGAGATCGAGATCCGTAGGCGGACATGCTTTGTAGGCTGCTAGGCCTATTAGCGCCGTGTATTGCAGGCTGCCTGTTCTGTTACCCGGTAGTAGTTAAGATTTATGTCTTCTGTCATTTGTGTTCTTTTGAATTGTTTCAATTGCATAACTAATAAATAAACTAAATAATTAATAAATAAACACATGCATACATACATTCATACAACATATATACGTGCATATATACATGCGTACACATACGTGCGTAACAACATACATAAATACATACACACATAAGTAGTAAGTACATACGTACATATATACATACATACATATATACATGCATACATAAGTAGTAAGTACATACATACATATATACATACATACACATGAGTAGTAAGTAGGCATACATACAATACATACATATATACATACATGCATGCATGCATAAGTAGTAAGTACATACATACATATAGATCCCTATACATACATATAGATCCCTATACATACATGCATACGTACATACATACGCGCACATGAGCATACATGTATATGTTGCATATGCATATATAGCGGTTGACGTGTCAAAGTCCAATCGTTCGTCGTCATCGTTCCTCTGTGAGTCTGGTCTGCGAATCAACGTCACCGTCAAAGACTAAAATGACGGGAGAAAATACAAGCACCCCGATACTAAATGCTTGCCCGTGTATTTTCTCCCGTAATTTTAGGCGTCTGAGAGTCGGTTAGGGTAAGGTTACGCGTCGTGAGGGTCGGTTAGGGTCAGGTTTAGGGTTAGTGTCGTCTTTAGAAAACATCGTACCTTCGCGCAGCATGCCAAAAGATGCCGGCCGACGGCCGTTACGCGCCCCGATACTAAATGCTTGCCATTTTTAATACAAATCTCTCAGTCCTAATATGATCTAGTCATTTTCTGAATTGTTTTAAATTTAAATTATTACAAAGCGTAGGCCTAACTGCCCTAATCAAATTTCTCACAGTTAGTAGGCCAATCGTAATCGTAATCGAGTAGCCTATTTATAGGCCTATAGCGCCACTCAAGATCAGATAGGCTACGCTACTAGATACTGCCATGTGGGTACTCGGTAGTGAACTTGGCAAACTTAAGCTATTTAGCTGAACACAATCTAAACCTGCTCTTGTCACTACATTTCCACCTCCAATGAATTACCGGATAACAATAACAAACGTTAACAAACGTTGTTATTTTAAATTAATCAAAAACGAGTTTCGCAGCCGTATGATGCAAGAGCGGTTCAAATGCCTGTCTGTCATGAGCATGGAATCAGAGTAGGGATGAGCCGATTGGCATTTTTTTTACCGATTTCCGTATCCGGATAGTTGGCCTGCTATTTTCGCCGATTCCGACCCGAATAGTTAATAAAACACGAATGAATACAAAATCTTGTATAATCTCGCGAGATGTAATTCCAACGAGAGTTTACGCACTGAACTAGGCCTATTTAAAAGCAGTTAACAGTTGAAAGTTTGAATCCACGTGGCATAAGAATGAACCTGACTGTCCGCCATTATTTTACACGTCGAGTTACAATTTTATTATTTACATGGACTTTCTGCTAATTAAAGATTTAAGATTACCGCAGGAGGTCGTCAAAACAGGTTACTATTTGTTCATTAATGAAAGAAGAAATTGCTTTTGGTCAAAAATATAACTTTTTTATTCGGATATTAACTTAAGGCCTGGGATCACCGATTCCGAATGATACCGAATAGCCTAGTACAAAATACGGGCCTGAACCGATTACCGAACGGATAATCGGCCCATCCCTAAATCAGAGGTAATCTTGGCTTTTAGCGTCGGAAATTAATTTCTGTATTTTTTGCAATACTCTCTATCTGAGACCGAGAGATTTAGGCAGGAATCGATCGAGTTACGTTTAAAGTTGAGGTTTGTGGCTATGTCCCCGAAACTCCTTAAAACGGCTTGATCTGTTCTCGAAGTGTAATTAAGGTGCCAGTCTCAACTCCTCTCCATTCAGCAAAGCCTTAAAACATTTTCCGTTGGTACAGATGTGACTGTCCGGGATTAGGAAAACGTAGATTTCCATGAGGGAGGTGGTTCAGTACGTCCACGTCGTCTCCCTCGGGCAACGGGACTAGGTCCCGGCTAAATCTGAACCAAGGAAGAGGGAGAGACCTGATCAGTCGCCTTCACCCCATTGATCATGAAACTCAAAATGGAAGTGATGGATATGATAAGGGAGGACTGTGGAGAAATGGGCTGGACGGTTCAGGAGGCTATGCATCGGGCATACAACAGAGAGGGATGGAGGTCTTCCATAAACGAGCGGCTTAGGCTATGCGTGCGGGAGCATCGCCAAGGCCATAAGTCAGTAAGTCAGATTTCCAGTAATAATGCCGAATATTAGATTTGCAAAGGGACGAAATTTACGAAAACTTCGAAAAGTAAACTATGATTAAAGTTAGTTCATTGCAGTTCATTCCGTCATTCGTCAGTTTCAAGTTATTTGCGTATGACCTTAATACGTAACGATGTTATAAATTAATCTTACCGTGCTGATGGAGATTGCGATGTGCTTTTGGTCCTTTTTTATGAAGACACCAATTAAATTGGTTGACATTTTCTGACAATTCTCGTTTAACAAAAAATAGAGTTGCCTCGGAATCTAATGCGTAATTAATTTATGTCAATTCCGAAAGCAATATCACAACTAATGCAACGAAAGGAAAGTACCAGGTATTTTCCGGCTAAATTTACACCTAAAGACCACTCCAGCGAAACACCCATGTACATAAGAAACCGAATGCTGTATGACGGCTACCGTACCTTTTAGCCTGCAGGCCTATGCATATTATACATGTATAGCCTACTTAACCTCCTTGTCACTCGACTGATACCTATGAATGGTTGCGAGTTACAGCGGCCGCTGAGTATTGGCTCAAAAACGAGCCAGAAACATGAGAAACATGTTCGAGTCCAATGATTAGGCCTACTCGACGTCAAAAAGACATTACAGTGTAAAGTAATGTCAACTTTGTGCAAGGGACAGAATCTATAGGTCTGCGGGTAAAGCATTTTTGCTACCCGACCCTTACCTGTAATACAGAACCGTTACCCGTACCCGTGCCCGACCCGTACTCAAAATTACTACCCGATCCTACCCGTACCCGCGGGTATTCCTGTACCCGTACAGTACCCGTCACGTCATTAGCACGCCTTCCCATAGTCCCTGTCCCTACCAGGCCAATAAACTTACAACTCATCTGCAGCATGTAGTTACTGTAGTAGTAATATTAATAAAAAGGCTGATGATAATGACGATGATGATGATGATGATTGTAATAGTTGTAATACTTGTAATAGTAGTAGTGGTGGTTGTGGTGGTGATGGTGGTGGTAATAGCAGTAGTAGCAGCGCCAAAAACAACAGAAGCAGCAGCAAGAACAGCAGAAGCAGTAGTAACAGCAGCAGCAGCAGCTGTTGTAGTAGTAACAATAGGCAGTCAACTTATGGAACCCATCTCGCGAGCAATTGTTGTGCTGTCTTAATTGCTTTGTAAATGTTATCTCCGTGGTCTACTCTATATACTGCAACCTAAAACACTAAGTAGGCCTAACTGTTAATAGCACGTTGCAGACCCGGTCAGGCCCATTCTGCGCCTACATTCTTTATTATAGGTAACGGTGACAATGTAACCCCAAAACTTAACGACGGTACGGGTAAAACCGGGTATACCCGTACCCGTGATGACCTGACCCGTACCCGATCCGACCCGTGAAATGCGTACCCGACCCGTACCCGATCCGCGTGTACGGGTCGGGTACGGATATACCAGCAGACCTCTAACAGAATCGCCAATTCAATAATAAACTGTTTTCTACTTGGCCACCGAATGTGTGCTTCAACTAAGCAAATTAATGGTTGCTTTGCAGCCCATCTCACAGTTTCAGTTTATTGCTTGCAATGTCTGTTAAATAAGTACCGGTATAGCCCAAGAAATCGACTTTCATTGCATGTGCTGAGAATGACATGCTTAAGTTAATTTTATTTCATGAACATTATTACACAGTTTGAAGCTGCTAAAATTCGCAAGTGTTTCGGAGCTGTTAACAATGAAGAGAACAGTTTCGAATTCTGGTCGATGGATCGCTGAAGGACTGATAATGAGCTCACCAGCTGGTGCTGCATATAGATTGGATGCTGCAAGAGCAGACTAAATGTGAGAGGCCTTCCTGCTGCTGGTTTGGTGCGATCTAGAGCTGGTGCTTAGGGGTCTGCGGGTATACCCGTACCCACGGGTTTACCCGTACCCGACCCGTACCCGCGGGTCGGGTACGGATCGGGTAGACATTTTACGGGTCGGGTCGGGTACGGGTAGGAGCATTACGGGTACGGGTATACCCGGTTTTACCCGTACCGAAGTGAAGTTTTGGGGTTACATGTAATAGTGAATCTTGCACCTTCAAAGACTTACTATAACTGGTGATATCTTGTCTAGGTACAATGCATATCCCTCTGTTGACCTATAACCGTGCACCTTAATGAGCTTAACATTCATTTATAGATGCTAAATTTACAGCTACAAAATGGCTTGTTTCCATTAATACAATCCGTTCGTAGTGTTTTTACATATATCTCATCGGAGTTTCAATCCCGTCAACCGAGGTCAGAGGTCGCTGACGCCGAACTTGCATGGCAGTTCAGCAGCCATGCTTTCTTTAAAATAAGATGATGCAGTTATGGTAGTTGAGGCTAAGCATAGTTGAAACACCAAGTCTTTCATTCATTTACCTCAGAGAAATACTTAAATTATTCAATTAGTAGTTTGTGGCAAACTGTCTTGTTATGTTTGACTGCATAAAACTCAGCGTGAGAAGGCCTATTAATAACGTGACGGGTACGTTACGGGTACGGGTATACCCGTGGGTACGGGTCGGGTTGGGTAGTAATTTTGAGTGTGGGTCGGGTACGGGTACGGGTAACGGTCCTGTTTTACGGGTACGGGTCGGGTAGCAAAAATGCTCTACCCGCAGACCTCTACTGGTGCTACATCACGATTAACTACAGAGATTGTTCCCATTCGTTGCTTCGGTGGCCAAGCAGACGTCGAAGGTTCTTGGTCTTTTCTGAGCTATCTGATGACGCCTATTCCTCAGATGACTTTTCCAACAGAAAACCTCCGTAGCTACAGCTGTGCTAGCACGACAACGTTCCTCACGCGCTGCAAGTGCTGCTGATCTTTCTAGTGCTCTCTCTTCTTACTCTGCAAGTTTGACATCAATGCCTGCCATGGAACCACGTTGTCCTTTCTCACGCTGTGCTTTCAAAACTGTCGAACCTCTTCTATCTTAATTATTGTCATAGCATCTTTATGCGCAAAGTCTAAGAGGTCGTGCAGGGAATCCCTGAAAGAATCCCGTTTTCCCTCTTCAGTTTCTGACTTCCTCCAAATATTTGTTTGAGGTCTTGCCATTCCTAATGAAGATGTCGTAGCTGATCCCAAACATGATTCTTAGCCCTCGTTGGAATCCGTGCTCTTTCTCAAATTGGAAGTACCATAGCTCCCGTTTCTTTCACGCTGTCATCCAGAAAATGATTTCTTAGTGTATGGAAATTGAACAGCACTTTCAGAACCTCTCCTCGTATAGGTAGTTTCGCATAACCGAAGTGATCTTCAGTACTGTCTATCAACCAAATCTCAGCCTTTTTTATAGTCAATTTTGCCATCTCACCTGCGATATGATGCATTAATGTAAACCACCATTACCCGCCAGTTGCAACACGAGGTCAGTGACATAAACAACAAGAGATCAGTTACGTCATTATCATGAATATTTATTAGTTGGGAACCGGCAACTAAGAGGGATCTAACGCTGGCATGTATTGAAATCGTGAATAGAATGCCTCTAATCATAATGCAACCGGGTTCCTACAATTTCGGTCGCCTTGAGCAAGTCCTAAATACCCACCGATCAGGCTATAATTTCGGAAATGGAGTTTATACATCAATTGGCATGGTAAATTGAACTGGCCGATAAAATATCTTTGAGTTGAAAATAAATTTCACATGTACCTTAAAAACACCCTAAATTGCAGATGCTCTGCCACATTATAGTAAAATGTGCAAGCTTTTGCTTTGCGTCCCTTGTCACAACCGTCGAATGCGAACGTGCATTTAGCCTGCAGAACAGAATTAAAACAAAAATAAGAAATAGACTAGGAGCGGAGAGAGTCGATCTCATAATGACCATTAACACGGGTCCTTCAACTGACTCATTCGATTGTATGACTATACTGTTCGACATTAGAGATCGCGAAAGAAAAGGAGACGAGTTCCTTGTATCGGCCAAAAAAGTCCCAAAGTTACAGTGATTTAATGGCTGACTTTGTTACATTTTTCTGTTTGTTTATGCATTAGTATTTTTGTCGTAGAGAAACTGTCGTTGGAAGCACTATTTCCTAAATATTAATAATAAAGTTTGTGGTTGCATATTTTTTCTGTTATGTCATAATAATTATACGCCCGGCGTGATCGCCGGTAGAAATGAGCTACGTCCAAAATTCCAGATCGGGACTTTTTTTGGACTCTAACGGAAACACTGGCTGTAATGTAAGCTTATTGTATTGGAGGGGCCCGATAGCGCATTGGATAACACACTAGCATAGAGAGCGAGAGGTACAGAGATCGAGATCCGTAGGCGGACATGCTTTGTAGGCTGCTAGGCCTATTAGCGCCGTGTATTGCAGGCTGCCTGTTCTGTTACCCGGTAGTAGTTAAGATTTATGTCTTCTGTCATTTGTGTTCTTTTGAATTGTTTCAATTGCATAACTAATAAATAAACTAAATAATTAATAAATAAACACATGCATACATACATTCATACAACATATATACGTGCATATATACATGCGTACACATACGTGCGTAACAACATACATAAATACATACACACATAAGTAGTAAGTACATACGTACATATATACATACATACATATATACATGCATACATAAGTAGTAAGTACATACATACATATATACATACACACACATGAGTAGTAAGTAGGCATACATACAATACATACATATATACATACATGCATGCATGCATAAGTAGTAAGTACATACATACATATAGATCCCTATACATACATATAGATCCCTATACATACATGCATACGTACATACATACGCGCACATGAGCATACATGTATATGTTGCATATGCATATATAGCGGTTGACGTGTCAAAGTCCAATCGTTCGTCGTCATCGTTCCTCTGTGAGTCTGGTCTGCGAATCAACGTCACCGTCAAAGACTAAAATGACGGGAGAAAATACAAGCACCCCGATACTAAATGCTTGCCCGTGTATTTTCTCCCGTAATTTTAGGCGTCTGAGAGTCGGTTAGGGTAAGGTTACGCGTCGTGAGGGTCGGTTAGGGTCAGGTTTAGGGTTAGTGTCGTCTTTAGAAAACATCGTACCTTCGCGCAGCATGCCAAAAGATGCCGGCCGACGGCCGTTACGCGCCCCGATACTAAATGCTTGCCATTTTTAATACAAATCTCTCAGTCCTAATATGATCTAGTCATTTTCTGAATTGTTTTAAATTTAAATTATTACAAAGCGTAGGCCTAACTGCCCTAATCAAATTTCTCACAGTTAGTAGGCCAATCGTAATCGTAATCGAGTAGCCTATTTATAGGCCTATAGCGCCACTCAAGATCAGATAGGCTACGCTACTAGATACTGCCATGTGGGTACTCGGTAGTGAACTTGGCAAACTTAAGCTATTTAGCTGAACACAATCTAAACCTGCTCTTGTCACTACATTTCCACCTCCACCGGATAACAATAACAAACGTTAACAAACGTTGTTATTTTAAATTAATCAAAAACGAGTTTCGCAGCCGTATGATGCAAGAGCGGTTCAAATGCCTGTCTGTCATGAGCATGGAATCAGAGTAACAAACATTTGAAACAACCTTAAATATAATCCCAAAATGCAAGCGTAGAAGTTGTGTTGTATGCATTGACTCCTAATTTTAACAGCACGGCACATTGACCATGCTTTACTACAAGTTGTTGTC
The DNA here is from genome assembly GCA_020284085.1 of Aporrectodea caliginosa. Taxonomy (NCBI): domain Eukaryota; kingdom Metazoa; phylum Annelida; class Clitellata; order Crassiclitellata; family Lumbricidae; genus Aporrectodea; species Aporrectodea caliginosa. The sequence continues at coordinate 63,191 of JACEVL010000810.1, forward strand.
ATGCTTTGCGGCATCCCCATCATTTTCTATTCAGTAGGCCTACATTAAGGGGCTCCACGAATAGGCTATAATAAGCAACCCCATAAATTTGCAAAACGCTCCATAGCCATAGCTGTACCGCCTCTTTGGAACAAACTCCCACCAGTGCTACGACAAATATCCGACCAATCCCGCGAACTCACCAAAACCCCACCTCTAGCTATCTCTCCACAGGTCTTTCACTCGAAACTGAAAACACTGCTTTTTCACAAATCCTATCCCGATTGCTTCTCCTCCCCTCCCTCGCCATTTCAACTCTAAGCAACATCCACCTTAGCCGTCTGACTGTCTGCCTGCCTGACTATCTGGATTTTGACCCCCTGCCTATCGATTCTGTTTTGATAAAGCGCCTGTGAATAAGCTGGTTCCTGCGACTTCGCTTTTGTGGGCGCTTTAGAAATCTCGAGTTTGCGATTACGATTACGGTATCGCCATTTTAGTGATGCGGTGCTTGTAGTAGCCTATTCGAACCCATTCAATATGAACGATTGAACGTTTGTTATCCTAACTTTGAGATGCCGAATTCACCTTATTTACCATTAAAGAATTTGCTTTCATAAAGGTATCTTACTCGACGGTATACGGACGATTGGTCATATAGGATGATTGATCATAAGACGATTGGTCATAGGACTATCGGTCATACGGCCTTCCAGTAGGGGTGTCCAGAAAAATGACACATCGCAGAAAACACCCATACTCAAGTTTTTCCCATTATTCTAATCATATATCGTCTATAAATATTTTTTTACCGAATTTTAAAATGTTATCCTGAGGTCGCTCAAAGCTCCCGAACATGCCCTACTTAAATTCCCAGAACTGAAGGCGCTCATGCTCGGGTCTTGGAACTTGAGTTCATTGTCGATTTACTCTTTTTATCGCAACAAATTAACGAAGATTCCGATTTGGATGAACTTTAAGTTGTTGTATTTGTCTCGACGAGAGCTACATCCGGGAAAAGTATAGACACAAAAATGCATGTTCATTCAAGGTCATTTAAAGGTCAGAATAAACGAAATCTAGCAAAAATCAAAGAACAATGGGCAGATCTCAGCATGAATTTTTTAATTGGCTAAAAATTATTCTTTCTTGAGTCTCTCGTCTTGACCTGTGGTAAGAAACAAAGCTCAAAAGTGTTCATAAGTCAAATATCCTGTACTCTGTCAAAGTCGAGGAGTTCAAGAAGCTTCACACAAAACTACAGTGCAAAAGGTAATTTATTCGGAAACACAGACCATGTCGGCCCTTTGTCGGGTCAATAGTCCGAAACAAAACCGAAAGTTATGGAGCAAAATTTGCATTTTACCAACAAAGTGATCACAAACGACACGCTATACAGAACAGGGCACGGAATGACTGGAGACTGAAACAGGACATAAAAACGGGAGAGACTTCAAGGAAGAGCTACAAAAATGATTAGTGTCTACTAGGGGTCTGCGGGTATACCCGTACCCGCGGGTTTACCCGTACCCGACCCGTACCCGCGGGTCGGATACGGGTCGGGTAGACGTTTTACGGGTCGGGTACGGGTAGGAGCATTACGGGTACGGGTATACCCGGTTTTACCCGTACCGAAGTGAAGTTTTGGGGTCACATGTAATAGTGAGTCTTGCACTTACTGTAACTGGAGGTATCCTGTCTGAGTACCACATCCTTCTATGTCCCTGCACCTTAGTGAGCTTGTCATTCATTTACAGATGCTCAATTTACAGCTACAAAATGACTTGTTTCCATTAACACAATCCGATCGTTGTGTTTTTACATATTATATCTAATCGGAGCTTCGGCCCCGACAACTGGGGTCAGAGGTCGCTGATGCCGAGTCTGGCAGTTCAGCAGCCGTGTTTTCTTTAAAAGAGGTTGATGCAGTTATGGTAGTTGAGGCTAGACATAGTTGACGCACCAGGTCTTTCATTCATTTACCTCTGAGAAATACTTAAATTATTCAATTAGCGGTATTTTGTGGCAAACTGCCGTGTTATGGTTGCATCTTTCACCTCGACAGCTGTATAAAACACATCGTGGGAAGGCCTATTAATTACGTGGCGGGTACGGTACGGGTACGGGTATACCCGCGGGTACGGGTCGGGTTGGGTAGTAATTTTGAGTACGGGTCGGGTACGGGTACGGGTAACGGTCCTGTTTTACGGGTACGGGTCGGGTAGCAAAAATGCTCTACCCGCAGACCTCTAGTGTCTACCAGGAGTTGAGCTAAGAAGAAAGGTTTATAAGGTGTGGACTAACAAAATTGGAGAACAGGAGCAGAGGAGGTCTTGTCGAAGCTTACAGGATTATCACCGGAAAGGAAGCACTACGGTGGAGAGGTTCTTTGAATTAACACCAAACAAGGGGGTCACAGGTATAAATTATTTAAGAAACCGAAAGGAACATAGGGCAGAAATTCTTCAGCGCAAGAGTTGTAGACTTGTGATTTGGATAATAGCACTATCACAGCTTTTAAGAGAAAGTTAGGAAAATTGGGCCATTAAGCGTTCCAGTTTAATTTGAAGTGGATTTTTAGCAGAAATTACACTTCTTTTGAACCACTTAAAACCATTGTTATATTATGTTATATAAAACATCAATTTATCTTGGCCACGGATAGGCCTAGGCACAGATCAAAATGATAAACTATGTGCTGTCAACTGTTATGCATAGGTAGGCTATTGTTACCAAGACTCGCAAGACATTAATAAAAAACGCCCGTATCTACTTGGTACAGTCTCTTGAACAATCACTGTAACATAATGCACACACAAAAGGTCATACATGTACACATACATTAGGGTGTCCCAGAAAAAACTTTTAGTCTAAAATCTTGGGTCTCACCAGCCAAAAAGTTTCCTTTGTAGATGATATTGTTTGTGGAAAATTTTCAGTTTTTTCGGATGCTATTTAGGGGTCCCCAAAGGGTCTTAACTTTAGTCTTCATTTCTAGCGAAAAATGCTCGTTATTTGCACGTGTTTCAATCTAGAATATTGCAAGGCTAGTAGGGAATAGGATGTCCAGAAAAATGATACATCGCAGAAACCAACCATTCCTTATTTTCCCCACATTATTCTATTCATATATTGTCAAGAAATATGTTTTACAGAATTTTAATATGTTATCCTGAGGTCCCACAAAGCTCCCGAACATACCCTACTTAAACTCCCAGAACTCAAGGCGCTCAAGCTTGGGTCTTGGAATGTCGGTACATTGTTGATTTACTCTTATTATCACAAAAAATTAGCGAAGAGTCCGATGTGGATGAACTTTTTATGGTTTATTTGCCTCGACGAGAGCTACATCCAGGAATAAAATATAGGATTAAATTCAGGGTCATTCAAGGCCATTTCAAGGTCATAAAAACGAAATCTATAAAAAACAAAGATAAATTATCAGATCTCGGCCAATAATTGTTGAAATTGGTTAACTCTTTCTTGCGTTTCTCATCATGATAAGGGCTACCTGTGATAAGAAACAATGATACCAAATATAAGACGATCAAAAGTTATTTTAAGGACAAGAAGGACAAGTTCAGAGAAAAATTTGACGAAATTGCCTTAACTCGGTAAAATGTTGCTCTATTTAACTTATTCTTTTGCCTGTTTGCTCAGAACGATGAAACCTACATTCCAGAAGACAGAGTACTAAAAGCCTAACACAATCCAAGGTTATTTCAAGGTCAAAACGTAAAAATCCAGGAAATATGACCGCAGATCAGCCAAATGTTGTTTCGTTAAAGTGGTTCTGAGTTATGGGCATTTGACCTTGATTTTTCAATTTTGATCGTTAAATTACCTTTTTTGTGTTAGTCTTCCAGAAGACAGAGCACTAAAAGACTAATACAATCCAAGGTCATTTAAAAGTCAAAACTTATCATGACGAGAAACGGAAGAAATATTCTAGATTGAAACACGTGCAAATAACGAGCATTTTACGATAGAAATGAAGGCTAAAGTTAGGACCCTTTTGGGGACCCCTAAATAGCATCCGAAAAAATAGAAAATTTTCCACAAACATTGTCATCTACAAAGGAAACTTTTTGGCTGGTGAGACCCAAGATTTTCGACAAAAAGTTTTTTCTGGGACACCCTAACATACATTTATAGTCAGCATATATGCATACTGTGATACGTCCAACTACGTCGAGGTTTTGCGGTGATCTATACTGCCCTGGGTCTGATAGTCATATCAGCGACGACCTAGCCGATAATTATCTTCTCCACCTACGGTCTTCGTCATTTGTCGATGTACCCACTCAAGAAAATAATCTTGATGTCCCTGTTTCTGTTTACAATAGATCGGTCAGCGACGCTGTTATCGTATCAGATCACAGGCATCTACTGAGCAAAAGTAATGATATGCTGCATTGCTGCAATCGTCAACCTGTATGGCACGCTCATCGTAACATCAAAGCTGTAGATCCTGGTCAGTTCAGTCAGTTGCTTGTTGATCCTAATCTGTTCACTGCACCTGCATGCGGACGAGTAATTTTAGGTGGAAAAGAGTGCGTAACACGTGGAAATCGTTCCATTATCACAGTCTTCAGTAGGCCGGCGTTGTCGTAAAGCACCAGCTGATCGACTCCAGGCGAGTTTGGAGGAAGATATCCGGCATGCTTGATTCGTATCAGAAGTCTCTCGAGTCTTTTTCGGTCTTCCGCCGTTGTAAGACCCCACCAGGCTGGAGCGGCATAACTATATCAATCGAGAGACGAAAGTAGCCTAAGCAACCCGACAGAGGTCGGCACTGGGAAGACCTTTCGACCTGAGTGTTCTGAGAGTGTGTAATGCTCTACTGCAGTAGACCAGGACTTCATCTGCGTGATTGGTGGCTCGAAGGTCGCTAGTTACGGATGCAGATCAGATCCACTGACATCAAAGGCAGACGGGCCGAAGTCACTGCTCTGTACTACAATGGCATTGAAACTCTGTGCTTGCAGGTATATCAGGTCCTCAGGACAACAGGCTTCAACGCATTCAACATTGTCTCTGGTTCGTGGAGTGCTGCGTGCATCTTGTCGTTCAAAGTCTTTAGCTCTGCTCAGTCAGCTGCATTGGCTTCCGGTTGAATTCAGAGTAAGACATAAACTGGCCTGTATGACCCACAAAATTCTCATAGCGATTACTCCTACCTATCTTCAATCACTTGTTTCTCCGTACATCCCGTCCCGAAGTCTGCGATCTTTTGGTCGGCTTTTTTGGTTGAGCGTCGAGCCCTCGTGTAGCACTGTCATAGGATTTCGTGCATTCTGTCTTGCTGCTCCCAAGGAATGTAATCGACTACACTATAGTGTATCTATTGCTCGAATTTGTTCTTCTTTGAAGAAACGCCTCAAAATTCACTATTTCTCATTGGCTTTCAAATATCTACCTATCTAACTGCTCTGCATCCGGTGACTGACTGACTAACCGCGCCTCAGATTTGCATTTCTGTGTGACTTTGCACCCGTTAAACAAGGTTTATAATGATAATAATAATATACAAGTCTTTGATTATTAGCAAAATATTTAAACAACTTATAGCACTACCTTGATAAGAATTCCGGATAATAGGATTATAGGTTTTGACAATTTCTGCATGTCCTGTTAAATCACTGCATATGTTGGCAGCAGTCCATCGACACCTTACAGTAAACTGAGCCTACAACTGTTACACTTGTTACAGTAGGCCTATAGAATATATATTTCAGCAATTCGTTTTTCTCATTGTTTGTTGTGAGTTTGTTCATTGCAAACACTTTAGATGAGGAATAGCGATGTCTGACGAGGTGCCACTTCGCAAATGGAAGCGTATGACCCACATTGCCATTGCTTGGTGTCTTCTATTCTGGGCTTCAGACAAACAAAACAGAACTCACATTTGCAGAAATAACAGGTCATATGCTTGCACTTATCGGCATGCTGAATCAATGCTCCACACTTCACACATGCGCGGTAGATAGGAACATTATGAATATTATATATGGACTTCGTTCCACAGGTCTCGAGCGTTTGAATTCTAGGGTCTTTTCCTGTGCAAATGTCATTTCCACATGAGAGATTGTTACCTTTCCATGGGTGCAAACAAACCCAGCAAAACTCCACATTTTTTTGCTCTTTTCTTGTACAAATTGGGCAACGAACCCAGAACTTGTTGTTGAATCCTGTCGCTTTCTGTGGATCATGCGTTATGAAGTTATCACAGTTAGGACACGACTGAATTGTTGGACAGCCGAGTGCAAAGTTGGAGGTGACTTTTTCAGTAAAGGATTTCAGTTCTTCAGTTGTCATGGCAGTAGAGAGGACCTGGCGAACAAGTGAATGTTGCCAAGTGTTCTCGCATCCAGGACAAGTAAATAAAAATTTACCCTTCTTAACTATGTCATAGCAATGTGTTTTCATGCAGCCATCACCAATACCTGAAATGCACAAACAGAAAAAACGTTTAGAGCATTTAGAGATTTATTTAACTTTAGTGAATGATTAAAAATAATTAGGGAGTTGTTCTGCTAAAATATTTACTGGCAAAATCAGTTTATGTACAAGAACCTGGTCACAGGCCTTTGCTTATGCCAATTTGGAATTAATACATTTCATAACATAGACCATTAATGTGGTCATATAATACAAGTGCATTGCTGGAATATCCATAGTTTACATAGGATACCATAAGGATTTTTATTATTAATTAGTAACATCTACAAGATTCTACATATATAGCGCCAGTGTCTAATGCACGAGGTCTCACCATTGGCGCGCGAAACCCAAGCCGTAATAAGGTCTACAGTCGGAAGATCAGTCTGCAGAGATAGAGAAGTCGCAGATAATCGCGATTGACATCAATTGAACTTTGCTTCAAGTGTTGACGTCTTGCACGTTAATATCATATTATTCATTCATTCATTCCATGTTTAATAAAATTCCTGCCGAGACCGTTAATCAAAATTGTAATCCCTGCGGCACCCACTTATAGAGCCAGCCGACAAAACTAATGCAATACAGTTCGTGTCCATTATGGTCTGATTAAAAGCACGGATTTTTATACTACCAACTGTTATGTGTATGCTTACCTATGACACAGCCGCACGGCATTTTGACTCGGGGTACACCCGATGCGTCATCCAAACAGATGCAACACTCTCCTTCGACAATCAATTTGAGGTCGGGACTATTCACGGACATCTGACTTGTTTTCACGAGTTGGGTTGCGTCTTCTGTTTCGCTAACTTCCACTGGACTTTGATTCATTGGGAAGTACCAATTCAAGTGCCAGGGGTGTTGGAAACCCTTGGATTCTATTGTTTCGCTGCTTTCTTCGTCGAGAATCCAACCTAGAAAATATCTGAGAACGTTGATCAATCAGATTTCTATTTGATTAACTTCTCACATGTTATGAAGTAAAACTATACTAATAACACTGGGCAACAAGCATTATTTTTGCTACTGGGATTCTAATATCTGTTCCTAACTAAATTGGACATGGTGATTCCAAATCCGAAAACCGCTTTTGTCTATCACGTCCAGTTTTTAAGTTATATGGTTTCTGGGATTCTGTCAGCTGTATAATGCCTATACCTTAATAAATTCGGCATGCTGAATCCAAATCTGGAAACCGCTTTTGTCTATCACGTCCAGTTTTTAAGTTATAATTAGGTTCTGCAGCTGATCTGGATGAGTCATATAAGCCTCAAATGGATGAAGAAGAGCCTCACCAATTCGACTCGTGAGAGACTTGTTATTATCAAAGTGGAAAGCAGAAGTGTTAGGTGCAAGACTCAGGCAATTAAATCTGCTACAAAAAGACACAAAACATTTGTGTTTTTAGTAATAATATTTGTAACATACCAATCCCTGGCTTCCTTTTACCAAGTGGAAGGTGCATTTGTTTCTGTGCTGATGTTGATGGTCTCACGCATGAGCTAGGATAAGAATATGGGAAGCATTTGTTTGGTCTAGGTATTGAAGGAGCAGTGAATTATGCCGAGCTTGTAGAGAAATTTCTGAGGGTATATGAGTTGTTGGGTGCTAGGATTTATTTCACTGATGTAGCATTTCTACACTTTCCACTCAATCTGGGCGATGTCAGCGATGAGCATGGGGAAAGGTTCCTTCAGAATATAAAGATGATGGACAGCGGATATCAGAGGAAGTTAAATCGTAGCATGATGATAGACTATGGTTGATTCTGGCAACGAGAGACGGAAGTTTACGCAAAGCAAAGGCCCTAATCAGTTTTGAACACTGCTTTCACTTATAGTGTGAGTTGAAAAAGATGTAATTGTTCATCAGCATGTTTGTTGTAGCCTATGTTCTTTCTTGTTTGTTTTAACAGCAAAGGCATTAACATCATTTTAGGGCGAGATATTTCATACTGCAAATGTCTCGCATTAATTCGCAATTTTGTAGAACCTCACTGATGCATACCTAAAAAACCTGACGTGCTAGCCAAATTTCAATTTCATATATGAAATCAGCGTCCAAAATTAGCTAAGAACAAGCACAAAATCAAATGCCTCTTACATTTAGCTAAGAATAATCTCAAAAGCAAATGCCTGATACAATTTTAATACTTTGCTTTCGCTTAGGCTACAGTATGAGCTGAGAATTCGCAATTGTGTAGAACTTCACTGAAGCCTACCTGACAAACTAGACGTGCTAGCCAAAAATTTCGATTTCATATTTGAAATCAGCGCCCAAAATTTAGCTAAGAACAAGCACAAAATCAAGTGCCTCTTACATTTTTAATATAGATCTACTTTCCTTTTGCTGATAGTAGGCCTATGAGATGAGAATTCGCTATTTTGTAGAACCTCACCGATGGTTACCTAAAAACCTGACGTGCTAGCCAAATTTCAATTTCATATTTGAAATCAGCATCAAAAATTTAGCTAAGAACAAGCGCGAAAGCAATGTGTGATACATTTTTAATACTTTGCTTTCGCTGATAGTATGAGTTGAGAGTTCGCAATTGTGTAGAATCTCACTTATGCGTATCTAAAAAACCTGACGTGCTAGCCAAATTTCGATTTCATATTTGATATCAGCGCCCCAGATTTAGCTAAGAACAGTTCTAAAGTTCTGAGTAGCAAACAAAAAATATTATTTTGTTGCCCAGTGTAATAACTAAATAAATAATAAATAAATTACCTAAGAAATAAAAAAAATTATACTAATAAATTAATAGTAAACAAATAATAAATTAGCTGTTTTTCCATGTTGCTTACTAAATTTGTTTTTTTTTGGGCAAAAATTGGCTGAGTTTCAATTTTACATTTATATTAACCTTCAGAGGAACCGCCAGTCCCGATATTTGTGTTCTTACTCTACGGACTGGTTGGTAGGGCCATAGGAAAAAGAAATTGAGCACTATGACGAAAAAATATAATTTAAGTTAATTTTGAATATTGTTGAGTCAATTTCAGGAATAAGGAAATGATTGCCATTTAATTATCTAACTGTTCTTACTGACCTGTCTTCTAGAGCCTGCCAATTTATGACACGTAGGCCTATACCTCGGAGAGGCGTAAATGTACCTTTCTTCAACATTTCTAAGAATATGTGGTCTAGATTTAGCTGACTTATTCGTCATCACATCATCAATTCCTGATGCCATCCATTTGGCGGCGATTCGCGGGAATAAAGATGGACTGTAGCTGTCTTATTCCATTCTTTGACCAATAGGCTAATCCACTATTTTTGCATGTTTACATATGACGCTAAAGTTGCTTCTACGTGTAAGATATGTCAAATTATTCATAGAAATTTTAATTATGCTTTGCATACCATCATAATCAAGTAAAATTCGATATCCTGTTGGAATGTGTAGCTCTTCTTTGACTTTCTGGTGAAGATATTTTATGCTTTTTTTCTACAATGTAAATGACACATTTTGCTTGGAAATGAAAATTGGTATATTGTTGAACAATCTGAAAACATTGAGGCTAATAGAAGCAGAACAGTATTAATAAAGCATTTAGTTAGTTACTTAGTTTTTCAGTTATTTGGACATTTGCTTTAGCGCCGTCCCCTCCACTTAAGTAATTAGTAGGCGTGTGCTGCTATTGGCCTATTGTCTATGCTTCTATTGCGTGAGATTAAAGTGATTAAGAGGAAACGTTTACCAGTATTCCAGTAAGCAACCATTACTTAAATAACTAAAAAAGTTACATGCCAGCTTCCGAACACACAAAGAATCCTACTCAAGGGATTCCCATCCAGATTTTAACAGTTGACAGAGTTTCTGCGCCGGTTGCGTCGAGGATGAGGAATGGCGACAGCCGACGATGTCCTTAGCAAATACCTCACGAATGACTTAGGCCTACTGGCCCTCAGGGTGGACAATAGCACAGCGAGTCTGTACGCCGTTTACTGACTCAGTGTTGCCGCAGGATAATCCGACTAACTGACTACCTTGCGTTTTTACCTTCCTAGTTACCAAGGGAAGTCCTCGTCTGAAAAATTAATTGTATAGACTTATTCTGGCAAGTGAACCGACAGTAGAGCTACGAACTAAGAATTACACAGTATAGTCTAGGCCTTAATAGAATTTAAAATGTGTTTGGAAAACTTGAACACTTTTGGCCTGGTTCTGAGTATGCATCCAGGTTAGCGCATTTTGCTTCCGATTCCGATGCTTCTGATTCCGTTGCAAAACCAGCAATGATTTCGAAAGTGATCAAAGAAATTACCCAATTGCACAATCGCGGTGGCTTTTCAGGATAAGTTTCACAGCGTACATGTTGCAATTTCGATTTTGCGACTTTGATAATTTCGATTTCGAATTTCATTTCGCAAAACTCATTAGAGTTTCAAATCATTTTTTTAAAATTCAGGTGCAGCTTGATAAACGAATGAGTGGTAACATCCATTAATATACCTTCTCTAAAATACGTATAAGCCTAAGGCTCAGGCAGATGCATTCACACACATATAATTGAACTGTCTAGTTAATCGGACTGGTTTCTTTTTACATTCATTTTGTCCTCAACCATAACTTCTTCTATACTGTCAATAATCAAGGCACATTTTTAGGGCTAGTTCGATCAGAAACTCATATTTTCCGTGAATCATGTTTGTTGAAGATTGTTCCAAATTAATCTAAATAGATTGGCGAGAATTTGAAATAGTGTGACATAGACAGGCCTGCATCCAAACAAATGCCACCAAGGCCGGGTTAAGTCTTCATGGGGCCCCCTGCCAAGAGACGGGTTAAGACATCTGGGGGCCATAAACCCCAATCCAAACAAAAGTACGTGTCTCTTAGCACAAAGATCAAACCACACATAACCAATTTTTTCTAATGGATGTTGGCTAAATAATAATACATGCATTTGCCATTGTCATTTGTCAATTAGGACCTTGGTGCAATTTGATTTAATCTTTCCTGATATTTGGGGCCCTCAGAACTTTGTGGGATCTGATGCTATGGCTTACTTGTCTTATGCGTTAATCCGGCCCTGAATGCCACTATGTCGAGCAAAAGCCTATTGCGCTAGAAATTGCAGTTAATACCACATATGGGTGAGCAGTTACGCAGAAAGCCTAATTTGAACATGTCAGCTCAGTGAAAACTAAAAAGCTCCAAAACATCTAGACAGTTAATTTTTTCAAGCATTCATAGAGCAACTGGTTTTTGGAGGTGAAGGCCAATTTGCCATCAATAGGAGGTTGAGGAATTCCTTACCACCTGCAGCCAGAAATCTCCCGAAATGTTTGCCCAGAATCTCCAAATTGCCAGAGTTGATCAACATCATCATCATCATCATCATCATCATCATCATCATCATCATCATCATCATCATCATCATCATCATCATCATCATCATCATCATCATCATCATCATCATAATCATTATCATCATCATCATAATCATCATCATCATCATCATCATCATCATCATCATCATCATCATCATCATCATCATCATCATCATCATCATCATCATCATCATCATCATCATCATCATCATCATCATCATCATCATCATCATCATCATATATATTTTGTGTTACAATCCGCTCAGTTGAGATCACAGATAGAAAAACATGATCTTTAGGCTATTAAGCTTAGATTTGTAAAAAATCTTCATGTTACCTTATTCATGGTGATTACTATCGTCTTCTCTGCCGTTGGCACAAAGAACTGGATAAGATTTTCGCACATTTTGACAGTTTATTCTAGGCGAAGCATAAAGCTGAGTAGTGGTAGGCCTACTGTACTATTCGTGATTACTGCGCCAATAATGAAAAGGAAAGCAGTGACGAGGGAAAGTACTGTTGAATTCAGTTCTAAATTTATCTCCTGAGCATAGATAGGCCTACGTGTACACTGTACACTAATAAGCTGCCTATTATATTTGACCTTCGTAGTCCGAAGTGGGGTAGATTTCTATCCCAGCGGTGTTCGGATGTTGATTACGGAGCAACTGAAGGCAGTTATAATTTGACGTTCTATGTGTTTACAAGTTAAGACCCCTGACATATTCTCACACCAAAACCAACACAATATCATGTTGTCTGAGAAAGTTATCTCAGTTCAAAGTGTCATGTGGTAGAAATCTACCCCACTTCGTCGTCAACGTCAATACTTTTTCGTTCATTATAGAAGATATTAGCTCATAATTATGCTGCAATTAGAAATGAAGTGTTGATTCTACCACGGAATTGAGTTTTAATGCTTGCCTAATTGTGGAGATGTCGCTTTCCAAGATGACGACCATATTGGCCGCCTAAACACAAAAATGTGTAGGCTATATCTAAGCTTATTGGTAGGGTAAAATAACAAAGAAAGTGTCGAATGTAATATTTTCAGGGTCAAGGAATCGAAATACAGCAGTGGCAATAGTGTGGAAATAGAACTATCCAAGATTGCAAACAATGTAGCCGCCAAAACACAAAAAGATGTATAACTCAGCTCAGATATACGCTACAATGACAAATGAAGTGTCGAATTTAATGCTCTCAGAGTTAAGGAATCGAACGACCGCAGTGGCAATAGTGTGCCAATATGGCCATCAGTCTTAGCCCATGGGCTGAGATATAGCCATTTTTGTGTTTTGACGGCCATATTGGCCGCAATCGTGGAAAGCAATATTCCCACACTATTGGGTCTGCGACAGTGCGATTCTTTAAACCTGAAAATAAAAAATTCGACGCTTAATTTGTCATTGTATCTTACGTATGAGCTGAGATATACATATTTATGTTTTGACGGTCATATTAAGCACTAATAGTCACAAAGTAACTATTTTAAAGGAGCCTAACCATCTTGTAAATTTAAAATTTCACACTATTGCTGCTACGAGAAAACATTTACTTGAACCCGAAATGTTAATTTCGACGCTTAATTTCAATGTAGCCTACCATTATTCTGAGATATACATATTTCTGTGTTTTGACGGTCATATTGGCCACCATCTTGGATAGTACATGTAACATTACCACGAGAAATCGATTCCTTGACCTTTAAAATATGAAATTTGACACTTCATTTGTCATTGCACCTTATCTATGAGCTGAGGTATAGATATTTTTGTTTTGGCGGCAATATTGGCCGCCATCTTGGAAGGTAACATTCTCACACTGTTGCCACTGCGATATTTCAATTCCTTAACCCTGACAGTATATATAATTTGATACTTCATCCGTCATTGTAGCCTACCAATGAGCTCAGATATACATATTTCTCTTTTATCGGCCATATTGGATAGCCATCTTGGATAGCAATATTTCCACACTATTACCAATGCGATAGCTCGAATCCTTTACCTTGAGAGTATAACAATGGACACTTCATTTGTCATTGTAGCTTATCTATGAGTTTAGCTATACACATTTTTATGTTTCGACGACCAAATTGGCAGCCATCTTGTATATTGCTATTTTCACACTATTGTCAATGCGATAGTTCGAATCCCTGACTTTGACAGTATTACAATGGACACTTCATTTGTCATTACAGCTTATCTATGAGCTTAGATATACACATTTTTGTGTTTCGGCGGCCATATTGGCCCCCATCTTGGATAGTACTATTTCCACATTATTCCCAATGCGATATTTCGATTCCTTGACCTTGTATATATTAGAATCGACACTTCATTCGTTATTGTAGCTTACCTGTGAGCTGAGATATTACAAATTTCTTTGGGGTAGAAAACTACCCCACTCCGTCCTCCGTTTCTCGAGACAGAGCTTTGGCATACGAAGGTTAAAAATTAAAGTGCTCTTTGGAAAGATCGAGACTAAACAAATTTTGATATATATAAGCCTAACAATATTGTAGAAAATCTTATGCCGTTGCCTGTAAACATGATTGAATAAGTACTAAATCGAAGTTTACAGTAGTGCGAATGCAAATTTTTCCAGCATTTGTATAATCTTTTAAGTTTCTTCTAAGTTTCCAGCTTTCAGATGAATTTGGACGAGTTTCACTTTGAAAGTGTGTTAAAAATAAGAATTAAATGAGAATATCCCACGTACAATGCAGACAGATGCAACAAGACGATCATAGAAGATGAGCATGGGTGTCCGCAGGGGGATCACGGGGAGCATTGGCCCTCTGGATTTTGCGCATATTTTACAAAAATGAAATCTTTTTGATTATTATGATTATACGACACGATTTTAAAAGCGAAAGAATACTTAATTGTTTAGGTAAATCCTTGACCATTATTTATTTTGTTAAGCTTGAGCTCCTCTGGACCTAAGCTAAATAAGAAAACGTTCAACTGCTTTGCGAAACACACACCTTGGATATCTATTAAAACATGCTGATAGCAAAAACCTATCCCAACTATATGCATGCGAATCCGAACTATAAGATTACCATGGTAGTTTTCAGTTTTTACCTGCGTTTGGTTGTAGCTGCAATAATGTGCTATCAGCAAACATATTTTTTGAGTCCAAAGTATTGCTGACAAAGATAACTTGCCCGGCTAATTGGGCGAATCCCTAAGTTTGCCTCTGTTTCGGCTTACATGCATGGCACCCTACACTGGCTCTCTGTCTTGCAGCTCGTCGAGTACAGAATCGCTGCGCTGGTTTGGGGTTGCCTCCTTGGCTTTGCTCCGGCCTATCTACTTGAGCTCTGCTGTCCTCAGGGCCGGATTTAGGGTGGTTGGGCCCATGGGCGCCCAGTATAGTGGGGCCCTTGGGCCCCTTCTGTGCAACGGAGTTTTTGCTTTTGTTGATGCGCAGTTGCCCACAGGGACAACCCCATACCAACAGATATGACATATCATACTGACTCATTCATGCAAAGTTGCTAAAGACAACGTTTAAATTGTTGACTTGTTGTTCACTGATGTTTTTTAAAATTCACATGAAAAAATTGGGAAGATCATTTTGCTGATAAATGAAGTGTCTTCTAATAAATTAATAGGGAGGGGTTTAGGGTAATGGTAGCACTCTGGACGAGACAACGGACGAGGGATCGCTTTCCGCTACCATCCCTAAGGTCGACACAGCCTTTTCATTCGCCAAGTGGCGCTGAGAAAATTAGCAGTAGGACGTGATGGGCGCCTTGCATGGCTGCCAAACAGTTAAATTCGATTCCTGTAATAACTTGCCATCATCTGTTCATACTATGAATTGTTATCATACTGCGTTCTTGTCAGTTTGACAATATTAAACGAAAATTATTATTATTATTATTATTATTATTATTATTATTATTATTATTATTATTATTATTATTATTATTATTATTATGTATTATGTATTAAGTAATTTCTCAAATACAAAAAAAGATAACCTTAAACTTCTTATGCAATTTTTAATAGAAGTCACTGATACAGACAATCAAACAAAGAAAGTAAACATAGTGATAAGCGGAAGCTCCAAACTAAATACAGCTAGGTTGAGTCATTTTTTATTAGCTCAGTTAGGCCTACACTTAGATCTAAATTTGAATAGGCCCAATAGAGACTTTACGCACTTTTCTGTTGGCAAAGTCATCAATAAACTGATTAAAATCCAATTGGCGTAGAATATCAATCTCTATATTCTCAACACTGCAAGATGGCTAAGTCTATCGTGTGTCATGCTTGTGCTGTTCTTAGCCTAATCTTCATCTTAGAAAATGAGCGTTCACTGCCGTTCAGCAATTTGTGACCATGAGCACCAAGTACATTCTTAGCATAATTTCCACATTTGGAAATGAACTTTCAACACCTTTGTCAAGTATTAATTGGTACATGAACTGCTCCTGACTTATGTTGAGGCCTGTGCTCCTGTCTCGTCTTCAAACATTTTGACAAAATAAGAAAACTGCACGAGCTCATTGCCAAGGCTTTCATCGAGAATTCGAGATCATCGCAATATATTGCTACAAGATTTTTTGCAGAGTTGTGTATTTCTTCATCACTACATGATTCAAGCCTAGACAGAAAACCAAACCTTGAGCAGAGTAGTTCGTATGATGCTAGCCTTTTTGACAACTCGGTTGTGAATTGATCGATGACGGGTAGAAAACAACTACAGCATCACCAATGACACCAGGTTCGGATGAACCTGCATTTTGACCATCATCCAAGGTGACAGCAGATGTACTTATAGCTGTTGCTTGAAGGAAAGCAGTAATACGAGGTGCCTTTGCAAGAACCTTCTCATTTTGATAAGCTTTTTCTTTACTTAACTTGCGTTTTTGAGAGCCACTGGCACTAGGCCGATTAGTGCCCTTATGCCGATCTCCATTTCGGTTCATGTCAGCTGAAATTGCTTAAGACTCTTCGAATTATATTAAGCAATACTGATTTACAAACTCAAACTGTGTTGTATGGCCTGATACAATGCATACATAAATTTAGAATCCTATAGGACAGCATGTCTCAAAGCCACTACCAGCACAGAAATTATAGCATACAGCTGTGTTCGACACTGCTACAGTCGAACACTTTGGGTCATCAGAGGTCAAAAGCACCACCGGAACGGAAATTACGGAATGCTGTAGCTTAGACAGAATACCCACTTTCTCCCAGCCTCTCACCCTGAAACAAGATCCTGTTGCGGGGTGGAGCTCAGGATGCTGGCTTGTTCACAGGTTCTAGATCCGTTCGCTGTCTGCTGCATGGGGACCGAGCCTGGGACGTATCTCATGTATGGTGCATGAGATATTTCCATGATGTATCTGCCTACATCTACCTACTAGACGACCTCGGCTTGAGTTGAAAGTAAGATGATCTGTCAACAGCTGCAGATGCCACGCTTAAGTCGTGAACAATATTAACGGGATATTTCAAAATCATGATTGTATAGTACAGGGATCATTCAGAAGTCGACCACTCTGATTCAGATCCATTCACTACTCAATCTAAAAATATCTTTCTTAGTCAGATAGCACACGCAGTGAAGGGACAAAAATAACATTGCAACTGGTGGGGGCCCTAAGTGGTGGGGGCCCCTGGGCTGGAGCCCGTGGAGCCCATGCTTAAATCCGGCCCTGGCTGTCCTGTATCTAATGTGTTCGCTCGCAGAGCCCTTCGATCTGCATCTAGCAGGGAGCTTTTGGTCCCTCGTGCCAAAACCTCAACCTGTCAGCGTCGTGCCTTCTCAGTTGACGGTCCTTCTATCTGGAATGGTCTCCCGTTCTATAGGTTCCTTAAAACTTATTTGTATCACCGTGGTTGATCTGGGAGCGCCTCTGAGTAGACTTCTTGAAGGAGCGCTATATAAATTTATGAAATGAATGAATGAATGGACTAATTAGAAATCATAACAAAAAAGCATAAAATGCAGGTCTGTCTGGTAATATTGATAGAGGTCGTTCATTCATTTATAAACCAGAGTACCGTAAACTGGTGTTCTTTGCACGGCGGGGTAACTTTGAACACCTTTCCAGAAAATTTTAAGTAATTCATAAAGTCATTCTAATTATTAAATTTCTGTCATTATTCACTTTCTTCGGTAGGCACAACCATAATCTTCTTTATTTATTCAAAATATATAAGCTTTAAATTACTTACCAGATGTGAATTGTTGTGGTTTTGTGAACGCGCTTGTTAAACTTGTCAAACTTTTGTTTGTACATGGGTAGCTAAGCTACATAATTTGATTTGCTGCATTTATTCAACCTATGACTACTGTACACTACATTTCAGCAATTCATAAATTTTGTGTGTGCTTAGATGTTTTGCTGTATAAAACAGTTTAATTAGCTGATTTTAAACTCGTAATATAATATCGCTGTTACGGGGGTTACATTGAACTCTCCATGATAATGCTGTTGCAAGCGAAGTTGATGATGATTCTGATGTTGATGACGTTGAGAAGTCTGATGACGACACAGACATGCATGTCACCGAGTCTGAAGATGACATGATCATTGGTACCGTGGTACTTATTCCCATGGAGACCCTGACGAATCGGATGACGAACCACTTTGTAACAAGGTCCAACAGAAAATTAAGCCAACAGTTAAAATTTTTTACATTGTACAGGTGTCAATTCCAAGTCCAAATTTTATGTTGTAAAAATTCTACATATTGATAACAAGAACAATGAATATGAGATGACATTTGTACGATGTACTCAACAAACTTCACTTCACCTTTCATGGACAGCTGTGTGTTGATAAATTCTTTGTCGAACTTGAGCAGCTCAAATGTGAACTAACTATTCAGAAAGGCATGCTTCTTATCCCTTCATGTTAAATTATAAGAAAACTCTGCAGTAGCTGATAGTTTTTCCTAAAACTAGCTTAGCTCTTATCTTCCTGTTTGCTTTCTAGACCTTTGCCGTTTAGTCCCTTTTCACTGTTTCCGCGTATTGAATGTTGTACACATGCAGGTGACTGTCAGCAATTTTTATGCCATAAACAGTGTTCAAAGTAACCCGATGAATGTGTCTTCTTTGAACAAACAATGGCATAACATTGCTGTTCAAAGTAACCCCGCAACAGGAGCTACTTTAAACACCTCATAGTTTTTTAAATGGAATAAAATGACCCATTAAATACTGTTACATGACTGGATCATCAGATCCTTAAATGCCCGTAGGCCAAAAATAAAATAATAACGAATTCCGATAAGACATGCTTGTGGTTCTTGTACAAAAAGCGTTCAGTGTAGTCCCAGTTTACTGTACGCTTAATTAGAGTTGCGAATTCTGCTATAACAAATTAAAGTAAGACTTCACAAAATGTAGCACTGTTAACATTAGGCCTACACATACTTGATAAACAAATCAGTAGAAAAAAGCAAACTAAACTGTGTCTAGTAGGCCTAACATATAACAATTATAACATATATGCACAACCTAAAAAACCATATAAGCTTACAATATCATCTAGGCTACGGTGGAAACCTATTTGAAAAATTATTATTATTATTATATTATATATTAACTTAATAATAAAATAATAATAATAATAATTATTATTATTATTATTATTATTATTATTATTATTATGGTAAAACTTTTTATTCATTCAGTCATTCATTCAGAGCATTTATATAGCGACACAACATAACACAACAACTGCAACAGAAAAAAATAATGCTTAGCTGTTTAATATTATTTTCTGCAATCAACTCCGCAAGTGATTTCAATCTGTTCTAGGAAGAATGAACTCCACAAGTCATTTGGTTCTTGGAAGAATCAACTCTCCCATTCAATTTGTCCTAGGAAGAATCAACTCCACTGGAGTGTCTATTCACCAACAGGAGTGCTTTATTCCTTGTAACAAAACACTCCACCGGTCAAATGTTCCTAGCAGTGGCGGCGCTACAGCAGGTCGCAGCAGGTCATTTGACCTGCTTATTTTGTTCCCGACCTGCTTAATGAGTAATAATGACCTGCTTAAAATTCTTTGAAATTTTTAATATCTTCTTTTTATTTCAAACATCAACATCTGTCCCATAGGATCACCATTGCAGTTATTAGATCTAAACGACATTTAAACGTTTATGTCAACAGAAGCCTATGTTGTAAACTCTAAAATTGAAATGATTATGTAGTCTTTGCCGCCGTTACGTCAAAAATCAAGGACCTATTATTATAGGAGTTTCGCATGGGCTATATTTGGGGATAGTTTATTTGATGTAGTTCGTGCCACTACGGTTGGTATGATGCTGTATTGCTCGCCTGTGTGGTGGGGCTTTGCGAGAATGCAGGAACGGGAGGCCCTTGAGGGAATTATCCGGAGGCTGGTACGCCAGGGGTACTTACCTCCATCTTCTCCCTCATTTGAGACTCTCTGCAGCAATGCGGATACTAGACTCTTTGCCTGTATTCTGCACAATCCTTGTCATGTATTGCATAAATTGTTACCGCCGATCAAGCAATCGCGCTACTCCCTGCGGCCACGGTCCCATAACCGTGAGCTTCCCATGTTTGACAACCTGTCTCAGAAATGCTTCCTTGCCCGGATGCTATACAAATAAACTATGTTTTCCCTAGATCTGACTATTTAAACCCTTCATTTTCCTCTATGACTAGCTTCTTCCTCTGTAAAATAAAGCCTCTCATTCAATTCTTTTGGTTGTATATTTAAATTTTGTTTATTTGTTTGAATGTATTAATCTTGCTATGTACAGTGCTGTGCGTTTGCTAGTGCTTCTCAATAAAGGAAATACTTACTTACTTTAAGTTCAGAGACTGTTGAAAAGGATTGTTCTTGGTAAACTAAGCGTTTGGCTCTTTTTAGGAGTTTTTCCATGCAGCACTCTTTATCGGAAGCCAGGGTAAGACTCAGAACAGAAGGGTAAGACTCCACCAGGATGGGGAGGCATATTGAAGTTTAGCAACGGTTGTGGCTTTGGTTACATTATGGATGGATGAGGAAGAAAGGCCATAGGTTTTGAGTTTTCTGATCACATAAAAAGAGGAGGAGAAAGTAGCTGTGAGGTGGCCTATATATGGGCTTTGAGTTTGAGATTATCTTGAAGGATGACACCCAGTATTTTCAAAGTTTTAACTCGGGTAATACTAGGTAATGGAGCAGGAGGGTCAAATTGGTGTCGAGGGCGGAAAATGATCATTTGTTTAGATTTAGAGCTATTTAAGGTAAGGTTATTGGCAGAAGCCCATGTAGAGATTAAATGCGGTTCAGATGGAATAGTGATGAGCTTGAGAGGATCCAGTAAGGAGGTAGCCTAAGTGTCATGTGAACATTTGAACATGAGATTAAGGGGCTGAAAAGGGTGCAGGTCTGAACCAGTAATGGAGAAATTGGTAAAGCCTTGAACTATACTAGCATTGATTGGGAGGAGAGATGAAGAGTGACCTTTGAATATAATGAGGTGTGAGCGTTCAAGATGATATTCAACGACAACTAGCCAGTTATAGATTTGGTCTGAGATATCAAGAGTGGAGATTTTGTCAAATAGGGCAGAATTTACGAATTGCATCAACGTTATACTTATACATTAGCAAAGAAATGAATAAATAACAATGAGGCGCTGCAACATTGAAGATTTCTTCGGAAATAAATCTGGCGGAAAAACGTTAAGCAGAAAGATATGACTGTTAGCTTAATGCCGGCGTTGGCGTAGTTCTGAACGATAATAATGCTAGCGAATTGCAGGAGTTAAACGATGTTTCTGTAAATGTTGAAAACGTGGGTCATGCGATTCGTGCGTCTTACTAGCATACATGTTCATTATGTTCTGAGTAGCTCATCAGTACTTCCAAATCTAGTAAAGTAACTAAAGTTTAACATTTTAATGCTGAATTCTGTTAAATTTATAAATTAGCTTATGCTACAACACATGGGCTATAAGCGTTCAATAATAATTTTCTTCTTTATATATGCATGTATATTATAATCTATATATATATTATATATATTATATATATATATATATATATAGGTTATGCTGCTTGATGCGTCTTACTCAAACATTAATTTCTTCGACCTGCTGAATAACTCCCATGACCCTGACGCGACCTGTTGAAATTGTATAGCTGGCGCCGCCACTGGTTCCTAGTAAAATTTAACTCCATCAGTCAATATATCCTGTGATAGAATAGACTTGGGTGTCTTAACTGGAGTCTATTTAGCCTACTACACCGGCAGATTAGTCTTATGATTCACTAGGTGTGTGATAGTCTCGTGGTTAACATGCTGGACTGTCAGACAACCAATAATATTGCCTTTAATACGAACCAGTTATATCATCTTGTCAATGACCACTTGCAGTTGACTGGATAGGAGCCCTCCTTCAGGAGAATGATAGGTCTATAGACTGCTGTTACACCACATTCTGCGCCTCAATTTTGCAAGCGGTTGAAGATCAGCCTGTGCAATTCTCTTTGACAGGTCAAGGTTCAAATCCCCGCTGGGTTAAAAAATATTTCGCGATCTCATCTCCACTTGCGTCCTTACCAAACTCGGCTATAATGAGTAGGCTACACTGGCCGTAAACTGTAAGCCCGTGCAAAGATCAAGGAGAGGGCTAACCTTGCGTTCTTACAGGGTGAGCCCCATAAAATGAAGTTGCTAACGCTTCGCATCCGACGTTTCTTATAAAATGAAGGTGCTAACGGTTGTGGGACCTTCCATCTGGAATGACCTCCCGCTTAAGCCTCGCTCCTTACTTCTGAGCCATCCGGCAGGGTTATACAAGTCCCTCAAGTCTTTTTTCTTTAGTCGTGGCTGGGCCGGGAGCGCTTCTAAGTTCTGAGTAGCTTCTTTAAGGGGCGCTATATAAATGCTCTGAATGAATGACTGAATGAATAAAATGTTTTACCATGAATGAGTATTGAAGGCAGCTTGTGACCTAATGTATCAGGATATGCATGGAAGCTAAAACACATGGTTCAGTCTTTCCAACAAAGACACTGTTATCACACGAAACAAGCCGTAGGCCAAACTTTGCAACAAAAAGCAATAAACTAGGTCTATAACCTGGATCTCATGGGAAATAAAGAATAGGCTATACTTCTTCCTAACAATTTTATTCGACGAAGACAACGATAAAAGCTTAGAATATGTGCTAATTGCTAAGAATGTTAAATCAGAGCTATGCCGTGGATTCGATCTCAGCCTTCATGAACAATTTCTCTTTCCAAAAATTAACTATTAATTATTATTAAAGACCGATGTTCTGCTATAACCACTGAGGTAAGTCAGCGTTATTGAACACTTTCATTTTCCACAAAAGCAACAAAAAATTATATTTATTGAATAGCGATGGTCTGCTATAACCACGTTTTCTAGAAACTCAAGTGATGTTGTATTGATTATTATGGCAATAGGGCGTGTCAATTTGAGGGTAAAATTAATTTGTTTCCAATTTTTAAAGTCTTGGGTCTTAAAAATATGTATTTGGGTGTGAGGAATTCAAATCTGCCATTATTTTTGAGATCAGACAACATCTAGCTTGGTAAATCTCTGTTTGATTACAAGGCATATAAACTGCTCTCGAAAAACCAAAGAATTCAAATTTTACCTTCGTAAAATGTCAGGTAACGCTATTAAAATTTTAGTTTCTCTGCATGAGACACACCCTAAAAAGCGTACGACATTACCTTGTAATCATAAAGCAACATTAGAAAGTGATGACATTAGTTAATAAGAAATTTAAGCATCAAGTTTCTGGAAGTCTTGCTTTGATTCGTTCTTGGTCATCAGCCACCGACTTGCTTCTTGGCCTCTGATGTAGCCCTCACGTTTCTCATGTGTATGCATCCTTCCTGCTGATTCTGTGACTTCTTTCACGCACTTATGTATAGACTGAGCATGACAAGGCCACTGTGGAACTTGCATGGATTCGTCAATGAACTTCTTTAGTTCCACTGTAGTAAGTCTTCATGTCAAGGGAGGTTCATATTCTCTGTCAGATCAGTCTATCATCTCCAACAGCGACGAAGCACTCAGTGAAATAAAAGGCTCTCCAGTTGAGAATTTGGTGAATGAAGGATCAATTTCAAGTTCTGTAGCAGTTTCTAGCATCTTATCAATGCTACCTGTCCACTTGTTGTTAGACAAGATCTTCCCATCGAGTGCTGTGATCAAGTGTCGCAGGAGGAACTCGTTGGTGTGGAGGGCACAAACCAACCAGATCAGATTATGACCAAGCTTAACCTCTACCCAGTGCATGGAAGCTCTACCCAGTGCATGGAACCACCCCCAACCGGTGTTACCATTTGTAGAATCACCTCCAATTACCTGTATTCTTATCAGTTCCCTTCTTCTTCGTGAAATCTACAAGATTATTAGCAATAACTTTAACTGGCTTTTTCTCATTGAGCCTTTCTCCGGAGCAAAGTGGTAAAGATATCTTCCACCTAGCTCAATGCACACAGAAGAATGCTGCTCTGTGATGATGTTGGTCAACTGCTGATCTGAATTGTCTGCTTTCAGTATGACTTTAGTTGTATCTTCACGGTCGTCAAAAAAGATGTAGTCAATTTCACCCTTCTGACAAAGACCATCAAATTCGTGAACCCGGGATTTAATCATTATTTTCCTTGGGCCCTCTTGACTTTATTGCCCATAGGAGCAACCTAATTGAAAGTGGTAGAGAGTTGTTGCCCTATGAACTGCCAACTCTGCGAGACATTATGAGATATGGGATACTGCTAAGAACACAAAGTGGCGAGGATGTCAGAAACTACTCAGCAGACAGTCTTGCAAAGGACATTTACCCAAAAGTGCTTGAAAAGTGGGAACTGGCAAAGATCTCTTTTTTCGCCTCATTGTAAGTTCACAAATGAGAATCTTAAAGAAGATCTAAGATAGCTGGGAGCAGGCCAATGACATATCACTTAGTAGAGGAAAGCCAGATGTCAAAACTTGACAAACTTTTTGACCTCCTCAATTATTGCAGGTGCAACATTTTTCTTTCCTGCAAATTAGGCTACCCTGCAGATGCTGGTTGCAGGAAGGAGGCCCACATGAACTGTGCATACATGCCTTAGGAGATGAAGATCCCTATGACAGAACTTGCTATCATTAAAGGTCAGAGAGAAAAGACTAGTTCTATTGGACCACATCAGGTTGACTTACTAGATTGCCAGAGCATAACAGACAGGTTAAAAAGGCGGAAGCGGCAGAAGACGAGAGAACAGAGCTTGCTGAATATAAGCAGAGAATTAAGCAGGATGCTTAAATGCCATCAAATGAAATAATGTTATCTGATTATGAAAATGAAGAACAAATAGCTGATGCCCAAGATGGAAATGATGGATGCTATGAATTGGTATTAGGAAAACCAAGTATGCCTTCCACGTCTAATCAAAAGACAGAGTACAACATATTAGAAATGCATAATGCTGCTATGCAGAGCACCAGATATGGTGTTGGCCTGCGTGCCACAGCTGCCATCACCACAGCCGCCTGTATGAATGAAGACAAGAGACTTGTAGTTTATCTTTTCTTATC
The DNA here is from genome assembly GCA_020284085.1 of Aporrectodea caliginosa. Taxonomy (NCBI): domain Eukaryota; kingdom Metazoa; phylum Annelida; class Clitellata; order Crassiclitellata; family Lumbricidae; genus Aporrectodea; species Aporrectodea caliginosa. The sequence goes on from JACEVL010000810.1 coordinate 88,521, forward strand.
TTTTTAGAAGCCATTGTGGGCAATTTTCCCACTAGTTAGGATGGAAGTAGTAGCAGCACTGACGGACAAATAATTTTCCAGACACTGATGACGATCCTTCAACCTCCGAAAGAAGCAAATACAGCTATTGCACGACATTAGTGAATTATATAAAGGGCCTATATTTGTGTGTGTGCGCAATTGTAATATATAGTTTAATAAATAAATAATAAAAATAATATTAGTATATTATATAACTGCAAGTATCTGGCAATCATCTCCAATGATTTTTATGCAATTTTAAATATTTTTCCACAAAAAACTTTTAATCAGACAAGTTAAGAATTATTGGAAATTCACAAAAAACGTTAACAAAATAAATATTTCAACATGTTATTTACCAAGCAAAACTAAATAATATTAATTTTACAAAAATATCTTTTTACTTACTAAGTCATGTCACAACTTTTTAGCACTAGTCATTTTTGGAATTTGAAAGTTGACAAAATCGACACGCCCTATTATGGCAACCAACCCATGTAGGGTGGTTTTTAGCTGCAACCAATATTATACGCTAGTTGTTATGATGACTTAAGTCTTATAGCCTACGCTTCAATGCCGTAATATTGACATTGGCATGTCCTCACAAGCCTACGACTCTTTCATGTAGAGGCTATTTTACTCTAGGGTGATATATTATATTACAATACGGCAGAGTGATATCTCGAAAAATTCTTGCCCTGGCAGGATTTGAACCCCGACCTCTCGGTTGATAGTCCAGGACGCTAACCATAGAATTAAATAATACTGCAACCCTTGATTGGATTTGCATAAAACACAAATGAAACCCTCCTCACTTTCCTCAGTTCATTTTTTGTGTGATTTCTCCCCAAATCGATTTTTCCAAAAGAAGCAGGCTATCTAGCTAGGATCCAGGCAGAGAGGCTAGCTTTTGTTATTGCAATATGTTGTTTTACATACAGTGCATATAAAATATTGATGTTCTATTTTTTTTATCGCAAGCTGGCGTGTTAGTACGGCCCGTGTAAACGTCCATTTACCTAAGCATAGGGAACTGCGCATACTGACCTATGTGTAAATCCAAGGAATCATGAACCAAGAGAGTCGCAATTCAATCATAGGGCTCTTACATGGGCATTTCTAATGCCATCAGCGATTGTTTATGACTTCGGAGAATTTTGAAAACAGTTAATACTGAACGAAACATATATGGCCAAAGTAACAACAACAATAATAATAATAATAATAATAATAATAATAATAATAATAATAATAATAATAATATCTTTTCTTTAATTAAGCGCCTGACAAACGCACTGCGCTGTACATGTACATGTTATGCAATTTAAATGTTAACTACTAACAGAACAGACAGAATGCAATACAACGGCGCTAATAGCAGCCTACAAAGCATATCCGCCCAACGGGGCTCGAACTCGGTACCTCTCGGTCTCTGTGCCAGATGTTATCCAATGCGCTATCGGCCCCCCCATAATCTTATAATCTTACTTATGATCGAGATAATCTTCCAAGTCAAAATCTGCTTATCCTGTTATTCCTGTTTTTTCTAGTCATTGTAAAATAATTTTAGAAGTCTTTATCTAAACTAAAACTCACCTGCACTCGTGACTGATGGATTTTATCGGGAATTAAGGTTCTTTCGATGTGGTCAGTGTCCAGTTTCAAATGATTCTTGAATAGCATATGCTGGTTTATTGAATATATATACAATATAATAATATTATATATACATATAATACGATTTTCTTGTCAAGGTAACATTGTAACCCCAAAACTTCACGTCGGTACGGGTTAAACCGGGTATACCCGTACCCGTGATGACCCTACCCGAACCCGACCCGTGAAATGCTTACCCGACCCTTAGGGGTGTCCAGAAAAATGACAAATCGCAGAAAACACCCATATTGAAGTTTTTCCCGTTATTCTTCATCTATTGTCCATAAATATTTTTACAGAATTTTAAAAGTTATCCCTGAGGTCCCTCGGCCTGACATACCCGCCCAGAACTGAAGACGCCCATGCTTGGATCTTGGAACTTGGGTCCATTGTTGATTTACTCTTTTTATCACAAAAAAATTATTTGAAGAGTCTCAATTTGGATGAACCTTTTACTGTTTATTTGTCTCGACCAGAGCTACATCCAGGTAAAATATAAAATACTAAATTCAAGGTCATTCAAGGTGTTATTCCAAGGTCAGCCAACTTCGAAATTCAGCAAAATCAAAGAAAATGATCAGATCTCAGCCAATAATTGTTGAAATTGGTTAATTCTTTCTTGCATTTTCGTCTTGAAAAGGCTATGTGATAAGAAACAAGGATACCAAATGTAAGACGATCAAAAGTTATTTAAAAGGACAAAAAGGTCAATTTCAGACAATGATTTTTACTCTAAAATTGACCTTTTGTAATTAAAATAACTTTTGATCGTCTTGTATTTGGTACCCTTGTTTCTTATCACAGGCAGCCCCTATCCAGACGAGAAATACAAAAAAGAATTAACCAATTTTATCAATTATTGGCTGAGATCTGATTATTTTTCTTCAATTTTTGTTCGATTTCGTTTCTTATGACCTTGAAATGACCTTGAATGACCACGAATTTAGTATCTATATTACATCTGAATGTAGCTCTCATCGAGACAAATAAACAGTAAAAGGTTCATCCAAATTGGACTCTTCGTTAATTTTTGTGATAAAAAGAGTAAATCGACAATGGACCCAAGTTCCAAGATCCGAGCATGGGCGTCTTCAGTTCTGGGGACTTAAAGGGTATGTTCAGGGGCTTTGAGGGACCTCAGGATAACTTTTTAAAATTCTGTAAAAAATATTTATAGACAATAGATGAATAGAATAACGGGAAAAACTTCAATATGGGTGTTTTCTGCGATTTGTCATTTTTCTGGACACCCCTACCCGACCCGTACCCGATCCGCGGGTACTAGTCGGGTACGGGTAAACCCGCGGGTACGGGTATACCAACAGACCCCTAATAGGCTATACATGTATGTGGCGTGTTCAAGATGGTCGTACTTTCTCTACGTGTCATTTTAAAAATAAATTGTATTGGTCACATGCGGATTTTCCTGGACAAGTTCGATCATTCGGACTCTACCGTGTGTGCTTGCGGCTATTTCTGACTGTCGCCATTTTTGTCTGAGTCTTATGGACGGCGTAAGCGCACTTGCTAACAGGTTTGTTGCGCGACCATAATATACATAATGCTACTCGTGCATCATCTTAAGGGGTTTCAGAATACTAACTGGACGGTGTCAGAATCTATTTGGATAGGTCACGAGAGTCCTTGGGTTGACGATCTTTGAGAAATTGCCGGCTGCGACTATTGTCGTCCTCCACTGACTCGCTGGTAGGCTATAGGGATGTCCGGACGCAGGCTCTTCTACCATCTTCAATTGGCTGCTCGGTTTGGGGTTCATGTGTTACGAGCCTCTTCGCCTGTCATCGCTCCTCTCCATCAACACTACATCGTCTATGAACTCTAACAAGGCGACCACTATCAGCTCTGCATGCGAACCCCTGGAATGTGTTCGTGTGTCTGCTGGAGATCGTCTGTGGTGACTCTTCTAGCTATCTGAGTACTGTTCGCTTATTGATCAACTCGTGTTTCTTTATGACTGCAATACCATTATCCTAGGTAAGAGCAGGCAGCGATTCTGTGACATAGGGTAGGCTATACTTAAAAGGTGTTAGTGTCTAGTTACATGCATACATACATGTAAGACAACTAAAGTAAGCAACATTATAATTTATAAGTGCAAAACGGTACAGTTTTACAGCAACCAAATAATATAGGCTGAGTCTCATGAGAAATAAAGAACTAGCACTCCCTCCTACCGTCTTAAAATTTTCAATTAACGCTGGAAACTTTGTCAAGTCTAGCGATATGAAATTTGTACATACCGTTCTCCTGCGAATTTAAGTAAAAATGAATTGGTCAATTTTTAAACAGATTCGTCATTCGTCGCGAAGACGTTAAATAACACGTCTCTGGAAAAAAGATAGCACAAGCTATATGTCGAAAATGAAATTTTAAGATGAAAATTTAGTTTCTGGCGAAACAGTGCGATTTATCAGTTGAAATTTGTTGCAAACTAATGGTTTGCAAGCAGACTCCGTCCAGCATTAGAGTCCGAGTCCAGTGATTGTCAATCAATTGGGCTCGTTTGAAACGTTCTATTGAACCCAATATAGCTTACAAGCGTTTATAGTTTTTTAGTGTGGCAGTTTCGTTGACCAGAGAAAGACATTGTAGGCTAGATCTACTTTTATTTTATTCTTAAAGCATGGCAGTCAACAATAATCAATATAGTTAACAGATCTATTCTAGACAATAATTCTACAACATCTAATAAACGCAATTACAAAGTCCTGTAAGGCTGCAATATGTCCTACAATTAAAAATAGTTCGATCTCACTTGGAGCTAATTAAACTACTTAACAACCCAATGCAATCAAAAACCGTTGTACATTATTTGCTCCATAGCTGAACTCACAAGGACTGTTGTACGGAATAAGTATTCGCCAACAGAAAGAAAACACAGTCAAAGTAAAATATGTACGAAACGGTAAGCAAAAGTAAACATATTCAAAGCAAACTTGTAAGAAGGCAAAGGTAAACTGGTTGTCAAACAGCTAAACGTTTACACTGTCATCAGTAAATGTTTGAAATCACATCAAAAAGTCATGCTTAGTTCAGTCTGGTTCGTCTTTTTCTTACTCTCAAATTTAATGATTATATATATATATATATATATATATACATTGTAGTTATTGACACATACATAATAAGTTGCATTGTCATTTTAATACAATTATCTTTAATTTATAGGCTATTATTACAAAAGATGCGTTATCCTTAATTAAGCCTCTGGGCCGATCATATATAATTGTGCGATTTATATGATGTGTATTATTTTGCTGATGAACTCTTAATTAAATAATTACGCAACCAGAATCATCAGAGTTGCTTTGAGGAATACTTGCAGCATTGCTGCCAAACGTTTCGTCAAGATACTTTTGGCGAGGTGCCAGAGGGCACTTTGCAAAGGCACCACCACATTCCCAACGTTGCTTATTCGTGTTGTATGGCTTGAGACAGACAAAACAAAAATTGTAGCCACATCTACAGGGCATGTGCTTGCAACCGTCGTTGTGGTAGATGAGGTTTCCGCACTTGACACAACCACGAACAGCTGGAACATTCTCGTTTTGTCCGATAGTTGTCGTGGGACAATCAATCAAGTGACGGCAACGTGGATCTGTTCCATCGCATCCATCATTACCACAGGACTCCGTGTCTCCTCTCCAACTCTCCAAGCAACACCAGCAGAACTCTACATCACTTCCACTTCGCTTTGAGCACAAGGGACAGACGACACGATTCCTATTCCGGAACTTTTTGGACATATCTCTTTTGCAGTAAGAGTTGCAGAAAGGACATTGCTGCATATCAAGAGATTTCATGAAGTTTTTATTCACTGCTGCGTCGATTTCTCTCATTTCTTCCTCCGTCTTTCCCGCTGAAAGAACGTGGCGGACCAAAAAATACTGCCATTCTTTTCCTTTGCAGTTTGAGCAGAAGAAACGGAAATTGCCTGTCTTTAGCTCGCCGTTGAAATACTGCATCATCGATTCAAAGCCTAAACAGATCATGATCTAAGTAATTTCATATCATAATGTCATCAGAGAAAGACATGAATAATAAGCATTCTGCCGTAGCTGGGACATGCGTTGTGATTGGTTGCCCTAGAAGCTGAGACAGATGGAGTAGGCGGAGCCTATTGCTTTAGGCTATAGGCTGGTCTACTTGATTGACAAGTCCATACAGGCCCATACATGTCCATACAGACCCACACGCACCCATACGGACCCGCACCGTCCCATACAGACGCATATAGTAGAGGTCTGCGGGTAGAGCACTTTTGCTACCCGACCCGTACCCGGAAACCAGGACCGATACCCGTACCCGACCCGTACTCAAAATTACTACCCGACCCTACCCGTACCCGCGGGTATACCCGTACCCGTGCTGTATCCGCCAAGCCATTAGCACGCCTTCCCACAGTAGTAATAATAAATAGGCTGATGATAAATAGGCTCAATCAAATAGCAGCAGCAGCAGCAACAGCAACAGGACAATGGAGAACATTAATTTATACCCATCATCATCATCATCATCATCATCATCATCATCATCATCATCATCATCATCATCATCATCATCATCATCATCAACATCATCATCATCATCATCATCATCATCATCATCATCATCATCATCATCATCATTATCATCATCGTCATTAACCACTTCGTCATCATCACCATCAATTCCTGATGCCAGTCATTTGTCGGAGATGGGTACAATTAATGTTATGCATTGTCCTGTTGCAGGTACGGGTAGGGTCGGATGGTAATTTTAGTACGGGTCTGGTTCGGGTAACGGTCCTGGTAGCAAAAATGCTCTACCCGCAGACCTCTAGTGTGCAGACATATGGTACTTAAATTTGCCAGTTAGCCCATAATAGTAAGCAAACCTTGACGGTGCAAGATTCACTATTGTATGTAACGTGACATTGTAAACCCAAAACTTCCAAGTCGGCACGGGTAAAACCGGGTATACCCGTACCCGTGACAACCCTACCCGTACCCGACCCGACCCGTGAAATGCGTACCCGACCCGTACCCGATCCGCGGGTAAGGGTCGGGTACGGGTAAACCCGCGGGTACGGGTATACCCGCAGACCCCTAGCATATAGCCACATCCATATCCATATGAGTACCTTCTGGTTGATTTATCGAGATATTCACACATATCTGACTACATGCGACGTGAGCTCCACTGGCTTCCAGTTGCTGATCGTGTGCAATTCAAAATTGCTACGCTGGTTTGGAAGGCTACGACTGGTACTGCTCCGGACTACATTGATGAACTATGCCTTCCAGTTGGCACTCAAACTGGTCGGCGAGCTCTCCGGTCTGCCTCGCGAAATGACTTGATGATACCTTCGTTTCGAACCACCACCTGTGCTCGACGGGACTTCTCGATTGCGGCGCCACGGATCTGGAACGCTCTTCCGCCGTCTGTGCGTGCTCCACGCGGCTATATGGTTTTCTCTAAACTCTTAAAGACGCATTTTTTCAGCTGTTTGATGGCCACGTGTTGAGCGCTTCTGAGAGACTCTTAAGTGGCGCTTTATAAATGTTTTGTGACATTACATTACATAGTTTTTGCAAACAAATTTTCTGCTTGAGTCAGGCTCACCGAATGCCTCCAAGATATGTGCCCCGATTTTGCTCAGGCGCCTTCGCACCATGGCCTGCCACTTGCAGGAAAATAATTATTGCCACTGGCCCACTATTAACCCGTTAGCTGCCGTATTGACGAGCGGTGCTCGTCATGAATTATCGGTATGCTGTGTGCCCTTATGACGAGCGGCGCTCGTCATGCATACAGTCGCCTCTATGCTTAGTGTGGCACTGTAGGCACTCCATATTATTCAAAGCCTAGGCACATGAAAGTCAGTAGAGTATATTCTGCAATGTTTGGACTACTATTGGGCTACTTTTGTGTTACATTTGTAAAGCTGATGTCAGTGCTAGAAGTGCTAAATGTGTTGCGCGTTTTTAGGTGTTTTATCACAGATGCTTTGCAGTAACTACTGGCATTTTATTATGATAACTTTCGACATTTTTCGATAACTGTTGACATTTTTACATGGTTGCAAAGAGGTTTACTGAAGAACAAGTGGTTGGTACGTTAGTAGACCGCGATTTTAGTGTCGTGTTTGTTCCAAGAAAGAAGTGGCTCGGGAAGTGTTTGAAAGTTGTGTAGCCTATCCAGCCTCAGCCAAGTACCTACCTAAGGTTGATAAAGTTATTTATTATATCCGATATCAGAGTATATCACTGTATTATTTTTATATCAATGATTGTTTTGAAGCATATCATACCAAAATAAAATACTGGAAATATCATGTGGCTGAAATAATGACCCAGTCTGCAGCAGTTGCTCTGAACATTGAGTTACAAGTACCCATACCTTTCTAGCATACTAGGTACTCAGTATCTATTGAAAATAAATGAGCAATAGCAATGTTCACATAAACATGATATTTTTAGTCTTATTATTACGGATTATAGTAATTGCAACAGTGAATGTAGCACAGAAACTACAACTGCAACAATACCAAAACATTTACATCTGCGTGTTGGCTGTCGGCACACGAGGCTTTGTCTGACCTATGACCGCTCGGCAGCTAAAGGGTTAAAAAAGTTTGACACCCCTGATGTAAATCATTTAAGAACAATAGAAACAGCACAGGTCACAAGATCGAATATTGAGGAACTCCACATCTCACCCACAAACTCGTTGAGGAAGAGTGATTAATAGAGACATATTTTAATCAATATGTTGCAACCTATTGGATAAGTACAAATTCAGAGCCGTGCCTCTTATTCCATAGCGTTCCAGCTTAACCAACAGTATCTTATGATTTACTGTATCAAAAGCCTTGCCAGGTCTAGGAAAATTCCTCTGGACAATTGATGCTCATCGATAGATTTGCTAATATTGTCTGCATTCTACAAGCTCAAAAAGCGCCATACAGGCAGAGAAATGCTTTCTAAAACCAAACTGACTAATGACTATCCACAAGCAAGTCATTTTGAGTTACAAATCCAGCAAGCCTACTGTAACCAATTTTTTCTAAAATCTTGGCAAATGGAGATTATAGAGATTGGTCTGTAATTACAGACTTTTAATTTATCACCAGACTCAAAGATCTGAATTACCTCAGCAAATTTCAGTTGCTCCGGAAAGACACCATTAGCCAATGATAGATTAAATATTTCAGTCAATAATTTCCTGGGATGAGACCGGGTTAAAGTAAATGGAGTGTGGGCGTCTGGCCTTTATGTAGTGGTGTGCCGTTCAGAAACGAAGAAATACCCTGGGTAAGCTGCGGCCCAAAGTTTTTAAAATATTTGTTAAATCTGTCAGCTATAGCAGTGGGATCAATTACTGTCTTTCAATTGTGGGAAATCTCAGTAACATTGTCATAACAAGTCTTCATACCGATGATTTTATTAATAGTTTTAATAGTTTTTAGTGGCTTGCTGAGAAACCGAGCGATGCAGATGAAACCAGGCCGGTTTGACGGGACAGGATAGCTGGAGTCGTTCCTGGCCCAATTTGAGGTATGTATGTATGAGCACTTGTTATAGCGCCCCTTCAAGATTTTTCTACTCAGAGGCACTCCCGGCTACAGCGCGGACACTGAATCGGAGTTTCACGCCGAAGCGCATGTGTGCGAGGCACAACCGATGGACCGCCCGGATAAAGTCGACTACCAGCGCTGATCGCCAGAGAAAGCCACCACGCAGCTGCTCTCTGACTTCGGGGCCCAGCCGGATGCAACCTAAGAACAGTAACTGTTGCTGGGACGTTACGGGACGGAAGGCCAAGCCGAGACCTTCCGGGCGCAATTTTCTCGTGCACACCTCACGAGTTATGATCATGTGGGAATGGGGCGGCCGCGCAAGTCGTGCAACCGAGTAATGTTTTGCGTTTAAATGTCGTTATTAAAGATTTGTGTTAGGTACAACTATCTATCTATCTATGCAATTTATATAGTGCCTTTTCAAGATAACCACTCAGAGGAGCTCCCGACCCAGGGTCGGCCAAAAAGGAAAGTCTTAAGTAGTTTATAAAAAGAGCCTGATAGGTCTTGCGGGAGAGAACGCATGTCAGAATGGAGAATATTCCAAAGAGAAGGATCCACTTCTTGAAGAGAAGTGAGAGAATAGGATACAAATAAGTGAACAGGATGCAAGTAGAGACTCCACATCAACTGTAGAGGATGTAGAGAATGGTTCCAAGAAAAGAACCATGGGGAGACCAAGAGAACCAGGGCGCCAAGGCGAGCGAGATGAGTGAAAAATGGCAGAGGTGTGGCCCTCCGAAAGGTAGGAAGTGATCCAGAGGAGTGATAATTGCTAAATGCTAATACATTATAAATCATGGTTTATTTGCAACATTGATTTCTGCAATTTCGTGAAATTGTGACTGTGATTTTATTAAATAGTTTAAATTTAGGAACACCAGCAGATTCTGTCGATCAGATCAAGTTTTCAAACAGCCTTCTTATGCGATGATCATGATTTTGATTTAAAGAAGTATTTTAAATTACTTCTCACAGCTTTCAACAACAGTTTCTGTCCTAAAACAAAGTTGTAGAACTCCGCACATGTCATTCTATAAATTGTATTCACAAGCAATTCAGGTTCAAAAAGTTCAGCACACATTCTGTTATTGTATTGTATTGTATTGTATTTGAACACTTGTTATAGCGCCCCTTACAGATTGCCTATTCAGAGGCGCTCCCGACTACTGCGCGGACGCTGAATCGGAGTTTCACGCCGAAGCGCATGAGCAATTGCGAGTGAAGGACTTGCACAGGGTCCCTACGCGGCGGCATTTATGCTGGTCAGTTGATACGTTCTTCATTATAGAAACGAGTCTTTCACCCGGAGCAATTGCTCACTGGCACCGACAACACAAGCTCAATAAGGTTTTGCAAGTTTGAACAGTTTGTTGATTTAAAAAATTCAACCCATTTCAGATAGGCACCTTTGTCTGGCATGCTTAAGAGCTTCGGCAAAACTGGTCAAAGGTACGTAAACTCGTTGTAAAGTTCATCTCCGTCACCAATCGAAAAACAATTAGGCCTAGCAGTAGTTAGTACGGATATTGTGTTCTCAGCCACAACTTTTTGTTTGTTTGGTCACAAATTTGAAAGTCGGGACACTTGGCTTTCCCAACTAGGTCAAGTCGGGACTCGGGACATTTGCCTCGAAATCGGGACGATCCCGACTGCAATAAAATCGCTATTGCAATTATTAGATCTAAACAACTTTTACGTCTTATCCAGTATGTCAATATAGATGCAAGTCCGTTGTAAACTCTAAAATTGAAATGCTTAAGTATTCTTTGCCGCCGTTGCGTCAGAAATTAGTGGAAATAAATTTAATAGTGTGTCGTCGATTACTTCGCGAAACTAACCTATTTCTGTTGTTTACGAATTGCGTCAATGTTAGGCCCATATACATTTGCAAAGAAATAAATAAGTAACAATGAGGCGCTGCAACTTTGAAGATTTCTTCGAAAATAAATCTGGCGGATAACGCATTTAGCAGAATGATATGACTGTCAACGCCGACGTTGGTGTAGTTCTGAACGATAATAATGCTAGCGAATTGCAGGTTTTAAACGATGTTTTTGTAAATGTTGAAAACGTGGAAGTCTTGCTAGAAGTTGAAATGAGGCAAATGTCTAGAATTATGGAAAGGAAAAGAGCTGATGGTTCACTACCTACACCTCTCAGAGACACTGCAGCGCCTTTTCTTGAAATCCACAGTTTTTTCTTTGATCAAAACCGGAGGTCGCCGGTTTGTCGAAAGTACAAACTTGACATGAATCGGCTATGCTATAGACAGGTCTCAGAGGTCTGATTGAGTGTTTCCGCAATGTGGCGCGTCTTGTTAGTGTATACAACTAGCCTATACATGTTCACGATGTTCTGAATAACTGATCAGTACTTTTAGATCTTTAAGGATTAGTAAAGTAACTGAAGTGTAAGGTTTAATGCTGAATTGTTTTAAATTTGAAAATGGTACAACAATTGGGCTATAAGCGTTGAATAATAATCTTCTTCGCTTATAGGCCTAAAATACATACGTATAAATTATATTCACATATACACTAGGGTGTGTCTTAAAAAATGAAGTTTCGAAATTAATATTGGCCAGGTTGTTTTTGTGTTCCACCTTGAGAAACATTGTCATTTTCCAAATTAGATGAAAATCAGAAGATATTTAGAACTTGCTCAAAGCCCCAGAAGAACTATCACTTAGACAACAATGTGATACATTGTAATTTTCAAAGATAAAAATCAAATTTCAACTGTTAACAATGAAATATACGCAAAATCAAGAAATACTGTCAGTTTTTTGTCATTTATTTGTTCCCTATGGTGCTTTTCGGAATTTGTTTTGAGGTACTCGATCATATGCTGAACAAACTGTTTCTCTTCCTCGTTTCTGACCAGGACTTCATTGAAGGACCGCATGAGAGCCACTCCTTTCTCCGCCAAATCGTTCGTCACTCTTAGTGCGGATATGTTGTCTTTTGCCTCATCATATGACTGTTCTGACTCCCATTGTTGCGGGTCTCGATCAAGTAAAAGACTAATCCAAACCTATTATCTGGAATATTTTGGTGGTAGAAGTGGATTATGTGCATTGGAGGAAGCCTCTTTGGAGATTCATCGGATACCTGATCGTTCTTTGGACTTCTTTAGTAATAATGACGACAATTTCTATGGCGCCGTAACACAGCACATGCCGTTACAAGGATGCCGAGGCAAACAACAGTACACGATAAGTCAGAGATACGAGAAAAGAGATAAGACTTGAGTCTTAACTTGAAAGACTCAACGCCGAACGGATCGTAGGAGGCAGACTGTTCCAGCAGCTGGGGCCAGCAGTTGAAAAAGCGCGTTCCCCGAAGCGTGTCCTCGTCCTCCGCACATACAGATCACCTTTCACACTCGATCTCAGCGCCAGTCCAGCACCCGACGACGCCGTTCGCACACAGTAGGACCTGAGACAGTCCGGTGATGAACCATGTAGTGACTTGTAAACCAGCAGAGAGAGCTTATACTCAATGCGGTAGGCTACGCCCGTACGGTACCGGAAGCCAATGCAGCACGTCACGCAGTAATGGCGTCACATGGTCGTATTTCCGTCGATTACAAACGAGCCTCGCCGCTGCATTCAGCACCGACTGTAGTCGATCGTGCAGGTACTTTGGCGCACCAGCCAATAGGCTGTTGCAATAGTCTATCTGAGAGACAACGAAGCAGACTACAGCCGTTGTTGCACCCTCGAAGGGCAGAGCTCTCACGCAGCTCTTGATTAATGGCAGCTGGCGAAAGCATCTGCCCACCATCAAACCCACATGGCGCGTCATGGACATGTCCGCTTCGAATAGCACCCCGAGGTCCCGCACCGCAGTAGAAGGCGGCACCGACGTCCCACAGATATTCAGGGAATCTGTGCTAAGCTGACCGCATCTCATGCGAGTGGCACACCATAAAAATCTGTCTTGTCCGGATTCAGCAGGAGGCGATTGGACCTCAACCAATCAGCTAACACCTCAACTCCCGACTCCATGCCTTGTTGTAGCTGAGGCGCAGCCACTGACGGACTAGTCGTGTACGGCTGCGAGTCGTCGGCATAGAAGTGAGAGGACAGCCTCATCGAAGCGACGAGCCATCACTGAAGGATCGTCAGTTGCAGGATCGTCAGCTGCCGGCGAAGATCTGCACAGGCTGGAAGCGGCAAGATCTCTCCTAAATGCATCTGCATAAAAAGTCTTCCATGTCCTGCGACTCTGAATCTTGTAAACAGGCGCCTTCGCCTGAGCAACCTGAAACCTCCAGGTCAGCAACCGGTGATCAGATATGCTGCCAAAGATATATATCACTTCCACAGCCGAAACATCTTCGTCTNTCGTAGCCTAATCGTAATCGAGCATTTATATAGCGCCACTCAAGAACAGAGGCGCTCCCGACCCGGGCCAGTGTCTTCACTGGTAAAGAGATTTTTTTAGGCGCTGGCGGAATTTGTCAAAAGAAATAGAGAAAAGGTCAGTCCGGAGGGACTTAGGTAACCGGTTTCTGCTTTTGGACCAACAATAGCGAAACTCCTAGACTGGGCCATAGAAGTACGCACCCGCGGGACAACCAAGTAACCACGGGCCGAGGACCTAAGGGAGGAACGACTGTGCAGAGAAGTTACTGGGGTACAAACAGCCCTAAGATAGTGAGGAGCAGAGCCAGCAAGACAGCTTCGCATGAGGGAACAGACCTTGAATTGAATGCGCTGGAGGATGGGGAGCCAGTGAAGGGAGTCACGGATGAAATAGGAGATATGGTCAAACTTTGCAATGCCCCCTATGAGGTGGGCGGCAGCGTTTAGAATGGACTGAAGTTTAGATGTATTTGTAGAGGAGAGACCAATGTACACCGCTTTCCCATAATCAATCCTGGAACAGATCAGTGCATGGACCAAAGTCGTGATAGCGTGCAGTGGTAGTGATTGGCGGATGGCACGGAGTTGGCGTAGGTAGTAGAAGCAGGAACGAGAGACACTATTTACGTGATCAGACAGAGAGAGGGCAGGATCGAGAATGAATCCAAGATCACGGATAGAGGAAGAGAAGTGCATATTTGGAAACCGAAGATGAAGGGAATCAGCATTAATCTTGGTAAGCTGGGCACGGCTACCGAGCCAGATGTACTGAGTCTTGTCTTGGTTAAGACGGAGGCGATTTGAGGATAACCATCGGTCAAGAGCAGCTGAAGCCTCTAGAATACGCTCAACCATAACAGCAGCTGTATTTGCAGGTCCATGAAGGTAAAGATCTATATCGAATGGACTGTCATCAGCATGTTGGTGGGATAGGACACCCAGTGGACCAAGGACCCCAGCCAGATCCGAAATATACAGGACAAACAGAAGGGGAGCAAGAACCGAGCCCTGAGGTAAGCCGTAAGAGATGTCTCTTTACTCAGCAGAGCGGGTTGTTATATCTTTCTTTCGTTGTATTTCGTTTCATTTCCGCCTTCTTCTTCTCGCCTCAAGCAGAGCGGGTGGGACGAAAAACTACCGAGACAGAGCGATCAGGAAGGAATGAGCGGAACCAGAGAAGAGGCAGAATCAGTAATTCCAAATGAGTTGGAGAGCCGGTCAAGAAGGATGGTGTGATCAACAGTGTCGAAAGCGGCACTAATGTCATATAGGGAAAATAGAGTGACATTGCCACGATCATCGGCATGAAATACATCAGCCAGAAGACTCACCATAAGAGATTCCGTCGAGTGAAATTTCCTAAATCCAGACTGAAGAGGAGGCATTAGAGAGTGTAGGTCAAGGTAGTGGACCAGTTGCACAGACACACATTTCTCAAGAAGCTTCGAGAGGAAAGACAAGTTTGAGATAGGGCGGTAATTTGAAGGGGAGCCAGGGTCAAGACCTTGTCGCTTGATGGAAGGGAAACCACAGCCCTTTTATGCAATGCAGGTACGTAGCCCTGGGCCATTGAAGAGCTACATAGTATTACCAAAAATAGAACAAGTTCATCTATTAATTCCTTAACTAAGAATGGAGGAAGTAAGTCAAGTTCGCATGACTTCGAAGAAGAGTCCATTATGAGTTGACGGATGGCATCAGGTTGAAGAGGCTTCCACGAAGAGAGAACAGCTGCAGTGGAGGAGAAGACAGGAGGAGGGGAGTTTTCCGTGGATTTGCGAGTAGAATCAATCTTAGCCTGTATAAAGTTGATTCTTCAAGACACTATCATTGAACGCGAAAGATTTATTAGATTTAATTGACTATTCGAAAGGAAAAGATGTGACGACATAGGTCGGCAACAGGGATTATTGATTAGGGAGTAGGGATTTAATTCTACTGAAAGAGCGATGTGACGTGTAGGTCGACAGGTCTACGGAGATCGCTACTGGAAAGTACATGTGTGGGGGCGCGGTGGTGCAGGGGTATGTTCGGTGCCTTGCAGCCGGAGGGTTGCGGGTTCAAATCCACCTCAAGCCGCCGTGCAAGGACCCTGGGCAAGTCCTTCATTCGCAATTGCTCATGCGCTTCGACGTGAAACTCCGATTCAGTGTCCGCGCTGTAGTCGGGAGTGCCTCTGAGTAGAAATCTTGAAGGGGCGTTATAACAAGTGCTCATACATACATACATACATACATACATACATACATACATACATACATACATACATATATACATACATATAGATGTTAGTAGGCCACGCCCACAGCGATCCAACCGTATGCTATGATATACTGACCACTGACACTAACACGTCGCATTCGGTACAGAGGCAAACGGACTGTTAGGCTATAGCGTATTCATTTGTAGTAACAATAAAGTATAAGTAACAGCACGTTACATCATGTTACATTAGTATCCACTCTCCAATCACCTAGTATACTGTACATCGCTTATAACTGGACTTACAGTTAACTTTGTAGAAGCCCCAGAAAATTCACAATTCTTTAGCTAGAGCCAAAAAGTCATGACTAACGCATCTAACCATGAGCACATAACCTCTGTGTTTTAATTATTACATTCAGCAAAGAATGTCTTTCAAATTTGAGCTCATCGTTTAGGCTATAACACGCCGAACTGTAGCCAACCACAATTGGCTATAGTCTTTCTCGGGTTATATGTAAAACTAGAAATAACATTTATTAATGAAAGGACTGTTTCGGTTGCTGGATTTAAAATTTGGAATTAATTCGCTCCCTGCAGCTATGAGTTCTGCTCAGACACTAATAGACGATTTCGCCGGTCCACAGATCCTGGTGACCGTTTGGTTTGGATTACCCAGCTACGCGCTCTTCATCATCTCTACCACCACAAGGAGGCTGCCTACTGGGAACAGTTGGTCTCTCGTAACGCCAAGAATCCAAAGCGCCTTTGGTCCTCCATCTCGGGTCTTCTTGGTCGACCGTTTCGTCCCTTGGAGACCCCCGCGTTCTCCGCTAATGACTTCTTGACATGCTTACTACCAAGACCGACCGTCCTCGAGCCTCTACAGCTGATGCTCCTCCTGCAACGTTTTCCCCAACAACATCTGTCTTCGAAGTTTCCCGACCCATTATGGACTCAGATCTCCGCACAGTTTTGACACCTGTTAATTTAAAATCATGTGAATTGGACCCTCTTCTCCCTTTTATCATCACAAATATTCTTGATGATATTGCTCCTTTCTTTCTGTATCTCTTTAATAGATCACTCTCAGAGGGCTGCATTCCCGCTTCACAAAAACGAGCTTTAGTCTTTCCAGCACTCAAGAAGCCCAACCTAGACCCTAACCTTTGTCAGAACTTCCGACCCATTTCAAACTTATCATTTCTCTCCAAAACCTTAGAACGACTGGTTTCCATGCAGCTTCACCCCTATCTTGAACATTCAGGATTCTTCCCTTCCCATCAGTCTAGTTTCAGAGCTTATCACTCCACAGAAACTCTCTACTTTATGATATCTATTCAGCTGTTGACAGGTCTCAGCTCACTCTTCTTGCTCTTTTTGATGTTTCTTCGGCCTTCGACATGGTTGACCATGAAATTCTACTCCAACGCCTTGAGACCTCCTGTGGACTCAAAGGTTCCCCACTTCTTTGGCTTCGGTCTTACTTGTCTGATCGCACTCAAATGATCATTTCTGGTGACTCCAGAACTCAGTGGGTCCCTGTTAAATTGGGTGTTCCTCAGGGTTCTGTCCTTGGACCCCTCTTATTTATTTTATACACGGCTGGTATTCCTTCCCTTTTCCCAAATCATTCGGCTATCGGCCATCTTTTTGCTGATGATGTCCAGGCATATGTCTGTAGGGTGTTTCTAAAAAATGAAAATGTCAGAAAGTTATTCTCCAACCCATCATTGCGTGATACTAGATGGAAAGAGTACCCAGTAAAATCTTTAGCATTATAAAATAATATTTAGGACTTGCACAAGCCAATCAAAGTTTGTTATAATAGTGTTTCAGTAAAATCGTCAAGTGAAATAGTAAAATACTAAACAGCAAACAAACTAAATAGTAAGTACGCATGAAAAATGTAAACTGCAGTGTAGTGGTACAGTAGCAATGCAAAGTACGTAAAATTGTCATTCAGTACAATCATTAAACACTAAAACTACCGTGTAGCAATGTACAAATGTAGCATCTACTGAATGCAATGAACGGCGAACGCTATACAAAACATTATGCCCTCTAATTCAAGTAAAAATTCAGTTGCCACAAATCCATCAATAGCTCATGTTGCCGGTTTCTCTGGAGTTCTTGACAGCTGCTCCCCTTACTGGCACATTGACCTTGCTTCTAGTGCCCTTAACTACTTTCACATGTTTTTGTTCCTCGTTGCGTATTAACGAGGCATTGAATTCTTGAATCAAGGCAACTCCCGTTCTGCAAGATCGTTCACAACCTTCACAGAGGTGGCAACCATTTGCTCTTTAAATATGATTCTTTGAGTAGCCATTCGCTGGAGTCAATTTGCAAGAATTCCTCACCCAGGATCTTATTAAACGCCGTGTACGTGACGTAGTCATGTAGTACCTTTGTTTCTGGATTGACGAATATAGTGGAATTCGTTTTGGAGGTTCATCGTACCACTCAGTATCTCTTACATTAGAGCCATGACCAGTAATTTCTTCTCTTCCACCGAGACACTATCGTTGAAGAATCCAACTCCGATCAGTTGCTCAGACAGGTATCATAATTAATTGGCCACCAAATGCTGTGGTGGCAGCTTCTGCGACCTCCATGTCAAGGTATGCTGACAGAGCACAATAGCAATGGGACAGATCATTTTTTGGAGCAGCTGCAGATGATGGGCTCTGGACCCAGTATCTGACACACATATTACGCAGCAGCCTATAAGAGACATACCTCACTGAGATGCTTCCTTATTTCTTTGCGATATTATGGACCACACGATTTCCGGGATTCGGAGGACCCTAGATGCAATGGTTCATACTGTTTGCGGAATAGCCACAGTATCATGGAGTTAATGGCTCTGGCCATCCAGCGGGCACGGTGAATTGCTGCTGGATATCAGAAATGGATTCCACTGTGAGACGTTCCATTAAAGAAAGCAATCGACAGCTCCAGCAGTTCACGGTAGTCATCTGGCGCTTGGAATGTTTCCAGCTGTGCTACTCCAAACTCTATGACACTGTTTTCCATGAAGTGATAATGGATGCCATACTTTTCATCGTCAATGGCTGTGGAAAAATCTCCGGAATGAATGAAAAAAGAAGCTTGATCTATTCGTCGCTAGAAATCTTTGTTATG